>JAVLUX010000051.1:4863450-5243450 GCA_032164185.1 Moxostoma hubbsi
TATTTAACTTGACTGATGCAGTATGGGTAGTCTTTAAGAATTAATATTGAACGCTCCTTTCCCTCCCATCAGAAAACCACAGGCTAGAAACAATTAAATTCAACTTCCTTTGAGACTGGCAGCACAATACAATTGTAAGTGCAACTTTAAACAGTGCAGATATTCACAGCTTGATTAGTCTTTTAGGATGAGTGAGGCTTTCACTTGAGCAGCAACCTCTGCACCCATGAGTTCTTCCACTATAGTCAAGGCAAACTCAAAGCTGGTTCCTGGACCTCTGCTGGTGATCAGTTGCCATCCTTCTGAACTCGTGCCTCTGAATATTTATAGTGATCTGGAAAAAAAATAATGTCAAAATCATTTATATTATAATAAGAGCAGTCCATAAGCACAAGGTTTCTTGACATTCCAATGTTGTTCAATTGAATTCTAAGAAAGTGTTTTTTAAAGGTATACTTATTGTAAACAGAGGAAATGCTAAACATAAAATTAAAATAGTTTTGCATGAGGTTGCAGACAATGGTTATGTTTTGAATATCACAACCATATACTTACAATATCTCTAGAACATTCACTATACTGTGCAGACTATGTGGATTGTATCTATGCATAAATTACCTAGATGTTGTATTTGGCAAAATGAGCAGTATGCAACAGTACAACTATGCAATCCAGTTGACGATTGCTAGGATTCCATACCGAAAATTGCAGATTTGATTTGTGTTATTTTGTCCAATGGTTGCCATATTGCTTTAATCTATAGCCCCCTCTGTTGGATGCTTGATCATGCGCACTTGACTACAGCATGCATTGACTCTGTACAGCACACGAGACTGCAGCATTGATATAAAGGGCCTGTGTACTTCTAATTAGGCTAATAGACACATTACCTCCACCCATCATCTTGTCCTTGGCACCTGGATGGGTGGTTACTGTGCTGCCATAAGCAATGCTATGAGCCAAGAGTGTCGTTGTGCCCGAAACAGATCAGAAAACAAAATGATTAATAAATGTACACATACGTGGCTTTTTATCCATGTGTGTTTGCTTTGAGACCATTAATATAGCTAGTATACTCCTAAAATGTCATCTTAGCAAGAAAACAAATTTAAAAAATGTACTTTCTGGAACGTGTTGTTACTTTCCTTAGCAATCAGACTTCCGATATGCACACCGTGGACGAAAAATATATCCTACAGTATATACCTGCATTTAAAAAGAATCTTGAATTTTTGGGGGTGGTCACCGAGACTTGGGGGTGAGCTTAATTGACTTGGGTCATTAAGTAACCACATCTATACTAGCCAGAACACCCTAGTAACCACTGAGCAACATGCTTAAAAACATTTAAAACACCTTAGCAGCTGCATACCAATGCCCTGGCAACCACCCACAGCACACTGGTACTGTGGAAGCAAATTTTGCCCGGGCAGGTACAGCTCTTTTCTCCAGAATTTTTTTTTTTAATTCCTCTACTTTATAATAAACTCTTGCTGAAGTCAAGCAATGCATTTGTGACCTGCTTCATTATTTTGAGTCGCATTTACACAGAAAAAGATTCTAAGGTACATAAACTACAGTAAAAAAAGGTCTCTGCTTTTTATTATATAATTTTTAAGTTTCTATCCCAAATCATTGTAGAGATATAATAATTTAAATTATGCTTCTTTGAACCTTGTTTTTGAGGAAACAACCCCTAAAGATTGCAAACCATTCTCAAACATTTTTTGACAAAACTGGAAGACTAATTCAAGCATGCTTTAAATTATTACAGTAAGACATAAATAACAGTTTAAGTAAAAATATATATAATCCAGGGACACTGCTCTTGCATATACAGTGGACACATGTGCATATTAATAAAGCATATCTATATATCTATACTGTATAATATCAATGTGGGCTCACAAAGCACTTGATCATTGATGGAATTCACACATCTATGTGGAGATTGCACATCCACCGTCTAAAATATTCTGAAATAAGTTGTATATACTCCGCATCTGTTGCTGCATCGCTGAAAGCGATGGTGCTTAAAATTTAAAGGGATAGTTCACCTGAAAATGAAAATTCTCTCATCATTAACTCACTCTCATTCCACCTCAGATGTGTGTGACTTTCTTTTTCTGCAGACCACAAAATATCTCAGCTCTGTAGGTCCTTTAATGCAAGTGAATGGAAAAAGACGAAAATCATATAAAGGCAGCATAAAAGTAATCCACACGACTCCATTGTTTAAATGATGCAAATTTTCATTTTTGGGTGAAATATATTCCTAAGCTATATTCTCTTCTCCAGAGCAAATGTTTTCAAGGTAAATGGGAGTGCTGATCGGAGAAGAGATGCTATATGCAGCGGCACTCCCGCATATATCTATTGCAGCTTAAGCGATTTGACACACCGCATTTGAAAACAAAATTTTTTTATGATAACATTGACCTAATTTGAAATCTTAGACTTTGTTTAAATAAAAAAAACAACAGAAAACCTAAAACAGTCAAAAAGTTTTTAACCAAATTAAAAGTTTTCCACTGTTATTTATGACTCATATTGATGGAGTGCATCACATTTGATTTTGTGTTCAGTTTCAGTCCCTGGGAATAGCAAAGTGACTTCTAAATTGTGCACGACATTTCGCTATCAGCAAAACATCAATATTTTCTATTCTAAAATTAACTGTATGCAGTTACCATCCGATTCTGCAATCTATACTTGAAGAAGAAATGCAACGGAGTAAAAAAAGAGATGGGTCTAAAAATACCAGACTTTTGTTGTATTCACATTGGCCTTGCACGGAGCTCATCTGAACATTAATGAAAAGAGACTCTTAACTATTGATTGTGCACTTTGGCAGGCACCCAGTGCAGTCTAGTGATTACAATTTCCCTGGCAGGACGTTTACTGATCGATCTAACCCTTGCTTCTTCTGTTACAGCCGTTGCTTGTGAGTCGCTCAGTCCCTCACAAAGGAGATGAACAATGGGCAGGTATAATAAACCCTAGTCTCAATAACTTAAAGTCTTAAAGGGTTAGTTCACCCAAAAATGAAAATGATCCCATAATTTACTAATCCTCAAGATATCCTAGGTGTATATGACTTTCTTCTTTCTGCCAAACACAATTGGAGTTATATTAAAAAATATCATGGCTCTTCCAAGCTTTATAATGGGTGTGAATGGTACCTTAGATTTTGAAGCCCAAAAAAGTGCATCCATCCGAAAAAAAGTAATCCATACATCTCCAGGGGGTTAATAAAGGCCTTCTGAAGCAAAGCGATGCTTTTTTTGTAAGAAAAATATCCATATTTATAACTTTATAAACTATAATCACTGGCTTCCGGTAACACCCGTCCTTGCGTTCATGAGAGAGTTGAGTTCCGGCGTATGACGTAGGCATAGCATAAGCTCTGGTGAGAAGTGACTCATTTACTCACCCTCATGTCATCTGAAACCCATATGACTTCCTGAGAGCATAATAAAAGTAACCTATGCAATTCGTTCACTATCTTACAAGTCTTCTGAAGTCATATGACCGAAATGTAAGCAATTAGTCGCTGGAAATTTTTTCTTCCAACGGAGCTCTCAAATCTTGGTCATGTATACTCGAATATGCCGCATGACACATTGACTGATGCTGAATAAATTTAGTTTTCACATCAGTTAACCAATTACATTGTGGCAATTTAAATATGTGGGAGATGATGACAAAATTACAATTTATAGGTGAACTTCAAGAAGCCAAAATTTGTATTTGTTTTGACTGTGAAAATTCATCCTTTACATGCATTCTAAAGGCCCTGGTATATAGATTGTTGCGGACAGTTCTCGCAGACTGTGCTGATAAAGAAACTTGCGTCACACAAACTGTGCACATTCTGATCAGCGACGCGGACAATCAATGTATATTTGGCCTTAAGGCCAGAAACATTTTAATGCAAATCCGTAAACGCAGATGCAAGCGTGGTCCAATTAACCATACAATAACTTGCGTTCATGCGTTAATGTGGTGGTAACAAACGTCAGAACTTCGATTGAGAGCGATTGAGTTACCTTCAAAAATATTTGTGCCATTACACTGTATTTTTCATAACAAAGTTGTCATTAATATATTTACTTCACCTTACTTGCTAAACAATATTATCTTCAAACCATAGCTCCAACATGGAAGTAGTTGACTTAAAAGAGAAAACTCGCTGTAGCAAACATTTAATACTAAGTTGTGGCAATGTTGAGAATGCAGCACAAACTAGTGTTGTGTTTTGAATTGCAGTCTGACAAATTTTAGAACACAACTACACATGGAATGGAGCTTGTGCCAGTAGGGATGTGCAAGACTACTCATTTCCATAATCAAACGGACGCATTTTAGAGGGATTTACGGACGCTAAATGCAGCATTTCAACATTGTAAGTAATGGATATTCAACTAATAAGTTGGCTAAATAACTATGAAATCGTATTGCACAAAACTATCAAAGAAAAAGTAGTAAGAAATAAGAAAGATCCAATACAGAGCGGCACAAAACCGTTTATGTGCATCATGAACACAGAATGACGCAAATCAATGTCCTCAATGTGCATTCAAAAGCGCAGAACTGCAAGATAATATTGCGGGACCACATCTAGTTCATGACATCAAGCACTTTCTTACTACAACTATTTATTTAAGCAGTGTCAGACAGAATCAGCAAAAGACATTAATCTGTCCAGAGTACATCACAAATAGACGACAGTGATCATCTTGAAGTGTTTTGTTGATGCATAACAACAGCACATAAAAAGACTAAACCCAAAACTTTGGGAGATGAAAGTTCACGCAGAGGGTTTTATTGTGCTGACTGTTATTTACTGTTAAGCACAGCAAGCTATCATCACACAAAGACGCTCTCTAAGAAATTGTGTCTCTAAATTAGTTTGAGAATTATGTCTCCAATTAAAACCACAATCACTAAAAAGAAATATTATTTATTATAAATATCAACCACCTTCAAGGACAGATTAAGAACAGAGAGGCCCATGGGCTGGTACAAAATGGAGGCCCCCCCATGCCTAATGATAATAATAAAAATAGAACGTATTCAGCCAAACACATTTTATTTCATATAAGGCTGGCATTTGCATGGTTTTATAAGAGATATAAAAAAAATGTTTTAGGCCTCGGGGCCCCTTGGGTTTCGAGGCCCGTGGGCAACGGCGCAAACGGCCCTTTGGTTAATCCGTGCCAAACCAACTTGGCACATCCCTATAGCTCGAAGCATCTGCACTCACGCACTTGCACAGAATTTATTTTGGCCTTAAAACAGCAGCAACAGACTTCTGTGTTTTAAAGGTATTCCACAGCAGTAAAAAGAAGCCATTTCCTGTTCATTATAGATTCCTAAGGGGACATCTGCCATTTTCTGGGACGCCTTCCACTCTGTTCTGCTCTCTTCGGCCACATGGGCTCACTGTCCTCATTCAGTGTCCTTCACAAGCCCTTGAACGACAAAGCTGATAGCACACATCCCTGTGTTCAATATTCTTTTAAATGAAGATAGACATGCCTAATATTTCCAATTATTACTCCTCATTACTTCATATTATCATCATCATTTATATTTTAGAATGTTAGTTTTACTGATCTGCAGTTATAATTATAATCATTTGAGCTTTCTTAAAGGAATAGTTCACAAAATAAAAAATAAATCTGTCATCATTTACTCACATCATGTCATTCCAAGAATTACTTTTTATCATGGAACACAAACTGAGCTGTTAGTCAAAATACACTGTTTTACACTGTTCTGTTCTATCAAACAATATAATAATGTGACATAAAGCTTTCAAGATAAAAAAAATAAATAAATAAAAAAGAGAGAGAGAGAGAGAGAGAGAGAGAGAGAGAGAAATGCACCATAAAAGCACCTGGAAGAAAGCATAATGAAAAGTTGTTATTTACTGATAATCTTACCCACTGCCACAATTCCCAAATCTAATTCATGATTCACTTGAGCCTTTAAAACACATCACACAAGTTCGTATCATGTCAATAGCATGATTGAATGGCATTGTTTTTCTCATGTGTCTCTGTGACAAGGAGGAGGACGTGGCCGGGATGCACGGCCGGCGCTGAATCTGATGATCAACAGGAGAGCAACATAAAGTGGGGGCCGGAGGTGCCAGTTCGAGAGAGAGAGAGAGAAACACAGCATGTGTGTGTGTTTGTTTATGTTTGTTTTATGTTGAGTTTGACATAAAACTTTACGTTGTCTGTTCAGCCTGTTACCACCTCTTCCTTGCCTGTCCTTTAACAGTTGCAGTAGTGCCGAAACCCGAGTGGGAGTAGGGATGTGCTGTCACGGAGTCCTCACCGCTGCCGTCCGCCAAAGTAGCAACCGCGGCCGTCTGCCTGGGAATGGAGGGGTCGCTGCAGGCCACAGAGCCGGAGGAACTGCTGCCGTCTGCCGAGAAGGGGAGTTGCGGTTCCGTCCGCAAGGTGTCAGAGGGGGCCGGGCGACAGCGTGTCCTTGGACTGACTGGCACACACTCTCTCACTCTCTCTCTCTCTCTCGCTCGCTCACACTTTCCCTGTCCCCATGCCTCCCCTCATCTCTTCCCCAAGTTCCCAGGAGGCAGGGTGGATCACCGGCTGACATAACAGCAGGAAGGGCAGCGTCTCCCCTCCAGAGAAGGGGGGGGGGGGGGGGGGTGGTAAGTCAGTACGCTGGCGCGAGGGTGCACAGCCGGTGCTGAATCAGATGATCAGTGGGAGAGCAAGATAAAGGGTACCTTAATAGGACAGGAAGGGAAATTATTTTACTGAAATAGTTTTGCGTTCACTCACAAAAATGTAGGCATTCCCTCGCAATATGTTTTGCATTCTTTTGTAATTATTTTGGGTTTCCTTAGCAATAACTTTGTCCATCCTTTATGACAATTAACCATGGTTTTACTTTAGCAGAAGTTTAGTATTTGTAGTAAAACCATGGTAAATTTTGTGGTTATGGTTTTACTACAAATGCGATATGCAAAACTATTGCGAGGGAACACAAAACTATTTCAGAAAATAAATTCTAGGGTGGAGGGGAAGCTTTTGAGAGAATAATGCCTAACATCTCCCTTTGTGTTTCATGAAATACAGAAAGTCATACAGGTTTGGAACTACATTAAGATGAGTAAATGAAGACAGATTTTTTATTTTTTTTGGTGAACAGTCTCTTTAAAAAAAATAACCAGGCAGTTTAGGTGTAAAACAAGGGCAAAAATATCCTACATTACAGAAAGGCCATCTGGGAAATTCCTATTGCAGGAAAAAGGTCATATAATACTTCACGTCTTGACATTTTGCATAATGGAGCAGCATTGAAGCAGTTCAAATAAATGATGTTTATCCAGGGCAAGGTTAATTAATGTGTGCAGAGAGGTCACAATATGAAGATTACCTGCACAGATTGCAGCGATCAGACCCTTCCTGCCCTCCTGGTCCTGAACAGCAGGAGACTCCAGCACACACATACAGAATAAGCATGACTATAATCACTGGCACAACACCTTTTACATTTACAGAATTATGCATTGTTTGTATATCACAATGCATCTAAACTTCTAACTTCGCAAAATGACTCAAAGATGTTTTTCTATTTTATTTCTGAAGGACACGACATCATAATATGTAACATGAATATGGTGTGAAATCTCTCTTATGGACTACATTTAAAGGGTTAGTTCACCCCAAAAAATATATACTCTCTCATCATTTACTCACCCTCATGCCATTCCAGATATGTATGACTTTCTTCTGCTGAACACAAAGAAAGATTTTTTTGAAGAATATCTCAGCTCTGTATGTCCAATACAATGCAAGTGAATGGTGGCCAGAAATTTGAAGTTCCAAAAAAGCACATAAAGGCAGCATAAAATTAATCCATAAGACTCTGGTGGTTAAATCCATATCTTCTGAAGCGATATGATAGGTGTGGGTGAGAAACCGATCAATATTTAATCGATTTTTTCCCTACAAATTCTCCTTTCTACCTAGTAGGTGGCGATATGCATGAGGAATGTGAATCGGCAAAAAAAAGAATGTGGAAGTGAAAGTGGAGATGTATAGTAAAAAAGGAATAACATTTTGATCTTACACACACCTATCATATTGCTTTTGAAGGCATGGGTTAAACCATTGGAGTCTTATGGATTACTTTTATGCTGCTTTTATGTGCTTTTTGAGCTTCAAAATTCTGGTCATCATTCACTTCAGAGCTGAAATATTGTTCTTAAAATCTTTGTTTGCGTTAGGAAGAAGAAAGTCTTACATATCTGGGATGGCATGAGGGTGAGTAAATGATGCGAGAATTTTCATTTTTGGGTGAACTATCCCTTTAACAGCAAAATACACATTAATACCAGTATTCGTACCTCTGAAAGTTTTTGAGCACCAAGCAAACCTCCTGGTAAATGAACAACGTCATATGGACCCCGTTGAACAAATTACATAAGAGCATTACATTTACGTTACCAGGCAAATAATATTAAGCAGGTAAACAATCAATGTTTTCATTAAATTTGGCAATAAAATCGTATTGCCTGGTTATAGCTGATGGGAATATGCAACAGTATATTTCTACTGTATGGTTTTGTTTAACTGAAATATTTTGAGAAAGTCTTGTTTAAATTAGGTTTTTTTTTAATAACTGGTGTCATTGGCATGTCATTATTTGGCCAGAAGATGGAGACATTACACCATTCACATCTCAATGCATCCTTAATGAACTTTCACAAATTCATTCATTTTCACACTGATGTTGAATTCAGTATATATTTTTTATATATTACAATGAAATTATTAATAATTTGGCTTTTTAGTTTGTCTATTGCCCTATTATTCTTTACCACATATTAAGGATAACTCATTTCAATGTTATCAATGTATAATTTCTGCATGGTCAAGTATTAAATTGTTAAGGGTACAACGGCACGAAGTGCTGAAACCCTATTGTATTTGTCATGATTGTTGTTTTTAAAATGTTCTGCTCTAAAACGATCATGCAGACCATACCGTAAGGCCTAGACACTTGAAACTTTGGGTAATGGTGGTACCCTGGCGGAGTACCCATACATATGAAATCGACCTGATTGGCAAATAGGTGGCTCTAAAGTGAAAAAAATAATAATTTTGGGTCATATCTATAATATGTAAGTAAATCTTTTGTGATTCCTTGGATTATGTCTGATCTTAAAACTCCCCGACCAAATGTTTGCTATGCCCTTTCGTTTTCCTGCTATTTTTTATTAAAATTTTATATATATATATATATATATATATATATATATATATATAAACAAACTAGTCCTAGGCCGTTCACCTGATCGGAACCTAACCAGTGCAGAAAGATTCTCTGGAGTCCAAATATTAATAATTCTCAAATAAAGTTCAAGCTTTCGATTCATCGTAGAAAATGTACACCGAAACATATAGTGTGCGTGGCTACTTTTACGAAAACGGTTATAACGCTTGAACGGAATGATATATTATCACCAAATTTGGTACACTTATGTATGGGGTCATTCAGAGGACACACACTGAGTGCCTCTGCTTCATAGTGGTGATATAAACATTTAAAAACCTAAAAATGTCTCTAACTATGGAACCATTGGTCCAATCGACCTGTAATTTTGCATGTTGTGTCTTTATCCAAGTTCCTTCAGTACAGTTGCATATCTCCAAAAACATGGCTGCTATCGACCAATCCAAAATATAACATTTTTTTAGCATTTTACAATCATTTTAATTGCTGAATATTATGAGGCATGTCACATATCATATGATAGATCTCCTCTATTCTTCTGAAGAACTTTACCTCAAGGACCATTGGTGTCAATCAAATTGTTCATTAAATATTTTAGATTATTTAAAAATTTATATATTTTTTTGTGAACTAGTCCTAGGTTTTTCACTCAACCTCGACAAAACCATAGTAGTACAATTCTCTGAACTTCTAGATCAATAATTATTAAAAAAAAACTATTTTTGAATGGCTATAATAGGGTCATTTAAACATATGGGTGTGGCTTAGTTCACCCAAAAGCCAATAACTCCTAAACAAAGGCTCCGACTGAAATCAAATTAAACATGATTCCAAAGAAGCATGCAAAATTTGGTGTGGACCGGACAATAGCAGGTGCTATAATGGTCAGACATGTTAAAAATAAAAACACAAAATTTCTATGGTTGTTTACCTGTGATTGATGAAAATCATATTGCTTTATATCTATTTTAAGTGCAATCAGAATAATCCATTAAATCTTGTAGCACATGCACTTAAAGGCCCAATGCCGCTTGGGTCCCTGTATGAACTGTGAACACGTTTACAGAAGTCAGTTTCCCACAGTTTGAGCACCTAGATGCAGACTGAAGTTGAAAAAGACTAAAACACCAGTCTAAATGTGTCTGAAAAGTGAACCCAAACCTGTTTACGGGCATCCTCTAGGCTTGAGTCTGGGCAGATCATGACATTACGACTCCACTGCACTGGCTCTTTACCCGCCAGACCCACCACAGTTGGGTAATGAATGCATTTGAGCTAAACATGACTGCACGTCAACAACATGATGCAAGCTGAGTAATGAAAAAAAATCTAATTGTTCGATTAATCTTTGAATAATCGCCAGATAACTCTATTACAAAATGAATCGATAGTGACAGCCCTAAACAAAACCCAAACCTAGTTAAAGTACTTACTGTATCACAAAAGATCTTCTAAATGTAAGTATTTGCCAGGACATGCAATTTTTGTATTATTATTTCTATTTAAATAATAGGACAGGCGCATTATTATTGTTTTAATTTCATTAATTCTGCCTCTTGAAAGTGAATGTGCCTTTGGGTATAAGAACAATTATCAACATCGAGATTTTAGGTTAAAATTGATGTATATGGTAAAGGGTATTTATAACTGGTCACCATTTCTCTTGTTTTGCAAATGATTGTGGTTCATAGTCCTGCAGTGTGACAAATGCATTTTTAAAAGTACAAACACTCATGTGCATGTTTTCCAAATGTGTCACACATCTCTAATTCAATGAGTTTGTAAGAACTTAATTTACACCAATCAGCCACAACATTAAAACCACCTGCCTAATCTGGTGTATGTCCCCCTCCGCCACCAAAACAGCAGCAACCCACATCTCAGACTAGTAGTCTGTCTATTCTTCTCACCACAATTGTACAGAGCAGTTAGTCTTTGACTTCGTCAGTTTGAACCAGCCGTCCTCCCTCATAAACAAGGCATTTCCGTCCACAGAACTTCCGCTCACTGGATGTTTTTGGCACCAGATTGAGTTTTTTTTTTTTAATGGATATTTGAGTTAACTTGCATTGGGATCTAACACATCTCCACAAGCATTTAACATACTCAGGGTTGCCAGATAAGAGACGCAACACCCCCAGTTTGAGATTTATTGTGTGCAATCTGGCAACCATGCATGTGAGTGCGCTCTTTCTAGCTCTCCCTTTCCCCTTTGAACAAATTTAGCAATCTGTAGTGCAATATTCTGCTCAAGGAAAAGTGTTATACGGCCACTCTGTGTCCATTCTTGAGGCTGCTTGTGATGTTTGGTGCTAATAATTCTTCTCAGTGATTAAATTAAATATAAAAGTAGATCTCGGCATCATTGACATGTGAGCAAAAGCAAGTCAGAGATGAATATGTATATTTACTTTTTATTTGTGCAATTAGAAATGAAGTCCCTTTGCGCCTGTACGTTAATCTCTTGCAGTATTCATTTATCATAGTCATACAGTCTGTGTTATTTACTGTATAAATTATGAGAAAGTCTGACTTGTTAGTCTGAAAGTCAAACCATCAAAACCCGCATCATGACCCTTTTAGATGGTAAAAGCTCAGCCTTTATTCAGTTTTTTAATGCCTGATAGAAAAGTATCTTCCTTTGTAGAGCAATACAATACTTTAGGCAATTGCAGAATACTCCCATTAGTCACTGATACACTTCAGAAAATTGAGTACACAACTATTTCTGGCCTTAAAAGATACAAACACCAAATCAATGCAGAACATTGTATCTCAAAAGTAATACTATGTGGCCCCCTATGCACTACTTAAAGCCCGATGTGGCCCCTTTACCAAAATAGTTGCCCACCCGTTCTAGAGACTGTTGTGCGTGAAAATCCCAGGAGATCAGCAGTTACAGAAATACTCAAATCAGCCCATCTGGCACCAACAATCATCCATGTGATTATCTAATCAGCCAATCGTGTGGCAGCAGTGCATAAAATCATACAGATAAGGGTCAGGAGCTTCAGTTAATATTCACATCAACCATCAGAATGGAGGAAAAATGTGATCTCAGTGATTTGAACCGTGGCATGATTGTTGGTGGCAGACGGGCTGGTTTGAGTATTTCTGGGATTTTCACACACAAACAGTCTCTAGAATTTACTCAAAATGGTGCCAAAACAAAAACCATCCAGTGAGCGGCAGTTCTGTGGATGTTAATGTCTTGTTAATGAGAGGTCAACAGAGAATGGCCAGACTGGTTGGAACTGATAAAGTCTACAGTAACTCGTATAACCACTCTGTTCAATTGTGCTGAGAAGAATATCATCTCTGAGATGCGGGTTGGCACTGTATCGGTGGCAGAGGGGGACATATACAATATTAGGCAGGAGGTTTTATTGTTGTTGCTGATCGGTGTATATGTAAAAAACCTCAGTCACTGTTTGAAATGTCAACTACCATTTACTTTTAATTTACCCATAAAGTCTTAGTTGATCATGTACTGTCAGAGTCCAGTTGACTATCTGCAGCAGAGCTATTTAAAATACTGGCATTAAAATACTGATAGCTCATGATCTGCCGCCAGTGTGACCATATACATACAGTACCATTACACATTCAGAATGTCCATGCAAGAACCAGTGCAATAGAAATGTACCATTGCTTTTTAAATGCAATCTATTTATAAAGCCAATTACAGAACACTGACATACATATAAGTATTTGACCAAAGACACGCATACACTGGCAGTGCATTCGCGCGCAAAATTAGAGTAGAATGAAACAACGCAACATGTTTCAGTGGTGTTGTACAGACCCGCGCTCTGCGCATGACATCTACAGGGATAACAGTCTCCATCTCCTCTGCACCCCAATCACTGGAGCTCTTTTACCAGCCATAGTGTCTGTGGGCCTCTGTGAGACAATAACCCAATATAACGCCACTCACATACGACACTTTTAATATGAATGGTATTTTCGGGTCCGATTACTTGTTGGGAAATACCAAGCAAAATAAAAGTCTCCTCAAAGGCAATTAAAAAGGAGTGCAATGTAGAGAATACTTATGTGGGAAGTTTTTTTTTTTTTTTTTTTTTTTTTTTTACTTTTTAAACGATGTAGTAGAAAAACTCAAGTACACTACAAAGCATGTACATTTTAACATTTTCACATCTTCTTACCTTTTTTCCTATTAATTATTATGTGAATGCCCATGTATATTTATTGGCATATGCATATATTGATTTGGTATTATGTATTTTTTTTAAAAAATCTATATTTTGTATTGTTGTATTGTTTGCTAATTAAAACATTTGGAAAAGCAAATTATAAAAATTAAATAATTTCACACAGAAATTATGTCAAATTTAGCAAAAATGGTATTTGGCAAAGACTGATTTCTTTTTCTTCTTCTTCTTCTTCTTCTTTTTATTTACATATTTATTTATTTAGAAAACTTGACATGCTCAAAATTATTCAAAAAATTATTTTAATCATTTTTATAATACAGTAAGTCCTTTCCGGGTCCATTTTCTGGCTAACGACCAGGCAAAAATGTCCTCATAGTTTTAAATAGAGCCATTATGAATGTTTAGTTTTATTTAGATTATTTGTTCATTTTGGGACTGGAATTTAAAACTGTGCAACATTTTAGGCCAGTTGTTTTTGGGAAACAGGTGAAATGTATATTTAGGCTCTAGAGGGCGCTAAAGGCCATTGAATGGCATGGTATGTGATTCTTTACTGAAAACAAAACACATTTTTCCCTAAAACAACATTCAGTATCATTATATACAGTATGATCAACAATGAAATTGGACATTGGTCTAATAATTAAGAGATAAGCAACATTTCACTGGATTTTATGAATTCTATAAATATATTTTATATTATTATGCATTTATTTATTAATATGTTTAATGAGAGACAGAGAGGGTACTGTCTTTCTGACATCTATTAAAAAATAAAACTTTAAAAAAACAAATAATTTTTACCTGATATCAAGGATGTAACCACACATTCTGGATTGGAAGGGGCCAAACAAAACCATTAAAGAATAAACAATTGGCTTATATTGGTCGATCACTCATTTGAAATGTCTTCTATGGTTACAGCCCTGCCTGATATCAATTAAGTCATGAAATTGATGGGATCATAACAATTGTACCTCCAAACGTTAAAATTCTGCAATCTAAAAAGTCCAATAGAAATAGTAGTCTAAGCATCGGGAGTAGTCCAAGCATCGCACGCCTCTGTGCATTGAGACCCATGTATACTGCATTAGGGTGCAATGCAGCAAAAACTGCACATATGGTGCATAATGCTGGCAGCGGCCTGTTTGTTGCGTGCATGTGTGCAAATCCACAAAGCAGCGGTGATTACCAGCATATGCAGCTGGGATCAACTAAACTCACCCTATAGAGTAGCAGTAGCTTATTTGCCCTAAACTAACCAACCCCTTTATTTAAAATCTTCCATACACTTTATCGAAGATGCTTTTGGTATGCATGTGCTGCAAATACAAAATGGCAATTAAAGTTGTTTGTAAAACAGGTAACCTTGTTAAAACCAAGGGATTAAGCTTAGAAACACTGGCAAAGCAGAGTCGCCCGCAGTACCATCTGTGCAGAATCCTCAACATACTCACTGCTGGCAGCCGCTGCGGCTGGTTAGGATGCACCGACACATTCTAATGATAAGTACAGACAAAAGAGAACATCCTTGTGTTTGGACTCACCACAGTTTTTTTGCCCTGTTGCCTTGGGTTTGTCATTCGGGCCTACCAGTAATGTGTGATTTATTTATGTTTGTATTGAGTTTGTTCTGTGGATTTTATTTGAGTTTATTTCTCTAAAGCCCATTCATATTGTTAGTCAAAATGTCTTACATCAGAAACAGTCATAATTCAATTTTTCATAACTATTTTCAACCATCTCTCTGACACTGTACCTTTAACTTGACCTCTTCCATGTACAAAGTTCACAACACTGTCATTCATCAAGGTGGGCCAAGTTGCAGAATACTGAATATGTATTTATGTAAATGTTTCAATTAACATATAATAATGTGCTTGTGGTTGTGACATCACAGCCATCATTTTCAATAAATGAGCATGAAAAGTTCTGTTTCGCATGATTTGGCTCCTTTAAACTCTCACATACTGTTTGCAATAGTGCAAAAAACTAGCACTCTGTGCATGCGTCAAGCACTCGGAAGTGTCATCAAACTTGAAATCATGATCATGTCTAGAGACTGCAATGGCCAGATTCACTCGCTGGATCACTTCAGAATGGATTAAACCACTAGAGTTTTATGGATTATGTTTATGCTGACTTTATCTCCTTTTTGGATCTTCAAAGGCCTGATCACCATTCATTTGCATTGTATGGACCTTCAGAGCTTTGTTTGTGTTCAGCAGATGAAAGAAAGTCACACACATCTGGGATGGCATGAGGGTGAGTCAATGATGACAGAATTTTCATTTCTGAGTGAAACTGGATATTTAATAAGAAAAAATGTAAGATGGGATTTTACCCATCGAGAATTGATTGGATCATAGAAAAGTGGGCGTGGTATACTAGAATTGAGCTAGTTGGTTTGAGGGGAGGGGTTAAAGAAATGGGAGGTATCAGAGATGTCAGGCAAAAAGGAAAATAGTTTTAAAGACAGAGCAATTTATTATATTTTGATAAATTATAACAAAGACAAATTTTCCTTTCTTTGGAATACCAAAGACATTGTGTTAAGAAAATAAATTGGGTAACTTTTGATTTCACGTTGACTATGTTAACGACCAATAAGCTTTTTAACATCTCCATCCTTCATGATGCTACCGTGACAACATGCAACATTTCAGTTGACATTCACCAATGTCAGTCATGGAGTAAAAGGGAACTTTAAGCATATTGAAACTTCCATCATCTACAGTCTGTTTCCAGTTAGCAGTCTGTGGACTTCAGGAAGAAGCCAAGGAAGCCATAAATGGGAGCACAACTCGTCACTGACATTGTTGGAGGCCTCCCAGAGTCCTGTCCCATAAACACAGAGCTTAAGAGAAGTAATATAACCCAGATTTACAGCAGAGAATCTGCACATAATAAATGTATAGCAAGAGACGAGAACAAGCGTCAGAGTCTTTCATCTAGTTCTGCCATTGTTAAAGAACAGTGCTCCAAAAATCTCTTTCTTTCTTTCTTTCTTTCTTTCTTTCTTTCTTTCTTTCTTTTATTTTGAATTCTTTACATTTCTTAATTGTTTAATATTTAGTTTCTTATGTTCATTCATTTGTTTGTTTGTTCTTTCTTACATTCTTGCATCCATTAAACACTTTTGATTGTTCTTTTTGCAGTCTTTCGTTCCTTCTCTCATTTTCCATTCATTTCCTCTATTTTATTTGTTTTCTAATCTGTTTCTTTGTTTGTTAGTTCATTTGTTTTCTTTCATTCTTTTGCTTTTAGTTTCATTGTTTTGTATGTTTTTGCACTCTTTCAGTCATTGTTTTGTGTTTGCTATTTTTTCTTTGTTTGATCATTCATTTGTTTTTTCTTTCATTCATTTGTTTTTTCTTTCATTCATTTGTTTTTTCTTTGTTCATTTATTGTTTGTTCATTTTTTTGTTCATTTTTTTTCTTGTTCATTTCATTCTTTTGTTCACTTGTTTGACCTTTCTTTCTTTGATATTGTTTCTTCATTTTTGTTCTTTCTATCGTTTTCATTTAATTCTGTTAATATTTGGCATTATGTAATTCATTCTTTCATTTGTTTCTTCATTCATAGCATTGTTGTTTCTTTTTACTTTTATATGTTTGTTTGTTCCATTGTTAATTTTTAATTCATTCATTTGTTTGTTCTTTCTTTTATACTTTGTCTCATTCAATTCTTTAGTGTTGCACTCTTTTGTTTATTCTTTCATTTGTTTGTTCTTTCTATTGTTTATTTTTGGCATTTCTTAGTTCATCCTTTCATTTGTTCTTCTCTTTTGTATTATTTTGTTCATCATGTCTATTCTTTCATTCATTCTCTCATTCATGACATTCTGTTGTTTTTTGCATTCTTTTGTTTACTCTTTTAGTTGTTCATTCATTTGTTCCATCACTCGTTCGTTAGTTCTATTTTCTTGCTTTCATTCATTATTTAATTTGTTTGTGCATTCGTTCTTCCTTTCTCTATCTTTGAGTGATTTGATATGTTTAAGCTCAGCTGTGATGGCATCGTCTAACTAAGGCAAAAGAAGGGCCCTTTTGCAATTTAACTAACATGCTTCATTATCTGACTCCCTCCACCACATCCCAGCTCTTGCCAGACCCTCAGCAGACTGCAGCTTTATCTAACGCTGCACAGAGGTTCTCTCTCCAACCTGAGGGGCTTCTGGAATGTTACCACTGGGAATTCTGTAATTCTGAGGATTTCTTTTTTCCGTTAAAGAAGGCAACCAACAGATGCAAGAAGTCAGGGAATTCCACAAATTCTTGTTTGTCACTGAGTAATCCTGTTACCAGCGCTGTGAATATGAAACGGTGTAAACATGAAAATAAACACTTTTCTTTTTGCCTTTTTATTTATATTTTTTTCTGGAGGAGTGCAATATACCAGGAGGCCTTGCTTCTTGTTCTTTCACATACAAACCTGTTGTGGCATCTGCACCGGATAGCTGAGAATTCAGCAACATTAGCATTCACAACAGTCACAGCATGTTTGTCTCACAACAACTGCTTCAAATATTCTGTAGGTATTCAGATTATTGCTATGCAATTGCTAAGGTATTCACAGTGGTTGTTAGGTGGTTGCTTACTATGATAACTCAAAAGAACCCACCCTCCAAGTCTCAATGAAATGTTGGTTCCCACATAAGACTTGAAACTCTCCTCCAAAAGAGCTAAGAAGAAATGCATTGCATTGAAACTCACTTTTACGCCCTCTAACATATAAGTCAGTTAATACGCCTTTCTCACACGTATACAGTATGACGTGATTTTTATGCATTTAACGCTTGCAGGTAATTCGGGTGCACAGAGATAATTTGTGCCTGTAGACTGTAATACTCCCAGTGGGATTTGAAGTTTCCACTCTCCTTTGGCTTTCATTAGATCATATAATAACACACAGGGCCTATCTTCAAACACAGCATGCTGATGACATGCAGACCTGCAGCAGGACCCTATGAGAGCCAGAGCTCCAAGGTAGGTGCAAAAAATACTGGGATATTATTAGGGTGTAATGTGGCTGACGGAAGTGCCCACCAGCTGGGCTGATCCTCAAGGCTTATCTTCAGAGCCCAGCCCCTCTGGTTCAGTCCGCTCAAGGTTCAGAATATGGCAAAGCTTTTGGTTGAGCACCTATTTAAGAGTTTAATGATTTTCTATTGATTTGTAGGGCCAATGGAGAGAGTGAGATAATCCACAGCTACAGGGAAAACATGTCACTAATTGTACATGTACATTTCTATAAATACAAAATATAGAGCAAAGTCTATTTTATCTTTCTCATGCCACCAAATGTATAATGATGGGAAGTGTAGTTTTTTTTGCACACGCCTGTCTAAATTAGTCTTATTTTATAGCATACAACATACAGTCAAAATCCACAAGTAAAACTGAAATAGTCTCGATACCAATTTGCTTCTGCCATGATTCTTTAATCGACATGCTCCCAACTCAAAGTCAGGGCTCAAGGAAAATCCTGAGTGCTCTCATCATGTGCGCTCATCTCGTAAACATGATAATTTTGGCTTGACTTGAACGCACCATTAGCCCAGACCTCTGTAGATACCCGTGGGGTCATATTTTGATGAAATATTGGACTATATTACTGCTTATAATTAAAGTTTAAATGTTACATCTGTGATGTAATTTTTTGTAAAATATTACTAAAACTAAAACCAAAAGTCCCCTAAACTTCTGTTTCAGCCTCAGATATGCTAAAAACTAAAGTTTTTTACGGTATTAAGTTAGTTTAGATGTTAAATAGGTTAAAATAGGCGCTTATGAGGAAAACAATTGGTTAATGGAATTGTGTCTGTTATGACCAAAATGATCAAGTCAAGTCAAGTTTCTTGCCTAGACAGGCATTTTGACAATTTACGCACAGCCGCAATCGCGAATCGCAAGCGCTCTTCTTACATACATGCACATGAGTTGCAAAGCAGCCACTAGTGAGATGTGTTGGTACAAAATTGGGTCGGTATTTGGAATTACAGATACTGTAGAATTTTTTTTATACTAAAGCAATATTACATCACGAGCAATAGTGCTGTTACAGGCGTATATCAGCACAGCTCGCAGGTAATCAAAGCCGTGCTGATATACAGACAAAACAGCATGGTTGCGAGTGTGATATTGCTTTTGTATAACAGTTCAACAGACAAGTAAATAAATAACTAAGGGACAACCAAGAAGCATCTCAAAAACCATCTTGTGTGTTGAAATACTATTTTACTCCATGGATCAGGTGTAAGCCTTCATTACTAATTCGAAATTATCACTTTAGAAATTGTAACGATGACTTTCTTAAAAGTTATTGGAGTAAAAATTACATGTGGGTGTGTGTGTGTGTATGTGTGTGTGTATGTGTGTGAGAGAGAAAGAGAGAGAGAGGGGGAGAGAGAGTGACTGATCATATGTGATAACCAGCATCTGTTGTATTGATGACGTGTGGTAATAATTCACTATGTCGATCTTAAAGTGCACGAGGCTGCCATTAGAAGCATCCTACTTCCCATTTCTGTAGTTGCATTAAGGAGTACTTCACATTCAAGTGTTTGTAGTCGGAGAGAAAACATGGACGACACCTGTTTCATTCTTGTATATTTCTTTTGACAAAGACACCGTACTCTCCTCTGCCATGTTAAATATTTATGTCTCCTCACAACTCGCAAAATCGGGTATCAAAATTATCTCCCAGTCCTAGCTGTAATAATGACTCCCAGTCATTATTGTGACTTGAGGGGGCATTTTTGTGTACAGTATCTCCCAGTAAACTTGTGAAAATTCCTATAGCAGTTGGAGGCTGCATGAGAGACAATGCTGATGCTGAGTAAATCTGCTCACTGACAAAGAATGCCAATTCTCTCTCTTACTAAAAATGTATCGTCATCTCCTTTGGTGTAAATGTGCAATTTTTAAGGGGAATTCATTCAAATCTCTTTCATAACTATGGTTTAGAATGTCACAAACAGTAAAACATTCTAGTACTGTAATATCTCCTTTATCAGGACTCTTGGAATGTCTTTCGTCCAATCAGATTCGAGGACCGGAACTAACTGTTGTACAAAGTATTTTGATATTTACTTGGTACCCAAGTAGTAGGCCTACATTTATCATCATTACAAGATGATAAAATCATTTGTGGCTTCGATAAAAACATTTGGGGCTCAAGCACCAGATGCCCACCCCAAGCAACGCCCTTGCTGAGAAGTCTCCTGATCTGTAAAAGTGCAACATCTTATAATTTTAAGTATTTAAAATTTATCTTAGCAATAAATATTTACTTTGGGTAGACTAAATTTAGGGTAGACCTGATAGGGTAGCACTTACTTGTGCAAATTAACTTACTTGTGCAAATTAAGGCCAGTAACATACTTTACACAAGTGTGTACACAAAAACTTTAAACAACTGTTCAGGCCATTGAGAAACTGTTTGTCTATCCCTCACAGCCTTGTTGTCATTCCCACCAAAAACCAAAGATGGATCTCCTGTGAATAAGGTCTATCTAGCCCCTTGTGGCAATGTTAAGAATGCAGCGCATAATTGCATTGTGTTACGAATTGCAGTATGACACATTTTGGAATGCAACAACAACACACGAAATTGTACTTGCGTAGCTAGAAGCTCCAGTGTTCACAAAATTGCAAAGAGTAAGTTTGTTCATCAGGAAAGGTTGCAATATATTGGCAAAGCATTTGCATCTGTGTTTGTGTTCTTGCATAATGTTTGTTTCTGGCCTTAGTATTTTGACAAATACAGTATAGTCAAGAAAGTGTTGGTGCTGTGGTCTATGGGTTTGGTGCCGTTGAGATGTGATGCCTGTATGGGTGAAACAGGTTCATGTCTTGTGTGCATCATTTCTCGATCCCACTTTACAATTTATTTATTTATTTATTTATTTATTTTGTCTTCCAACAACTCTTCTATCAATAAAAGTGTCAAAATGTCAAAAAAATAAAGATACCTAACCAACCTGGTCTCATGACAAGATGCAATAATAGTACAAGAGAGTGAAATCCTAAGGAATCGTACGTGATTTTAACTCCCTTTACTCAACTTTTACAATATTATTAGGATTTTTACTATATTTAACTGTTAATCTAAACCTAATCATAAAGTTACACTTACACAAACCTTAAACCTAATCCATGACTTTAATAGGAAAATAACTTTTCTGTATCATGGACGAAAGAAAACATCAGGATTTGGGTCAAGATGTGAGAAGCGCAATACAAGATATTTGCATACATCGGTCATTTGTATTACATAAATAAATATGGAATGAGTAACTAATTAGTTCACTGATATTATCTTTCTTAAAACAACATTTTTGGATCGAAGGCTAGCTAAAATTTTATGCCTGTATTGTATAGATTTGAAATTCTGTTTGCTGATTGGTATGGGGATTAAAGTTGCATCTCTTTGTACAAGTCGTACAATATCTTACATTTTTGCTATTTTGTACGAAGCATTACGAGATGTCTTTAAAAAATTTGTTGAACCTAACCAGGTTTCAGCCTAGAGTGCTGAATGCACAGATGGGAATGGCAGGCTTTGATGTGTTGTTGGATCACCATTTGAGTCAGCTGTGTACGGGACATGGCAGGTGAGACGAGCAGCTGGTGCCCCCATTGTCCTGAAACGATGAGCGTGACAGATCCTGACATCACCCTCCCACTCACAGATGCCCATCACACGGTAGCTGTCTCCAGCCATGTAATGCACTGGCTCCTGGTTACTTTATGTTGTGCTAAGGCTAATATAATTTACTGTAGAACCCCCAACCTAAACGCATATGGTGAGTATCAGGGCTGCCCTGTGCCCGTGTCCAAACTCGGTCAACATGGTGTTCCTTTTCGACTAAAATCTGTTTGCATTTTCCTTCAGTCACACCAGTGCTGGTCTGATAGGATAGTAGACTCAAGGATGGACAGAACTCATGCAGTTTCTACGTGGCTACTTTTACATCTGATTATAGGCCCGTAAGACTGTTGTTTATTCCACTTTTGAGGAACTGTCATACACTGGGGTTTTGTAGCTTTGGTGGTTTTTTTTTGGTTTTAAGCATTGTATATACTGTAGACAAGTGCTGGGTTTCCATTGTAAGCACATTTCTAAAATACAAATTATTGCATGTTCGCATACTCTACGTAATGTGGATTATCATGAGGGAGCTGCCTCGTCATGATGGAGCAGCTGTATGACCTCTCTCTGCTTTGGGGACAGTTTTATTTCCAAGATTGGAGCAAGTATCTAATTTTATTAAATGCATCCACGAGACACCACAGAATAAGTGTAATATCTGATAGAATGTGAGCTGAAACATCTGAGATGCCCCCACACCCCCAGTCTCCGCATATCTGGGAGCACGTTCTGGCGGATAGTGAGGACCCAATGTATCATACAGCTGTGGGTTAAACACTTCCGAATGACAAGCACTATGTTCAAAGACTTGTGTGCCAAGGTCAGACAATTCGGTGGGCTAGTCACATCAAGCTATCGCACACCGTAACACATGCACGAATGGTAAAAATATGTCATCGTTTTGCAAATAATCCATTTCCATCACCTTAATGTGCATTTTAACTAATGCGAAACTCTAGATAATTTGCCTCCTCCTAGCACATTTAATTTACATTTTGTAATTTCGCAATTTCAAAATGTGCATAAAAATAGTTAAGGACAAACAAATAGAACATGTAAAATTACTAAAGCATGCTCATTCCACCAATAGTGCCCTCAAGATGTTTTAATTACACTTACAAATAGGTATCATTGTATTTTGACTTTGGACGTGGAACCATGGTACAATCATGTTTTTCGTAACTATATTTGTGCTAGGGCTGTAATGATACACAAAATACACGGTTTGGTTCAAACCTTAATATGTTTTTTACTACAGTGACCATAGTATCACCATGGTATTTTTCAAGTAAAATCATAGTAACCTCAAAATTAAACATGGTTACTATTAACTACTATTATCAACATGTTACTGTAGTAACACCATTGTTAGTAAATCGATACTATATAGTTTCCACCAAAACACATGGTTACTACAATATTACTACTGTACAGTAAAACCATGGTTTATTTTATCTGGATTAAATCCTTCTCTCAACTCCCCAACCTTCACTGAGACCAAATCACTGTGAGGAATCTCTTTTATTTATTACTATTAGTAGAATTATAGGAAATATTAAGAGTAGAGACATGGGGGCCTGGGTAGCTCAGCGAGTATTGATGCTAACTACTACACCTGGAGTCGTGAGTTTGAATCCAGGGTGTGCTGAGTGACTCCAGCCAGGTCTCCTTGTGGTCACGATTAGCGGTTCCCCTCTCAATGGGGCATGTGGTGAGTTGTGCGTGGATCGTGGAGAGTAGCATGAGCCTCCACATGTTGTGAGTCTCAGGGGTTTCATGCACAACGAGCCATGTGATAAAATGCGCAGCCATGCGCAGTTTGTCATATAATGCTGTGTTTCCACCAGACTATTGGAGCGCAAATAGTCACTTCGTTTTCTAAACTCTTAATTCACTAAATGTCTAACCCGTTAACCAGTTTAATGCCTCTGCCCCATCGCAAAAATATTAGAATATACCCGCGTTCATTTCAGCAGTTGACCCCAAATAAATCTGTCGTGGCTGTCTTGAGTTTGGTCTGAGCAGTGGTGGGCGAAGTTAGTGTAAATAGCCTCTGCCAATAAGATGGGCTATTTGCACTTAGTGTAAATAGACACTCCGATAAGATGCTTTTAGAGAAGAGGTCTTGAATGTAAGTATATTTTTTCTTTACTGCACTCGCAGAAGTATAACCAAGTGAAAAAATGCACTTATATACAAAATACACTTTTATTTAAGATACATTCTCTTACAGAAATTATAAATATCTTATATGCTGCTTCTCAAGTAAATGCATCTTTTTTTAAGGATTTTTAGACCATTTTAAATGGAAAACAAGACAAACTCTTGATAACAATAGGATTTTTTGCAGTAATTATTTTACAGAATGAAGCTTAATTAAAAGTATTTTATCCATTTAATTCAGTGAATGTCATTTAGAGATGTTTTTAAAAGACGATTTTGTTTATTTGACTCTTTATTGTTAGTTAGCATGTTTAATACAACCTTTTAAGTCAGGGCACAAGCTGAATAATCAGTTAAGAGCTAATGATTAATCGTTGCAATAATCACCAAATAGTAGAATAATAAATACATTTGAATAATCGTTCGATTAATAGATTATCAAAATAATCGTTAGTTGCAGCCCTAATGATAATACTTAGTTTTTTTGGGATTATAACATAAGAATACCATGGTTTTTTTACATCGTACCATGGAACCACGATGTTTTTTTAATGAATGAATGAATGAACGTTACATTCATATAGCGCTTTTCTGACACTACCCTCAAAGCACTTTACACAGTGAACAAGGGAATCTCCTCAACCACCACCAGTGTGCAGCATCCAACTGGATGATGCGACAGCAGCCATAGTGCGCCAGTACACTCCCCACACTCCAGCGATATAACATGGCACCATGGTTATTTCATGTTTTTTAGACATGGCAACAGAATTTTTTGACATTGTACCATGGTTCTACCATGATACTTTGGACATGGTATAATGGTAATGCAATGGTTTTTGGACATGGTACTGTAGAAACACAGTGGCTCTCAGACATTACTATATTTTTTTTTACATCGTACCAAGGTAGTACATTTGTTTGGACAATGCACCATGGTAGTTCCATATTTTTTGGACGTGGTACCATAATACCACGGTTTTTCAAACATAATATTACTATGTTTTCTGACCAGGTAGCATGGTACTACCACAATTGTTTTTGTTTGTTTTGTTTGGATATGGTACCATGGTGATATGTCTTTTTTTTTTAATTGCACAACGGTAATACCATGTTTTTTTTTGGATATGGAACAATGGATATATATATATATATTTTTCACCATACTGTCACCATTTAATTAAAAAGCTTTTTTTTTAATTCTCAATGTTTGTCCTCTAATTAATCTCCAACTGCTTTCTACTCTATTATTGAATTATTCATATAATGGTCCTGAGACAAACACATGCCGTTTAAGAGTAGAGACATGGGGGGGCCTGGGTAGCTCAGTATTGTGAGAGTATTGATGCTAACTACTGCATTCCAGCTAGAACTTCCACAGTTCAACCACAGCACAAACTTTAGGCCTAGAATATTAAACATTCCCTCAATCACATTCATATGCACACACAATATTTCTGATATCTTAATTATGTCTTTAAAAAAGCAGTAGAAGAAATAAAACGTGACTCTCTATATTTGGGTTTCCTCTTTAAAGACACACAGACAATACAAGTGGCCGATTGGAAATTTTCAATGCAGTGACAGAAGCTGGCCACTGTCTTGAGCTGATAAGAGCCAAACCATCAAAACAAAGACAATAAAGTCAGATGATCAGTGTCTTCCTCAAGCACACAGTGGGAGTGGATCAGAGACAAATGCAAGTCTTTGAATCCCGTTTTCTTTAATATCTCTCGCACTGTAACATCAGTAAGGTGACATTTCAGTGGCGCCATCAAGATGCAGCACTGGTCAGGGTGCTTCAGCAATCAATTCTCCATGCATAATAGCCTGGTAGTGTGTACGAGATGAATCAGTTGAGACCAGCCATCATTTATTCTGCAATTAAAGGGCCTGATAAGACAGAAGGCAGGGAACTTAAGGTAAAAAGGGTAAAAATATCAAAATGCTGTGTTTACTTCTTTTATGTATTATGATCTATCCACTGGTCAGTTGAATTTTGTCAAGGAGTGATGTGTCTCAGAATTCTACAATCGATCAGCGTCATGTTTAAACAAACAGAGCCACTCTGTCTCCTAATTTCCATGTGTATACTGTCACAAAACTGTCAGCACATGGATTGGCCTGTGGATGAATGCAGAAAGATCCTGTTGAGTGAATAATCTGGGCAGTTTACAGAGAGAGGAGCAGTTGTCATCTTGACAGAGTCTGGGTTGCACACAGGTCTGGGGATTCACACACAATCCCATTGGCTCTTTAAGTTTGGACGGGTGAATGTGAAATCAATGGTACACCCATGTCAGAGATGTTTGTGTGGGACTCAATGGCTCAGAAATGGAATAAAACTCATTTTTTTATACCTTAAATTAAACCAAATGCGTTGAAGAGCGACACAACTTGCTTTTTCTTTTTACAAAGTTGCACAGATCTCTGGATTGCCCTGATGATTTTGAAGATGTCAAAGGTTTATAGATTTACTGAAGGAATATAATAAAATACTGTTAAGAAAACTAACAAATATAGCAGCACTTGCACAGAATGCACTGTTAACTTCTAACACTGCGTCAGAAAACATAAAAATAAAGATCATGTTCCCCATTTTGTGTGGAGTATACTTTCAAAATGCCTGTGCAAATTAAAACAGGCTGCCATGATGATGGAGCTGGTTTGACAACTTTGAGTATTTGCTTTGAGTATTAAGGTGTTCTGAGTAATTGCTATATCTAAATATTAGATATAGCTTGGGTGGTTCTATCTATGTAAGTCAATGTAATTTTTCACCAGTTTTATCATCTGTTAAGAAAATAATTGTTAAGAAACATAAGTCATATTGTTAAGAAAAGTTATTGCACAGCTCTCCTCAACAAGCTGCATGATTTGAGGGATCATTCATGTCATCACAGATGATGCATGACAAGTTACATGCCGAGATTAAAAACTTAGGGTAAGGGGTTTGTTCAAATAATAGCACTGAGCTAAGGGTTTTTCCAAAATCCCTAAACAAAAAATAAAACTTCTGACTGTAAATTTTAAGATACATCCACTAAACATTGCACAGACCTTCAGACTGTTCCGTGCACAATAGTGTGCTATGTCATCCATCCATCCATCTATGTGCCTAGCAACCACCCAGAATATCCTACAAATCATCCAGAACAGCATTTCTTGAACTATGGGTTGAAATAGAGAGTAATGTTCTGGTTCTGGAAGTAAAATTCCCATTCATTTCTTCCATAGACAAATTGGTTTTTAATGCTAGCTTATAAAAAGATAGACCTACCATGAGCTCTGAGGTTTTTCATCAATGGTATATGCTTCCGTTTAAGCCACAAGTCGGCATTATTTCAACTTCATTGTTTAAAAATTGTCATTAATATCAGTATTCATAGTGAAAAAACTACACTACCCATGGTACAGTAGAGAAAGCTTCTCCAATCAGAGAACAGTATCCAACAAAGCCTCTGAAATAATACTCCATCCATTCAAATCGGATGTGAGATATTATAATTTGATATTACAATATTATAACAAAACTGCAACATTCCAGTTAGCTTAGCAGGGGTTTGAATGTTAACAGAGATGTCTCCTAACAACCCAACTGATAAACAATGCTGCTTCACTAGCATATGTGCTACAGGTGTACAATCATTAAAAGAGAGTTTAATTTACCATGTTTTATACACCTATTTCTGCAGGCATTTTTAAACAAGTTTTAATATAATATGTAATGTGGAAACAAACTCATTTATTGATATTACTTAATAAAGTGAATGTTTGTCACTTACTTTATATATATATATATATATATCCCTGGATGAAGTGATGTCCAGTTCGTGAACAAATCATTCTTTTGAACCGGATCTTTTTAGAGAATGAGTTGAATTAGTTCAACAAATCGGACTGAATCGTTTGAAAAAATTTGTGTCTCGAGTCAACACTGATCCACAAGTTATCCACATCTTAACCTGTCTCTCGGATATGCCTGACACTACAATTCGAAATGAACCAATAACCGGGAGTAATATGATCCTAGAACTGGTGATATCTGCTTTTGCCAAATCTTCTTTGCAATTAACCACTCCAACTAGTTCACAAATTGGACTGAACACTCGGGTCGCAACAGTTCTCATGTCAACAGTACAATGAGTCTCTCATTACAGTTCTCGAGTCAACAGTACACTGAACTTAGAATTGCCAGTTTCGGAGGTGTCCGACACACTGATAACCGATTAGCTAATGACATTGAGCATAACAAATAAAACATACTGGAAATATGTTTATGACTTGATTGTATTACCATTTTATCAATGTATGAAGATGATCCAGTCTAAAGCTCTCGAGTCAACAGTCATTCACAGCAGTTCTCAAGTCAACAATACACTGATCCAAGGACAGCAGTTCTCGAGTCAACAGTACACTGATCTGAGGACAGCAGTTCTCGAGCCAACAGTACACTGATCTGAGGACAGCAGTTCTCGAGCCAACAGTACACTGATCCGAGGACAGTAGTTCTAGAGTCAACAGTACATTGATCCGAGGACAGCAGTTCTCGAGTCAACAGTACACTGATCCGAGGACAGCAGTTCTCAAGTCAACAGTACACTGATCGGAGGACAGCAGATCTAGAGTCAACAGTACACTGATCCGAGGACAGCAGTTCTCGAGTCAACAGTACACTGATCCGAGGACAGCAGTTCTAGAGTCAACAGTACACTGATCAAAGGACAGCAGTTCTAGATTCAACAGTACACTGATCCGAGGACAGCAGTTCTAGAGTCAACAGTACACTGATCTGAGGACAGCAGTTCTCAAGTCAACAGTACACTGATCCGAGGACAGCAGTTCTAGATTCAACAGTACACTGATCCGAGGACAGCAGTTCTCGAGTCAACAGTACACTGATCTGAAGACAGCAGTTCTAGAGTCAACAGTACACTGATCCAAGTACCGCAGTTCTAGATTCAAGAGTACACTGATCCGAGGACAGCAGTTCTAGAGTCAACAGTACACTGATCTGAGGACAGCAGTTCTAGATTCAACAGTACACTGATCCGAGGACAGCAGTTCTCGAGTCAACAGTACACTGATCCGAGGACAGCAGTTCTCGAGTCAACAGTACACTGATCCGAGGACAGCAGTTCTAGAGTCAACAGTACACTGATCCGAGGACAGCAGTTCTAGAGTCAACAGTACACTGATCCGAGGACAGCAGTTCTCGAACCAATGGAACACAGCATAATTTAAAATGTCCACCATTGTGCCTGTACCAAAGCATTCCAAAATCTCTCTTACTTAAATGGGCGTCCTATCCCATCATCTGCAAATGCTTTGAGAAACCAATCAGAGATTACATCTACTCTGTGCTGCCTGCCTCTTTGGACTCACGGCAGTTTGCATACCACAACAACCGCTCCACTCATGATGCCATTGCATCTACAATACACACTGCTCTCTCCCATCTGGAAAAAGGGAACACCTATGTGAGAATGCTGTTTGTAGACTACAGCTCAGCATTCAACACAAGCTTGATGAGAAACTCCGGGCTCTGGGCTTAAACAGCTCGCTGTGCAGCTGGATCCTGGACTTCCTGTCAAGCAGACGTCAGGTGGTTAGAATGGGCAGCAACATCTCCTCATCACTGACCCTCAACGCTGGAGCCTCACAGTGCTGTGTTCTCAGCCCACTCTGTACACAGTATTCCCTGTACACACATGTGTGGCAACGCACAGCTCCAATGCCATCATTAAGTTTGCTGATGATACGATGGTGGTAGTTCTGATCACTGACAATGATGAAACAGCCTACACAGAGGAGGTGCACACTCTGACACGCTGGTGTCAGAAGCACATCCTCTCCCTCAATGTCAGTAAGACCAAGGAGCTTGTGGTGGACTTCAGGAGAAAAGACAGAGAACACAGCCCCATCACCATTAATGGAGCACCGGTGGAGAGAGTCAGCAGCTTCAAGTTCCTCAGTGTCCACATTACAGAGGAACTCTGTTGTGAAGAAGGATCACCAGTGCCTCTTCTTCCTGAGATGGCTGAGGAAGTTTGGAATGAACAACCACGTCCTTAAACTGTTCTACACCAGCTCTGTAGAGAGCATCCTGACTGGCTGCATCACTGCCTGTTACGGCAACAGCACCGCTGATGGTGCAAACTGCCAGATACATCATTAGAGGTGAGCTTCCCTCCCTCCAGGACAAATATACCAGGCGGTGTGTGAAAAAAGCTCGGAGGATTATCAAAGACTCCAGCCACCCGAGCCATGGGCTGCTCTCACTGCTACCATCATGCAGGCAGTATCGCAGCATCAGGACACGCACCAGCCGACTGCATGACAGCTTCTTCCCCCAAGGAATCAGACTTGATCAATATACATCAGCACTGCACTTTATTAATCTTATTATCTCACACTGGACTGTCATAAATGATATTCTCTCTTAACAATACTGGCAACTGTATTTGTCTCGAGTATCTTCACTAAATCTATCACTAGTATCTATCTAATCTATCTAATCTTTCTGTCTATCTCTCGGGCTGTCTGTCTGTCTGTCTAAACTTTCAGACAAGGCTTTGTCAAGCCTTTGACAAACTTTTACTATCTAGTCATATTAGTAATCATTATGGACAGACTAATTTAGGTGAGAATCATTGCGTTTCAATGGTTGAACTGCTGGTGGATGTATTACAAAATGTCAAATGTAAAACGATCATCTAAGGTGAGGTCGAGGATATAGAATTAAATGGGTAACAGTTTTAAGATTATTTTATGCTTGCAATAGCTCATCAAGATTTGCCAAGATATCAAACTCTGCAATTAAAAATCAGAGTTTTCAATATGAACTCAAACATTTCTCATCAAATTCTTCAAAGACCAAATTATCTGAGCTATTCTTTTATTTAGAACTCTATACCCTTACTGCATGTCAACAATTGTCTCATATATGTCTATATTTATTACATCCAAAGAGAAACATCCAAGACAAAATGTATACTTAAATGAACACATAACTATTTTACGAGATTACACTTCAAAGAGAGTCAAAAATGGCATTTTAGTGCATGTTGTAAGTCGATTTACACCCCAGTGTTTAAAGTTGAAAGTTACAGAAGAGCTCAGAGCATCTCTTCCTCAGTAAGGCAGCAGTTTAAGCTTGGCTTCTCCCTTTCCAGCCTCCACTTCATATTCAATGGAGAGAGCGCTACGGTTTCTGGCTAAAGCACTTTCCTCCTCAAATAACCTAAAGTGACAACAGCGGCAGGATCGCGGCCAAGTGCGTGGTGGCACTCGCTAATGTATAATGTATTTAGCCTTCACTGTGGCCCTGATTGTGTGCATTATGGGGGGAATCAAACAGGCGGCAAAACAAAAAATGTTACTTTTCATTCTATTTTACTTACAGGGAAAACACAAGTATTTTAAGTGGCATCTCTCTCTTTCTTTCTTCCGTTTACAGTTAAGTGAATGAACAGAGGAGATTAAAACCAGTAAACAAAGACAAATGGAGCCACTTTTATATGGTCAGTACCCAAAAAAGTTATTTAGTTCCATTTACTTAAGTAGCCATTCACTCTAATACCATTTTTGAATGGTGACTGAGGTATCATTCTGTCTAACATCTCTCTAACACCATTATGCCTTTAAAAGGATAGTTCACACAAAAATGAAAATGCAGTCATTGTTTACTCACCCCTGCGTGTTATAACCATATATGACTTTCTTTTTCTTAACACAAAGGGAGAAATTGTGAAATAAGTTTGTGCTCAGTGATGTCATACAATGGCAGTTTATGGTGACCACCTCTTCAAGCTTCAAAAGAGCACAAAAGTATAATTCAGAAGTCTAAACCATTTGATTGAGAGCAACAGTTCAGGCAGCCTCCTTGCAACATCGGGGTGTTCAAGTGAAAACTTATCTAAAAACAGGTCCTCCACAGCGATAGCGACAACAGAACACAAGATGCACACAAAATAAAGAACAGAACTTACTAAACATGTCTGAAGTTTGTATTTAAAAAATGTATGCATTTTAATGCCTAGCCTTATTTTTTTGAAACAGAGTATTTGAAAATCAAACAGAAACATAGAGGACGCTACAGGCAGCCACAGTCACACGTGCCCTAACCTCACGACAAATGGCATGCTTTAAAAGTTATATTTTAGTTATAGTTTTTGTCCTAACCAGCAGTGACGAGCGAAGGTACATTCTATCGATTGCTTGTTTTCTATTTTCGGAATTGCACAGGTTTCTCTGTCCACTTAGAACTGACGCTAGTCCAAAACCTTTCAAAAAATAAGTCTGGGTATAGAAATGCATCAATTCTTCGACTACATACTATTCAGACACTTTTAGTAAGTTCTGTTTTGTGTGCAGCTGTGTTGTGATCTGTTGTTGCTATTGCTGTGGCAGACCTGATTGTTTTAGATAAACAAAATGAGTTTTTGCTTGAACGCCCCAATGTTGCGAGGGGACTGTGTGAACTGTTGCTCACGTGTCCTATCATGAACGAGCACAGGAGAAATATGGACAGTGAAAGTTTAAACTAAATAATACATTAGATTTCAATTTGTTTCTCACCAAACCATATCGTATGCTTTCATAACAATCATGAGTCTCATGGAATAATTTATTAGACTTCTGAATTATACTTTTGTGTTCTTCTGAAGCCTGAAGAGGTGGTCACCATAAACTGCCATTGTATGACATCACCGAGCACAATTTTTTTCCATTGTGTTAAGAAAAGAAAGAAAGACAAATAGGGACAACACAGGGGTGAATAAACAGTGACTGAATTTTCATTTTGGGGTGAACTAATCCTTTAGTGTCCACATACTGTTTGGGGCTTCTGAATATTTCTTTGACCAATGAGATGAATCACTTGACTTTTGCATCATTTAAATACAAAATGATCCTCATAAATGCACCATACGGTTTCTCAGGGTACTATCCTCGGCAGTGTTGTCTCTTATTAAATAAGCACTACTCAAGGCCTGCAGGTAGCTCCCAGGACCACGAAAATGTATGGCCTGTTTGGTTTTAGCTGTTTCTATTAGAATGGATAGAGACTTAAGCTCCATAACGGTGCCGTAGCAATTCTCCCAGACTGAGGCCCCCTCTTCGAGCCTATATCAAAACACAAGCCCCTTTGAAACCTACAGCAAGTCAGAGCTCTCTCCCCCTTTCTCTTTTTCTGTTGCCCCCTCTCTTTATCCCAGAAAGGGAATCCTATATTGTGGAATGCAGTCATTTCCTTTATTAATTATACAGTATAATGTCATATTAAATGTATGTTTATGTAAATAAAATGTAAATTCATATTTATACATGCTACCTATACAAACCCAAACCCACTTGAACTTAATTTCCTTTGCACATTCCTGAATAAAAACTCATTTGTGTACATATACTGCTCATCTTATGCTGTATTTCTGTGTCTAGCTGTTGTATTTCTGTATGTGCTGGAAGCTTCTGATCAGAGCCCAAATTCATTGTATGCTTAAGCACATCTTTACAATGTGGTATCTGATGGTAACAGATGGTAATACCATGGTACTTTGATAAACAGTTAGGCCATCATATTTATGCACCATTTTGTATTTACATGGTGCTTCAATGTACTTCAAAGGATGCCATTGTACTACCATGAACATTTGGTACATGATTACCATATTCATATACTATTGTATTAACATGGTGCTCCTAGGTAATGGTATATGTACAAAAATCATGGTAATGCCATGGAACTTTATTGATGTTTTTTCATGTAGGCTTCTAGTGTTTTGATACACTTCTGGTTGGAAGGTGTCTTTACCTGCTGTAGTCGTTTACAAGCATTTATGAATCGGACATCTTAGTTCCGATTCAAAACTGGAGGTAGTAAATACCAGGTACTGTACCTATGCATGATGTAATGGTGTAGCTTTTATCAAAGCTAAGCTGCTACCAAATAAAAAATATAGCTTTGCTACTGAAAAGCTACTTGATTTAAAAACTAGCGAAGCTACCACCTCACTACTCAGAATTGTAGTTAAGCTAAAAGCTTCGCTATTTGTAGTGAAGCTACTGCCCATCACTGCCCAATGTCCGATCAGACATTTTTATATTGGCTCCAGTATGTTTACCTTCCCTTGTGGCACAAATGGATGCATGTTGTAACTCCCGCATTGAAACCATGAAGTAATCGCGTTTGTATAATCAGTGAAGAGTGTGATTTGGAGGTTGCATTTTTCCCTCTGACGTTACATATTACTTCACTGATGGTTAGGTTTAGGTTTGGGGTTTATGCATTCCTCTTCCCGTATTACAGCCTGTACAGCTAAAAACAACTCGCTTCACAACTTGCTTTTGTCACCCCTCTGTGGACATTATACATGGAAAATGGAGCTGATATGTGCTCATATGCTCAACAACCATTTGACCATTGGGGGCAGTGTTTCGAAGAGAAGTCAACCTACTGTTGCTGATTTCACTGTGACATCAGTCTGGATATTCTAGTCCTGGATATGGCTGGTGTTCCTTTAATGCATGTATTTGGGATGTATTTTTTTTATTGTCTTCCATAAAAAATTAATAAATCATTTAGAAAAGTGATGGCATACTTCTCCTCAACAAGCTGCAATATTTGTGGTTCAGTTACATACTGAAGTTTAATACTTGGGTTAAATGTACAGTATGTATTAACAGTATTGATTGTGATGCTTTCTATAACAAACACTACTGATAATCATTACGGCAAAAGCATTTTTTTGCAGAGGAGGATGCTAGACTCACACACACACACACACACACACACACACACACACACACACACACACACACACACGATAATATGCCTATTATTCGGACCACATGAGCTCAGTGGGAAACTGGTGGTCTCCCAAAAAGATCCAAGTGGCTGCCCACTTCTCCTTAAATCAATGTGCCATTCCCGCAACACTCACTAACATTATCAGCTGCCCCTCTATGACATCATTTCTTGCCTCAGCTGGAGCTGTGTGATGACATGAACATGTGAAATTGATTTTTAGGGGCATTTTTAATATGTTGTCAAATTATGTCAAAAACTTGAACAATTATGGCTGTTATCTTTAAAATAAAATAAAATACAAAAGTTTCTGTCAGTAATGCACAAGATATTAAACACAATAAACGCCCTGAAATGATCTTAAATAATTGACTGTATATAAGATTACACACTTTACTGTCATTCTTCTCATTGTTTTTAAAAATTATGTTTTCATCCAAAAAAAAAACAAAAAACTTCATATTAACCACAGATTTAACAGCATCGACTATGAGAGATTTTTACATTTCTAGGTTTGGAATGTGAAAGTAAACTATAATGGGGTATAATGGGGTAAACTTCTATAGTGGTGAATGTGAGACCACTTTTGCTCAAAAAGCAAAAAAATAAAAAAATAAATCAACAATTATGTTTCCATGACTTTCTAAAATGAGAAAGATTGAGTTTTCTTAACTTACAATTACTTTGTAATCTCAACACAAATACTTTGTCTAGAAAGAACTTAGTGTGTGTAAACCCAAGACAATTCAACATGTCAATGTAAAAATGCCAAATAAATCTATTTTGTGTTCTTTTTGTATTAATTAGTGAATGATAGTTTGCTATACACATGACTGGAAGCACTACAGAGTGTAGCCTAAAAACTATGTTATGATTAGCACAACAATTGCTCAAAGAAGTGAAAAACCAATTCAATATAAGACATCTAACTGTATTTATCGATAGCTTAAGCTTCACTCTTCACCATAATGGTAACCCACAAAACTCCAACATAACAGAAACTCTTCTAAATCTCAACATTTAACAAAACATTAAATACTAGCAAGTATCCCAATTTATATACATCTTGCACAAAAACACAAAATAACACTTGATTTTACTCCCCCATCGAGTCCCATGCAAAGCATGCTCCATCCATCCATCCATCCATCCATCCATCCATCTTCAACCGCTTATCCGAAGTCGGGTCGCGGGGGCAGCAGCTCCAGCAGGGGGCCCCAAACTTCCCTATCCCGAGCCACATTAACCAGCTCTGACTGGGGGACCCCGAGGCATTCCCAGGCCAGTGTGGAGATGTAATCTCTCCACCTAGTCCTGGGTCTTCCCCGAGGCCTCCTGCTTTTCCTCCTGGGAAATGGAAATCTCCTGCCCAGTTTCATCAATGCTACATTAACAGCACAAAAAGTAGTCATGTAGTCCCAACTCCAATAGATTAATAAACATCCATTTTACAAATTAAAATGGATAGAAAACAACAAAATCAAGTTGTAACAAATTGTTCTAGAATTGTGTTACTTTAGTTCATTTCAATTAAATAAATTGAACAAGCAGCAACAAACCGTTTAGGTTACTGTGACGTTTAATATGTATGACTTCTGAAACTGACTTCTTGTAATTGTTATATTGCATATTTAATCATTTTATTTTTACATTTTATGAAGTATATTTTATCCCCATCATTAATGAATCCTCGTTTTATGTTTTTAGTTTATGTGTGTTTGTGTGCGTTGCAGTATCTGAAGCTCTTCAATTGAACTCGTATCAGGCAAATCATGAGTTTAACCTCTTAAATTGAAAATTGTAGAACAATTCAAACATTAATAGAAGATAAAAGACTTGAATAATCCTATTAAGATATACCGGTGGTGGCTGTTCTCTGTTTAAAAGTGCTTTGAGTGTAATGTTAGAAAAGCAATTTAAGTGTAAAATGCAATCAAATATGTAATTAAGAGTGTTATTTATCTTCATCAAAGCATATTGCCGTTTCAAATGTTTAATCATATAAATTAATATCAACAAGAAAATAGCACATTATGACTCCAGCTCCAGTCATGATCACACACAGGTGTTGGGGCTTCATTCAGGAGTGGATTTGGTTATTAGCAATAATTAATAATTATCAAAGTTAATTATTCAAATCAATAAATCATTGATTATAATCAACATTAGCTTCTTAATCCTTCAAATCAACAATCATCAAAGATTACTATCAATTATCAAAATCAATAGAATATTAATAAGAATTAATATTGCCGGGGTACCACCCTGGGTGGTGTAATGTGACCAAGGGTTGATGGGATCTGCAGTCTCTTTGGACACCCTTTGCTTGATTTTGTTGCCATTTTTGTGTTATCAGGCTTTGAGTGTTCCTACAGGCTTCAGTCAGGCATTATGACTGTGTGTAGGCCTGCCTTTGTCTCCTATCTGAGCACATGAGGCCCAACACAGGCGATGTCAAAGTAAACTCAAATTGGGAGATTAATCCACCAGAAGAGCAGTGCCCTGACCTACAGTATTCTTCTGTAATTGCTTGCAATTTTAAGTTTCAACCACAGATGTCGCTAGAGAGCACAAAGTTACATAGTGCAGCTTTAAATAAATAAAAGTTTGATTAGATTTACAGAGCTAAATTAAGGTGGACAGTCGGTTAAAAGAGTCTCATTGCTACAGGTAACTAAACATATCTAGATAGACCTAGAATTGAATTTCCCTGGTGTGGTCCTATACACCAGAACTGAATTGTGGAGTTATGGGAAAACACAATGTCTTGGCATTGGGCACACACATGAAGAAGACTGAAAGATCCAGCTGTTAGACTTAAAGGATCATGAGAAAAGATTATTCTTTCTACTTTTCATGTCAATGTCATTTTACAGATTCCAAATGTTAAGCCCCATAAATTATGAATTTAGAGCATCAGTTCCTGTTTCTTCAGTACAGCTGGGACAAAGTTTTAGTGATGGATTTATATAGTTTAAAGTCTCCTCATCTTTCAAAACAAATATTTATCTACCAAACTTGGGGTCACTTTACTTTGAGATGGTAACTATAAAACATTCGCATCTCAACCGTGTTATGCAGCTCAAATAAACTAGTTGCCTCTTGATAGAACACAATTACCATCCAAAGCAGATTTCTACTTCTCCTGAAGTTAGTAAACTTCACAATTTCCCTACTGTTCCACAGCATGAAAATAACTCCCTAACAACCATACGTTTTCATTCTGCCTGCAGAGGACTCGAAAATGAGACTTTATGTTTCATACACAGCGCATTTCAGTGGCTTCAATAATCCCGCAAATGAAATCGATTCTCTCTCTCCCTCTCACCAATTCACATCCCAGCTGGGTTTCCCATATGTGGCCGTAATGAGGAAAGGCAAAGTCAATCCCTTATATCGGCATACCTGCCAAAGCTCGGCCTCAGCACAACATCCAATCCTTCTGTAATTACTCATAATGCAAACAGACGCCCTGTGTCAGCTTGATATTTTTTTAGAATAGCGATGAGTATTGTGTCTGTATTTCCATAAATATTGATGCATGGATTTAATGCAGTTCATTATATGGTTTTCAAATGTTTGTTTCAATAGGAAAATAAAAAGTACTGAACACAAACATTGTAGAAAGTGAAAAAATAAACAGGTTTGTTGCTCATATAATTAAATTGATTGTTTCATCTCAACTTTTTGAGCGGAAATCTCAAGATAAAACTAGTAATGATTTCCCATACAGCCATCAACATTGCAAATTGTGGCAGTGTCACGTGATCCTTTCAATGATCAGTTTTTATTAAAAATAACTATCCAGTGTAAAATGTCTCCAAATGGATATAAAGCATTCTTAGATTTAATTACGGATACATAGTGGAATGGCAATATTTCGCATGCACAGTAAGGGGATTTAACCATTTTCATACGTTTAGTGTAGGGATGTCCCGATACTGGTATCGGAATCTGGTCCAATACCACACTCATGTACTCGTGCTTGTAAAAATACTCCAATACCAAAAACTGACAAAAGAATGTCATTATGTAAACAATCAGCATACAAATTCTAATCACGTTATATCCTAGTGAGATTATTTATCAGCAATTTAATTATCAAATTTGTGAATGTGTGGAGACTGTATTGTGCTGGCAAAACACCATCATGAGCATCAAGCGCTCTATTTCTAGCAGATGACAGTGAACAGAGCGCAAATTCCCTTTGCAGTGCGAGGCACATACAGAGTACATACTTATTGAATGAAATATCAGGCTTTTGCAGTTTAATAATCACTTTGAGTCATGCAGCGCCCGGCTATTCAGACTAAAAAGCTCCCGTCGTCACACAGAAACACTTAAGATAGAAGCTCCCTCAAAATAAAAGCTCAATTTAGATGAAAAAAGTATGACAGAAATATATCCCTATTGAAAAGTTATGTAATTTTTAGGGCTGTTAATCGATTACAATTTTTAATCGAATTAATTACATGGTGTCCCGATTAATTAAGCGCGATTAATCGCATTTAATCGCATATACAACTATTTGCTGAGAAAGCCCCTCATATAACAATAATTCAATATATAATGATGAAATAATGATACTGTGGCAGGGTGGAGGGCGGGGCCGGGTCGACACTGCCATCCACCGGGGGAGGGAGTAGACCGACCGCCCGGACGCGGTGAATGGCCGCCGTCCGTGAGGCGAATGGGGACTGGACTTCCTGACCACCTGGAGCGATGGAGCGGCTGCAAGGGGCGGAGGAGAGCCCTGCCATCCCCCAGAAATGCGGAGGGGTTGAAGGAAGACCGCCGTCCGCGAGGGGAGGAGGGAATTGTCTCCCCGACCGCCTGGAGCGGTAGGGCTGCTGCCAGGGGAGGATGAGTGTCCCCACGAGTCGCCAAGAACGCAGAGGGTCATTCTGACCACCAGGGGTCATGAGTCTAACTTCGGTCCGCCCAGGGAGAAGCGGCTGTCCTCCGCCTGAGAGGGTGGAGAAGTGATCGAGGACCATGCGACGGTGTATCGGAGAACCGGCGAGTAGGATTTTTTTTTTAATCTCTCTCTCCTCTCACTCTCACTGCCTCTCTGCATTGGCCTTTTCCCTCTCTTTTAAATTGTAGTGTTTTCCCTCCCCATGTCCCCTCCCTCATCCAGGTAGATGGGGATGACCTGCCAGCAGATGGTGCGGAAGGCGCGCCCCTCCCCAGGGAAAGAGGGGGGGATGTACGTCAGGGCAGGGGCTCCCCAGCCTGAAAGAACGAGGGAGGAATGTGGCAGGGCGGAGGGTGGGACTGGGTCGTGATGATACACACCCGGTCCCGTATCAGGCTAATCATGCCTCCGAGAGGGATAAAGGCCGATGGCAGACGGTGGTGCAACGAGAGAGAGATCATTTACGGACATGTCCGTCATGTGTGTTTGTCCTTTGTTTTAAGTTTATTATTAAAACATTATTTATGTTGACACAGCATCAGGCTTATGTGCCATACTTCCCGCCACCACCCCTGGAAAATCATCTTCCCTTCATATCGCAGCTGCTAATGTTTTCAGGGCAAGACAGAACAATAATGGGGAAAGAGGGCAACCCTGCTGGTTCCCCTATACAGAGTAAAATAATCTAAAATTAGTAAACTTGTTTGTACCGCCACTAACGGGTGACTATAAAGTGACTTAATCCACCCAATAAAAGTATTCCTGTAAGGAGACAAAACAGTTGGAGTAGAAAAAGGAAATGATGTGCAGTACAAAAAGTTGATGCATAATCCAAAAATGGTGTTTTATTGGAATGTGCAAAAATATTTACAGTGCAGGAGGAAACAAAAATAAATAAAAACTGAACAAAACAAAACAGCAACAAAGTGCTAATTTGGCTAAACCAAATGGCCCAAGTTTGCAATACTGCTCAATCCACAATCAGAACTGAATGTATTCAGCCAGTAAGCCTATTTATAGACTAAAGCCCCACCTACAGGGCATACCAACTTAACAGTAACAAACAAAAACTTTGCAACAAACAAATAAAATAATATAAACACCAAACACAATAAGATTTAAACTTTTAAAAAAAGAATGCGTTACCATCCTTGGCGACCAGGTCCACTTTAGTTGCAGAGGAAAAGCTTGAAGCACTTACCTTGCTCCGCGTCCCCGGCCTGGGGCTGGTAGGCAACTGAGGAGGAGGTTCTGGAGAGACGACCTCTAGACTTGTCACCACCTACCGGCCTGATGTGAGAGTGTGGTGCATTTGGGCACGTGAAGGCTGAAGGTCCGCGTTCATGGAGGCCCTACTGCAAGTGCTCGGTGTCTGATCACTGTGAGAATGGCGGTTGTGGGCATCAGCTAAGTGACTCAGGAAGTGAGGAAACGGTTTTCTTCTTGACAATGGAGCAGCCCGTTGGGGGTGCGGCAAACAAAGAAAAGGAAACAAAACTCTCCACCCGGCCCTCCACCGGGGAATGGAGTGGTCTGGATACCAGCTCTGTGGCAGATGTCTCTCTCCCTGGGTTGCCCGACTCAGGAGCACATGGAAGCCTTCTGGGTCCGGGAGGTGGTTCGTGAGACAGAGAGTGTCTGCTTCCTGCGGGAGCTCTACGCTGGGGCTGAGAGCTGGTCCCGGGCTGGGGCGGAGCTGCCTGGGGTTTCACCACCACAGGGGGACACCCTCGGTGAGCAGAAGGGGTACAGGATCTTGAGCTGTGGTGGGGCAAGATGTGTTGGATGGCCTCCGTCTGTTTCTTCACTGTTGAGAACTACTGGGCAAAGTAGAAATAGGCCTATCTGGGAGATGGGGGCATTGAGAAAGGGAGCCTTGTTGAAGACCCGCATCTCGACTAGATTCAACCAGAGGTGGCATTCCTGGACCACGAGGATTGCCATTGCCTGTTCGAGTGCACGCTATGTGACCTTTGTGGCCCGGAGGGTGAGGTCAGTCAATGAGCACAGTTCCTGGAGCACATCAGGATAAGGACTACCCAGGTGCAGATCTTTTAACGCCTTGGCCTGGTGGACTTGCAGGAGGGCCATGGTGTTCAGGGCGGAGGAGGTCTGTCAAGCAGCACTTTAGGCCTTGGTCACCAGAGACGACATCAACCTACAGGCATTGGAGGGAAGAGCTGGTCGATCCCACCTGGTGGCGGTGTTTTGCGGGCACAGGTGCGCCGCAACCAGCTTATCCACTTGGGGGAGCTCCGTGTACCTGTGGACCGCCTCGCCATCAAGGGTAGTGAGAGCGAATGAGCAATGAAGTCAGTTCAAAGCATTGAAAGGTGCCCTCCATGACTTCGTCAGCTCATCATGCACTTCCGCGAAGAAAGGATCCTGGGGGGGCATGGCTGTGAGCGGCGTCCCGACCCCAGGAACCAATCATCTAGCTGCGAGGGCTGAGGGGAAGATGGAGGGTTCCAATCCAGCCCCACACTTGTAGAAGCCCGAGTAAGTATAGCAGACAGCTCGGCATCTGCCTCAGACTGGATGGCACACCCGAAGGCATTAGCCCAGTTGAGTCCTCAGCGCCGGAGTCCGCCAAGACGCTCTCCGATGCAGGGGCAAAACTCTCATCCAGCTCGGGGGCTCCAAAAGAGACATCAGACTGGCCGTAAGACAAGCAGGACTCATCTCGGGACCGGATGGGGGCAGACGAGCGTACTGGGGATTTGGGTGGTCCGCTGGGATTTACCCGGCAAAACCACGCCTGTTAAATTCCCAAAATCACCTCCAGTGCTGGCAGCGCTGGACCTATACCCATGGGTAGAAGGCGCGACGCAGGGGGCGGCTAGAGTGGCATTCCCCCAGAAGAAGGAAAGCCATGACCGCAACGTTGCCATGGTCATGTTCTCGCATTGAGAACATGAACCATTCACAAACACTGCCATGGTGTGGTCTCTGCCCAGACACATGAGGCAGCGCCCGTGGCCCTCAGAAGCGGAGAGGTAACGATTGCATCCAGGAATTAGTGTTAATTTTGTCACCTATTTTTAATTTAGTCTTAGTCTTAGTCTTATGCCAAATGTCCTTGTTAGTTTTAGTCATATTTAGTCATTCACATATCTTTTTTTGTTAGTCAAGTTTTAGTCGACTAAAAGTCTCGTCATTTTAGTCTAGTTTTAGTCAAAAGAGAATTTAAGGTATCTTAGTCAAGTTTTAGTCAACTAAAAGTCTCGTCATTTTAGTCTAGTTTTAGTCAAAAGAGAATTTAAGGTATCTTAGTCAAGTTTTAGTCAACTAAAAGTCTCGTCATTTTAGTCTAGTTTTAGTCAAAAGAAAACTCAATATATCTTAGTCAAGTTTCAAAACATTTTAGTCTTTTTTTAAATAAATTATTTTAATAAATTATTATTATTACCTGTTGTAACCGTTACTAGAGCAACAGCACGAACTAATTCGGAATATTTTGAAGGCGTAACAGCTGAATATTCTATCTCATGATGAAAATGTAGAGACGATTGAATACGAAAATGAAGAGAGATTTTATCTTAGTTTTTATTTTATGCAAAACATTTTAGTTTCGTCTTTTTTCGTCAACAATAATGCATGTTAATTTAGTCTTAGTCAGCGTTTTTGGACATTGGTGCAGTCTCGTTATCGTCTCGTCTTAGTCATGGAAAAAAGGTTGTTGACGAACATATTTAGTCTCGTCTCGTCTGACGAAATTAACACTACCAGGAATGACACAATGATGGAAGGACATCTTAAAAAAGACATTAAATATCAATGTGCTTACTTTTTTGAGAAATATACTCTTTTTAGAGGGCGGGCGAACCGTCCAGGGGCATAGTCTGCACTGGCGTGCAGAAGAAGAGAAAAGCCGCTGAAATGCGCCGTATCTACAATAGCGTATGCTATTTAGAGGTGAGTGGAACAGCAATGGGTTTTACTCAGCTCGCTGAAACACAACCGCTTGGCGCTGAAGAAAGAAATCTGTCTGAACAGATGCACTCTTCCCACATTTTATACCCGTATGTCCAGGAGAGGGGCATGCAAATTCTGTTTGCCAATTCTCATTGGCCTTTTCTCAAAGAAAAGAGTTAACCGAGGCTCTCAAGAGAGACCATAGTGTCACTACATCGACACAACTTTGAGTGAGTGACAGAAGGGGAAAGATTCTCTCTGCTTTATATATATAGCCAAAAGCTTCCCTGCTTTGTCCCCTGACTCAAAGTATAACTGTCTTGTGCAGATTAGGCAAAAATCCACCTTCCATGACAAAATAGTATTATATCTGTATTTCAATCAGGTCAAATCTCTGAGGACATCAGACAACACTTTTAATATTCCCTTCCATCTCCTCAATTTAGATGAAAAAATTATGACAGAAATATATCCCTATTGTAAAGTTATGTCATTTTCTTGTGCTTTAGATTTTTTTATGAATGAGGCATACTGTATGTTGTGACCCCTAAGAACCACTTTAAGTGCCTACCAAGCCATGCCCACAGAGGATACTGAGGACCAGTTAGTCTCCATATAAACATTGATTTCAGCCTTTAACATTTGTTGGAATTTAGGATTTTGCAAAAGTGTTACATTAAAGTGCCAACTTTATGATGTCTTTTTCTCCATATGTGGCAACACCTTTAAACACACCAGGGCATGATCTGAGAATAAAATGTTTCCAATTGAACAATTAACAACAGATTAAATGAGGGACTTAGATATATATATATATATATATATATATATATATATATATATATATATATATATATATAAAATCTATTCTAGAATAAGTATTATGGACTGATGAAGAAAATGTACAGTCCCTACCGGATGGGTTCAAAAGTCTCAAAATTTTTGTAAGACTAACATTTTTACACATCCTATGAAGCATCAATGTTGCTCTAGGGGGCTTACACACTTTTGATTCACTATGATCAAGGACAGAGTCTAGAGAAAACAAAACAGGTTAAAGATTAAAGTCTCCTCCCAATATTTTATCATGAGGGTTGCCAGCAGCTAGCAACAACCCTTTAAGATCTATAAAAAAGACATGATCATTAGTGTTAGGTGCATAAATACTAGCCAGAATCAACCTTTGCCCCTGAATTTCTGCTAAAACAATAATGACTAATTAACCTAACTAACCTTACCTAATTGATCTTTAATCTGTTTGAGATATTTAAATTGTAGATGTTTACTTATCAATGTAATGAAGACGTGTTTCTTGAATTAGCACTATATCATATTTCTTACTTTTAAGTAAAGAAATAACCTTCCTTATTTTATGTGGTGCCATAAATCCATTCACATTCCACGTGGAGAGAGAGACAATCCACTCAAAGTAACATCTGACATTTTGACATATTAGAAAAATTAGATTGTGTGTCAAAAATACAATTATAAAGACCACATTCCATATTGGTGCAACAATCAACCCCTGAACATCCGCAGAACAGAAAAACAAAAACGTGCGCATTAACCCCACATTTGTAATACAGAACTACACAACAGAAGATAATCTATAAAAACAAACTCCAGCCCATAAGTGGAATAAACACACACACACACACACACACACAAAAGTTTAGATTCATCCACTTAATTGTCTCGAAGATGTGTGCCTCCACAAAAAAAAGCTCCAGCCCCTAGCGGGACCCACAAAAATAAAGAAACAGGCCATTCAGTTCTTCGGGCAGTCAAATTCACTCCAATATCCTGCAGAAAATATTGCACAAAACCAACTCCAGCCAACAGGAGGCATAAACATTCAAAACAAGCAGATCCAAACTCAAGCTGTCCCGAAGAAACGATACCACACAGAACAAACTCTAGCCACTAGGCAGAACCAGCACAAATCAAAACGAAAAAGGCGCTCAGTTTCCTCGGATAGTCGAGTGAATATTCAGTGAGTTGGTCCACTTGGCAGCAACATGAAAATCACCAAATGGCTTACTTACTCCAATGTCTTTATGCAGGACAATGCTTGCTGTGGGCATGTAAATATTGTACTGCCATCCTTAGTATCTGTTCTCAGCTTGGCCAGAAACATCAGAACAAAACCAATCTTCCTTTGATGTAAGAGATTCTTGCAATCCCTGAATCGTTCACGTTTCTCTCTTGTCAAATTCACAAAGTCTGGGAAAAAGAAAATGCTGTGGTTCTTCCAAGAGAGGTTTCCTTTACTCCTCGCTTCACTTAACATAACATCTTTATCGGATGATCTCAGAAATTTGTCCAGAATTGATCGGGGCCTGTCTCCCTCAGCGGATCTCCAAGCCGGAACTCTGTGAGCTCTGTCAGCAGACTCTGGAAGAGCCGTCTAGGAATTTCACCATATCGGCCTTCTTCATGCTCAGGAATTCCAACAATTCGGCGTTGTTTCGCCGTTTACAATTTTTCCAAAATGAGTTCCAAATCTCCCTTGGTCACTAGCGGGTTAGCAGCTAATTCCCTCTCCAATGATTGCAGATAATCAATCCATCTCTCGATGTCTGCAACTCTTTTACCTAACTCAGAGAATTTCGTCTCCATGGAAGTGATCGATCGACGTATTACTGCGAGATCCTCCAAGTCTGAAAGTCTGCATCCTCCAAGTCTGAACAGCATTGCATACACATTCATCAATTCACAGCAGATTTCTTTCAGTTCACCGTTCGAATTGAGTCCAGGGCTTTCGGTCTGCCCTTGAGGGGAATCAGTGGGGGAATCTGGATAACTTTGTAGCAAAGTGTACAGAGCTCGCCGGTCACGCGTCCTCTCCTTGCATGGCGTCACGTGAATCCAGATTTTTGTTGGTATTAGACCTCTTTGGTTCTGACTTTCATGCATGGACGTGTTTTTAAAATGTCAATTGGTATTATTAGTTGACTGCCACATAATGTATGATAGGCATGCGATGTCTTATTCATTGTAAAACTGTGCTTTCTTAATGGCATGAATCGTACTGAAGGCCTAGACTTAAAATGCCTAGCCACGGATGGCTGTGAGGTTCTATATATAATTAATTGTTATATTTTCATTTGATTAAATGTTATCAAATGTATCCAGATAAATTTGGATGTAGCTTTAATGTGAATATTATCCTGAAAGTTCTTTTCTGTGTTGCTAAAGATTAAAATACCATCCTAAAATATAACAACAAAACAATTTAATTGTATAATTTTTTTGTCACAACTGTGTATGTAACCTGTGAGTCATTCGGCTTAGGGGTCTCAGGTGTTTGTTATCTTCAATGGTGCCAAGCAATGTTTTTCCAATCGTCCAGTTTTGGTGAGCCCGTGCCCACTTGTGGCACGGTGGAGGACGGGGCCAGGTCGTGACTCAACACGCCCGGTCCCGTATTAGGCTAATCAAGCCACCGAGAGGTATAAGGGCCGATTGCGGAAGGCGGTGCGTGAGAGAGAGATCGTTCACGGACATGTCCGTCATCCTATGTGTTTGTTTTTTGAGTTTTACATTAAACCTTTAGTTTGTATGTCAAGCTGGTTTCTCGCCTCTTCCTTGCCCGTGAGCCTGAACTTCTTTACATTGGTGCCGAAAGCCCGGGAAGGAAGAGGGATACACCATAGTAGAGTTCTCATCACTACCGTCCACCCCAATGGAGCAGCCGCGGCCATCTGCCGGGGGACGAGGAGCCCAGCCACATGGATGCGGAGGAACGGCCGCCGACCACGAGGGGAAAAGGGGCTCCTAGCCGACCGCCTGGAGCAGTCAGGGCCGCTGTCAGGGGCGGAGGATTTCCCTACCAGCCGCTGAAACGCGGAGGGGTTGGAGACCGCCGTCCGCGAGTGGGGAGGGGATCGCGGCCGACCGCCTGGAGCGGGAGAACTGCTGTCAGGGGCGGGGGGAGTCCCCTTCGGCTCCCCGAGAACACAGCGTGGCGTTCCGTCCGCCAGGGGCTGGAGGACTACCTTGGATCCGCCTGGAGAGGCACGGCTGTTGTCCGTTAGAGGGTGGAGGAGTGGCCGAGGAACAAGCTGCGGCATATCGGAGAACCGGCGAGTACATTTTTTGATTTTATTTTTATCTCTCTCTCCTCTCTCTCTTGCTGCCGCTCTGCATTGGCCTTTTCCCTCTCCTTTTTAAATTGTAGTGGTTTTGGGGGGGACTGTTGCAAGAGTACCCCCCCACCCACCCCCCATTTTAATTGTTTTTTGTTTCCCTCCCCTTGCCCCCTCCCTCGTCCAGATTGCGTGGGAGGCCCCCCCCCAGGGAATGTATGTCAGGCCGGGGGTCCCCAGCCTGAAAGAACGAGGGAGGGTGGGGCCAGGTTGTGACTTGACACGCCCGGTCCCGTATTAGGCTAATCAAGCCACCAAGAGGGATAAGGGCCGATTGTGGAAGGCGGTGCAGGAGAGAGAGATCGTTCACGGACATGTCCGTCGTCCTATGTGTTTGTCTTTTAAGTTTTACATTAAACCTTTAGTTTGTATGTCAAGCCGGTTTCTCGCCTCTTCCTTGCCCGTGAGCCTGAACTTCTTTACACCACTGTAGCCTCAGTTTCCTGTTCTTTGCTGCTGTAGCCCATCCGCCTCAATGTTCGACGTGTTGTATGCTGTGGCAATATATAGTAAAAGATTGCAGTGGGTTTAAATATCATGTATTATGAGATGTTTTTGCTGGTAATTATGCTCCAACTTTATAGATTTGGACAAAACATTCCTCAAAAGCATAAAATAAAATGCACAAATACTGATTGAAATAACAGAGTGGCATTGTAAAGATGCTGTACAAGCTTTTGCCAAATTGTTTGAGACATTGACAAATGCCTGTTCATTAGATTTCATTAAATAAAATATTTCAGCACAGAAAAGAGGAAAAGTATTAAATAGAGGGCTAAATTGCCCAAAATTACATCACTGTCTTTCTCCATTAGTGATAATATTTCTCCTCCCATGCAAAGGCTCATTTATGACATCATCATATGTGGGTGGGGCCCCTAAGATGCCCCCCCCCCCCCCCCCCCCTTTCATCCCCTGTCCACTGAACCCCGCATCCTCCCAGCCAGCTGACAGTGAGGACGTGACAGCCCTAATGGAGGCTGATTACCAGGAGGCATCTATTAATTTGCTCCTAATCACAACAAAAAGAGAGGCAGCACTTAACAGCTGTGAAATGGCAGGCGCTGTTCGGAAATGAAGCCCGGGGAAAGGCAGTGAACAGGGGGTTATTATTACCTGCTGCTATTGTGCTGATCGTCAGGCGGGCTTAGCTGCTGGTAACTCAATAGGCTACATCAGCCATCCACTTTAGCTGCAAGCTTTCAGTAAGTGGGAATCAGTGCTGGTGAACGGTGGGAAAAACAATTACATAAAGGGGATTGGTTTGCACGCTGAGTGGTTGGAGAGATTGTGATCCAGGTGAGAAGCTGACAGTAACAGGTTTAAGCTCAGTTGTTTTATTTGTAGAGGAGGAGGGATTGTCGCTCTGACCCGATTGTGAGCAGTTGGCTTCCTATCAGTTGTGTCGAGAACAAAGCGTCCAGATGACCTTTGCTTGGAGACTGAAAAGAGGAAAAATACTGTTAAAAAGAACATGCCAAACTAAGCCTCCTCTTAACATGCTCCTTCTAAGAGTTTCAGAGGACAAGACTATATGGAGATGAAGTTGTTTCATATTAACATACAAATGGAAAGAGATTCACAAATAGAAATTTGGTTCACAAATAAATTGATTGAGATCCACAAATAAATGTAAAGAGTTTCACAAATAAAAATAATGAGATTTATAAATACATGTTAGGAGTTTCACAAAAATAAAGTGAATACACAAATAAATAAAAATGAGATTCAATTAAAAAAATTATTTACAAATATATTTGTTAACTCTGTCCAGCATTCATTTGTGAATCCTACGCATTTATTTGTGGATCACTTCCTGTGCATTTGCGGATCTCTACATGCATTTGTCAGTTTTGTCTAGCATCAAGACGTGTGCACAAATCTACAAATAGGTGGACTCCACCCATCGTCTACTCAAGCCAATCAAATAATGGCCACATTACTCTGACTAATAGTAGCACATTCTATCTTCAACCAATCATGCTTCTTTTTACTTTATCAGGGCAGGACCAGAGTCACACAGCTCTCATGAGCATGGAATTAAACACATAAAGATAAGCTCCAAGGTCGCAAACTCTAAGAAACATCAGAGGAATACTGTGATTTAAGTTTTGTATAATTTTCTCTCAGTTATAAACATGTGTAGTGTCTTGATAAATGCAGACAGGTGAAAATAACCCATATGTAAAGTGTATGAGTTTGCTAGTTTAATTTTAGTCAAGTTTCTTGACTGAAATGTGTTGTCAAAACCTTTTCTCTGTGAATCATACTACTCTGGTCGCTCTTTAGATTCTAAAGATCCAACTCATAAGTGGCATTTGTTTGTGAATTGGACTACACTGGTCACAATACGCTGAATGTTTTACACTGTAGATTCTAAAGAACTGGTTCATAAGTGTCATTTTTTGGGGGAATCTAAGTACTCTTGTAATGCTGTATGTTTTTGATTCGCTAAAAAGAACCAGCTCATAAGAATCATTTGTTTGGGAATCGGACTACTCTGGTCTCGCTGTATGTTTCACGCAGCTTATTTAATAGTAGTGTAGCGCTGGAGCACATGAAACACTGTCAGAATATTTCAGCACGGTATTGCATCTGCATCACAGATGAATGAACCATTAACGGAATCAAAACTCATGAAAATCTTTCGGTTCCGGATTTCTTTTACAATTCGGATCCAACCCTATCATTGAATCGTGTTTAGCATCAATCATGTCAAATCCTTGTGTGATGCATCTAATGCACCACATTTGTTTCTGACACAAAGACATTCAATGGATTATGTGACATTTTTGTTACTTATTCTTGAGCTTGACGGACATGGTATGAACTGTAGTTGTTTGGAAAAGCTCATGTGTGAGGATTCTTCAGAAACTCTTTATGTGTGTCCTAAGGAAAAATAACTACACACTGGTTTAAAATGACGTGAGCATTAGTAATTAAAGAGATAAATCTCATTATTGGATGAACTATTCCTTCAGATTCAAGCCACAAACTGCTTAGTCTGGTTATTGATGCATGTAGTCCAGCTATATCAGTGTAATCAGGATGGGAACATACCTAAAACTGGTAACCAACAATCTCATGGTTTGAATCAGCTGTTGGTCTACTACAGTAAGCTGGTCACCAGCCTAACCATCTTAGCTGATCTAGACTGTTTTTCTCTGCAGGGAAGTCAATGGAATTACCATCTTATTTATTGCTGAAGAACATCAAGCCAAGTTTGAGTTTATTACCATGGTCTACTGTTTGTTGTGCAAATGTCGTGGCATACTCCAGTCCCTCCCTAAAGGACTTTCCTACAAATAAAGATTGCAGAACATCTCTGTCCCTGTATCTGTAGTGTTCAGTAGAGGAGACACCGTTAAGTGCCTGAGTAGAGAGGCTAATGGGTTTTACGGGGCTTTTGGGAGTCCCCTTGTGTCGCTATTGTGGATGTCATGAAGTCTATGATCTTACAATTAAAAAAAATACACTAAACCAGCACAAGGCGGATTTCCCATTCTCCTAATTATCTTCCTATTGTGTGTCGCTTGGCCCAGGAGGAGTCCTGATGCCATAAGCTGGAAAAAAGAGCCAGCGAACTGCCATATGAGGTAGGAGAAGATTTGGCTTCTTGGCTCCGGATTCCAGCCACAGCAGTTACATTTTATTACAGTCAGGGGTGTAGTTTTCTCAAAACAAGCAAGTACAATACCCCAATATTTATACCACGATCAATGGAAACATGTAGATGCTTCACCCTGCCACCCCCAATATTCAAGCCAAATATACGCCCTTGATTACAATCATAATTAGAAACTCACGGTGCCAGTGTTGTTAAAAGAGGCTTATGAAATCATGTGCTCGAAGAGTGTCGGGCAGAACCAACCAGAGGCCCAGAAAGTGTTCAGTTAATGGAGGGAGTCTGAGCTCTTAGCTGAGATAATATGACAAACAAGCCAGAACATTCTGTTTGGCGTCATAGGAATTAATCAGTCAAACAGCGGTGGACATGTTTGGCTTACAGACGTTTGAATCATTCCTGGGGACTGATGAGGCCCCGTGATTAAATTAGGGAGCTCTTAGAAGCCATAACCAGGGGTTTTGAGATAGTTCAATACAGACTGACAGGCAAATACAAACCGGAGGGGCTCAGAACCCACTCAACATTGCTAATTACCTAATTACTGGTGAAAAAAACAGCTGCATCTAGTTGACCACACACACAATGGTGCACATAGAGGTGTTACACATGTGCTAGAATGTGCAATGAACTCTTTTGGCATTTATTATGATTTGGGGATGACTTCATGCATTTAGGTAATACTCTTGGTTTGTTTAGTTAGGTTGTTCTCAAAGTGTGGCGCAGACAACTGTTCATTCTCAAATCTCATTCCCTTTACACATTCATGTGGGGGCATGAAAGTTTTTCCTTTTTTCAAAGAGGGACATGACCAAAATTGAGAACCTCTGGTTTAGTTGAAGCTTCACAACAACAGAATTTACCAGGGCCTTTTCTGAGTATATGGAGCCCTAAGTGAAATCCTACTGAGACCAAATAGAAACCTGATTAAGCTTGTGTGACCAAAACGTCACTAATACATTTTTTTATTGTGTTTTGCATGCTAAGGAAGTGTGCAGGATTTTTTTTTCTTTTGTCTTACACTCTTAGCTCTTGTCTTACACACCTACCTATAATGTTTCAGGTGTGCGAGGTATATTGATTTATTGAGTACATTTAATGATTATATATACAGTATCTCACAAAAGTGAGTACACCACTCACATTTTTGTAAATATTTGATTATAACTTTTCATGTGACAACACTGAAGAAATGACACTTTGCTACAATGTAAAGTAGTGAGTGTACAGCTTGTATAACAGTGTACATTTGCTGTCCCCTCAAAACAACTCAACACACAGCCATTAATGTCTAGACCGCTGGCAACAAAAGTGAGTACACCCCTAAGTGAAAATGTCCAAATTGGGCCCAAAGTGTCAATATTTTGTGTGGCCACCATTATTTTCCAGCACTGCTTTAACCCTCTTGGGCATGGAGTTCACCAGAGCTTCACAGGTTACCACTGGAGTCCTCTTCCACTCCTCCATGACGACATCACAGAGATGGTGGATGTTAGAGACCTTTCTTCAGTGTTGTCACATGAAAAGATATAATCAAATATTTACAAAAATGTGAGGGGTGTACTCACTTTTGTGAGATACTGATATATATATATATATATATATATATATATATATAATACAAAAACAAACTCATACCAACTATTGCTAGAAACGGTAGTTACCCTTGCAAAAAATTACAAAGGTTAGTTTTTGCCAAAACACTATAATAGAGGCAGGAGTGCCCACACAATTTTTCAGCCATCTTGGTTACGCAAGTGTTTTTCCATTCATTTTATCATTGGGATTTCATGAAATCCTTCATAAAAGAGTTCAAAGCCATAAACCAAACCAATCAGCTCCGAGGTGAATCACAACATTACAAACTTAGATTTAAAGCAAAAAAGTATTTGAAAATTGCACAAAAAGAGGAAGTAAAAGACTGTGTACTTAACGTCTGTAATGAGGGAATGATCTACAATCACACGAAGCATTGCGAATGACGCTATATAATTAAAAATTATGGAATATTTAAATATATAAAACAATTGATTTTACGTTGTTGGTTATAAGTAAAGAAACTATTTTAATTTTATTGCAAAATATTCAAATACATACAAATAAACAAGTTTGAGAGTTTAGGAAATCTGACTCAATGTTTCATTCATAGTGCATCATGCGAATGAGCGGTCGATGCAGAGCTGTTTTACTGCGCTTTGTTTGCCCCGACTCTCCTTCTTCTGCCGTTAACCCTATATTGGCGTGTGTATCATATTTAATGCATGATATTCTGCAGCCTGTTGTATGCAATATACTATAAGTGTACTGCCTACTGGTGAAAGTTCCCGTCCGCCTTCGTGTTGTGATGATAAAGTATTTTTGCTGTCAATTTTTTTTATTTTAATAAAGTAAAAGTTACAATAATGTTTGTATTGTTACTGATATTTCAAAATGAGTATTTGCTGAAATGAAGCATCTTGTGTTTATAGAACAACCATGTTGAAATGAGTGTATCAAATATGATACAATCTCTCAATCATCATTACATTCAATTGCCTACCACAATAAAAAACACAGAACTTTGAGAATACTGACATATAATTTTTATTTAAATATATTTAAAATGGGAATTTATATTTCTATGTATTTTTACATATGCAGCCTGCTTTGTCATTTTAAAGATCTCATTGTTTTACATTACAAGCTTTTATTATGTTATCTTTCTATAACCTTCCACGACCCAGCTTTATTAAAAATGTAAATATACTGTAGTGTTTGGTGCATAAAAACATTTATATATATTTTATTTATATTGTATTTGATGTGCTGAATTGTAATGTCATACATTTCCATAGGCCAAGGAAATGAAGTTGTTATGGCCAAACTCCAAAACAAGATTTAACACTATGGCATGTGTGGGCATGTTTATTGTTATTATTATTATTACTGGTTTAAAAAACAGATCCATTAATTGTAAAAAAAATAAATAAATAAATTGTGGAATTTTCTTACTATTATTTTTTTTACAATTTTTTTTTAATTAAAATTTAAATAACATGGACTGAAGAAAATACCATCTATTAATGACCTTGGAGTTCACTGTGTCTGTATTTAATTATTGTTTATAATACAATGATGAGCCAAAACATTATGACAACCCGCCTAATACTGTATGCTGTTGGTCCTCCACGTGCCACCAAAGTCAAGCTGACCCGCTGAGGCACGGTCTCTACAAGACCCTTGAAAGTGTCCTGTGGTATCTGGCACCAAGACATTAGCAGCAGATCCTTCTAGTCCTGTAAGGTGGAGCCACCATGGATCAGACATGTTAGTCCAGCATATCCCACAGATGCTCAATCGGATAGAGATCTGGGGAATTTGAAGGCCAGGTCAACACCTATCATGTTCCTCAAACCATTCCTGAACAATGTGTGCAGTGTCCTGCTGAAAGAGGCCACTACCAACAGGGAATACCATTGCCATGAAGGGGTGTACCTGGTCTGCAACAATGTTTAGGTATGTAGAGGTTTCAGAAGATAAGGAGGACATGAAGGCGAGCTGCTCCTCTCAAGGTAAATATTTTATTGGGCACCCTGCAGTACACACAGCTACACAATAATTACAGTATAAATCAGATTCAACTACAACAATCAGTTCGGGCCCCAGACTCTCTCTCTCTCTCAAGTGCTGGTGGCGTGGGTGTTTTATCCGCTCTCCCCGTGCTCACTGGAATTAGAGACAGGTGTTAGACATAATTTAGCTCAAGTGTAAGTGCCCTTACCACTTCCCTCTCTCTGGACAGGCACTTGACCACACCCCTGCTGCCACAAGTTAGTTGGCTCATGTCAAATTGATATCCACAAGAATGGCCGGATCCAGGGTTTCCCAGCAGAACATTGCCCAGAGCATCACACTCCCTCCTTGTCACACGACTCGCTTGTTTTCTTCCCACAGTGCATCCTGGTGCCATCACTTCCCCAGGAAAATGGCACACATGTACATGGCCATCCATGTAATGTAAAAGAAAACGGGAATCATCAGACCAGCTGAACTTCCACTGCTCCAAGTTCCAGTTCCGACGCTCGCATGCCCAATGTAGGTGCTTTTGATGGTGGATGGGACATCATGGGCTACACAGCTCCATTTGCAAGAGGGTTTGATGCACTGTGTGTTGCGACACATTGCTCCCATAACCATCATTAAAAATTTCTGTGACTTGTACCACAGTAGTCTTTCTATCAGTTTGGACCAAACGGGATAGCCTTCGTTGCCCTCGTGCATCGATGAGCCTTGGGCACCCAACACCCTGTCGCCGGTTTGTGGTTTGTTCCTCCTCAGACCACTGTCGGTAGGTACTCACCACTGCTGACCGGGAGCACCCCACAAGCCTTGACATTTAAGTGATCTGACCCAGTCGTCTGGCCATAACAATTTGGTCCTTGTCAAAGTCACTCAGGTCTTTACTCCGGCCCATTTCTCCTGCATTCAACACGTTGACCACGAGAACTGATTGTTCGTTTACCATCTAATCACCTAGACAATGACATGTGGCCTTGTTAGGAGATGATCAATGTTATTCAATATATATAACAACTTAACAACCACATAGAAAGCTCTGGAAACCACCCGCAACATCCTAGTGGTGCCATATTTTCTTGACTGGTAAATATGTATTAGCTACCACTGTCATTAAATATAATTAATACAGGCTACTGTGGTTTTACAGTATTAGCAATACTGAACTCTAGTAAATATGGTATTTTGGGGGAAACTATGGATACCATGACACATTTTTGTTAAGTAGCCAGCCACTAATGTGCCTCTTTTACTTGACAAATAGCATAATTCTCAGAGCAAAAAATTCTCATAAGTCTCAGAGCAGGCACGGTTGTTTTTTGACCTTATCAGTGCAAATCCCTTTGGGATTCCTTACACTGAAAATCACTGACCCTGATTTAAGTGCAAGTAACAGGTTTCATTACCCAACATAAATAAATGAGGAAAAGTGGACTTGGTTTAATATTAGCTCCTCTAGGTCCAAAAGCCAAGTTCATTATTCAGCTCATTTGCATGAATTATGTTGGTTTCATTCACCGTTGGACACAATTAGGATTCAAAACACCACTGATGTCATTTTGGAATAATCTTACATGACCATTTCTATATTCCTAACATCAAGGATCAATACTAACTAATTCTAAAAAATAAAATTACAGTCCTTGATAATACCTTAAAAAATAAGTTAATTCTAAATTACTGTACATATTAATGTATAAAAATTCCTTATATTGTGTTAAGGTGAGGGAGAATTAAATCCAAAATTGTGAAAATAAACCAGGTTTATTGAAGTCTCAAAAACAGGGAAAATACTGGATAGCAGTATGGTTATTTGAGGGCATCCGTCAGCAGTGCAGGAATTAGGACAGAATCCACAACAATGCCACAAGGAGCAACAGGGAAGGTGAAGGATGAGATCAGGTGGTCTGGGGAGTGGAGATGGAAGGCTGTGGTTGAGGGCTGAGGGGAAACAGCTGGACCCACGTCGAAGAAAAGGACCTGGAAGTCTCTATGAAGGCAGTCTTGCAGGCTGATAGTCGAAGATCGTGGCAACCACTTACTCTGCAGTGAACAGTGGCAGAAGTTTCCAGGCTGGTGGAAAAGGGTAGGAGAGAGGGCTGAGAGAAACTGGAGCGGAACACAGTGAGAACTGGTGACTGGGTCTGGGGAGGAATACCAGCACACATGAAAGAGTTATATAGAGGGAGAAATGAACTTCAAACAGGTGATGCTAATCAAGCCATTTGCTGGCACAAGCCACATGGCAAACAAAACACTGAACAAAAGGGAATGCTGGGAACAGACTCACCAAATAGATCATCAAGCAACTCTGACATATTGTCATAAAAAAGTGACTAAATCTAATATATGGTACTTAACATCAAGGATCAATACTAACAAGTTCTTGATAATACCTTAGATAGACAGACAGACACACGCACACACACACACACACACACACACACACACAGATGGTAATTTACCTTTGCATGATGCTCTGAGCTCACTTGAGCGACCAATAAGCTTAACTTAAGCTTGGTTTCCATAGCAACCGCACACAGGCTTCTAACAGGCTGTTGCTTCACCAGCCGTGTCTACTGTATTAATGAGATAATTACATGAGCATACATCCCGACTGCTGTTTAGAAACATTGGATAAAGATTCCTATTTACATAAGTTAATTACGACAAAAGGAGAAGTCAATGCCTCAGTTTGTTTGTGCTTTGTAAACTGCTTGACTTGAGTAAAGCCGAGTATGTTGTATATTGAACAGCGCCCACGTTTAATACAGCTGTAATGAATAAGTATTAAGCATCTCAATGACAAACATACCCTTTTAAATGGTCTTTTAAATGTAGTTTTATTTAGAATTATTAAAAGGAGCATTTCTACTGATATTAATATTACCAACCCCCTCACAACCACCCGGAACACCCAGGCAACAATGTAAACCGTAACAATTACATGTAACATGTTTGTTTTTTTACTAGAGTTAAGGGGGCTTTAGGCACTGCTTTGTGTTAACGTACCCCTTAACCGTAGCAAAATCACTATTAGAAATTACAAATTTGAAATAAAATGGGTATTTGGCTAATTGGGCTAAAATTGCTAATTTCATATCTAACATTTTATGTATCGTAAATACAATTAAAAACAATTGCATATTTTTTTCACACATTACACATAGTTTTGCAAAATTACATCTTGATTAACCCCCACTAAATTTATTCTGCTCACAAGTGCCATTTCACTTGATTTTTCTTTGTTTTCTTCTAACATCACTTTCATCTCATGTTTCATTTCAAGCATGCTCTTCATTGACACTTTTGTCCACTTGGCTAACGAGTACACTAACTGTTTGAATTTTTATATATATATATAAGCGGCAAAATTATTCGGTGTGGTGAAAATTATGCCACAATTGTGGAAGTCTATTTTTTTTTTTCATTGATAGAAATAATTTACACACATTCATCTTTTAAGCTCAAATGAGCCCACCAAGAAAAAAAATTATCATCAAAATATTAATGACTACAGTCTTGATCAGTTATCTTTAGAAAGCTTAAAAGCTCTACTTTCAGTTTTATGACCAAAACTGAACTCATTCTGTGAAATTTAATTACTAAAATCATGTCTGCATGCTATGCAAAACTTTAGTCATTATTGTGTTTGCATCTGCAATTAATTCTTATGTACAGTTGTTATATTTTGTTTGTTTGGAGAGGCTTTTGGACACATGGAGACATTTTTGGACACTAGGATAAATAATTTTGTAATGCTATAACTTTTGATTGCTTTGTAGTACCAACATAAAATTTTACTCATTTACAGTTGACATGATTGGGAACAAAACAAAAGCAGTTTTTGGAGCCACCTTATTTACACCCAGAGATATACAATGTCAAATACATTTTTTGGCTCCATTTTTTTATGTGATTTTTCAGCAGTTTCTTAGGCTGAGATTCTCAGAAAGTATCATAATCTATATCAATTTGAAAAGTTTTCTTTACAATGAAACCAAACACTTGAACCTCTTTGTTTTTCTTTGTCGAGTTATAAGCCTTTAATTTTTTGGCATGACACTGAAATAGGAAATCTTTAAAAACACCTTCAGAGCTTAAAGGGTTACATTTTTAAATGATGTATGTTTATTTCACTCTGTGTTTAGATTATCATAGTTTAAACATGTAATATTTTGTATTTATAAAATGGAGTTTCATAGTTTAATATTGAAATTCTGGGTCTGGGACAACGCTAAAACAGTAAAATCTATACATAAAAGTCTTTTGAAAAGTACTAAAAATAAATGATGAAAGCCTCATAAAAAGTAAAATGAAAAACTTAATTTAACAAATAAAAAAATTAATTTGAAAACTTTTTTTTATATTTTTATAAATCACCCCTGAGACAGGAAATTGTCTCAAGCTGAAGAAACACCCACTTCTGAACTGTTATTAGTTGGTGAAAGAACTGTTATTTCTATACTGTTATTAATACAGTATTGTTGTTTTATTCATCTTATTGCAGTTGCCTCTGTTAAGAGGGTTTTAGACACTCTGCATTACCTAAATAGCAAAAATTACTGTAACACATTATCTCTGATGGTTTATTGCTTTTTTAAAATTTCCTACAAACATGAATTTCCCTCTGATGTATGTTTGTGTGTGGGGACCAGCCGATGGACAATGGCTTAACAAACATAATAAGTAATGTCTTAATGAAAATCTAAAAGTTGGTTTGGTTTGTGTTAGGGTTAGATGATACAAAATATAATTAGCTCAGTAAAAAACTATAGAATTCAATGGAAAGACCCCACCATGACAGAAAAACAAAGTGTATATACAGTATTTGTGTGTATGTTGGGCAAGAATGGCACCTATACAGTATATACACATGAGGAACACACACTCCATTGTCAGGGGTTGGCCAGAGATTGGAGGAACCATTCTGTGAGCCCTCATGCTAGGCACCATAGCATCACATCTACAGCAGTGAGAGAAACGCTTGCGCTGCTCCCCTGCTATGTTTGCAAAGACCAATTTTCAGCTAATATGGAGGTCGTGACAGCGGGCATAAAGGGCCTGTTAGGACATTATAGCAGTAGAATTGTAAATATTGGTTAGAGACAGACACAAATGGAGGGGCAGGCGGTGGGAAATTTCCATAAAGGCTCTGTGGCACCATTGGTGGCCCACCGCGGCGGAATAGATTGTCCATTCGAGTGTGTCACATTAGATTTTCGGAGGTGCTGGCTGGCAGGTACATATCATTAGTAACACTTTAGCATGGTAATGAACCCTTTTTATTTACCCTCCACTCTGCTCATGAATACATAAGGAGTCTCTGGGTCGCTGCAACCCCCCCCCCCCCCCTTCACATAGAGAAAAAGGGAGAGAGAAATCTAATGGCCACTTGAATGTCTTTTTATGGTGACCAGGAAACAGGGGCCACAAGATACTTGAGAAAGACTATTGGGAACAACAAAAAACACACAATCCCACCCCCCCACACCCCAGTCCTAATGTCCAAGTGTATGAACAAGATATTAGATTTGTTTTTTTCTTTATCTCTCCTGCATGGAAGTCGGATACCCCCACAACCATGACTATACAGTATATCTTCCAATTGCAAGATATATACTCACAATTGCAACTTTTTATCTGAATATTTCAACTTTATTTCTCGAAATTTAGACTTTATATTTTGTAATTGGGACTTAGGAGGCTGTCACACTTGCAGTTTAGTTCGAAACAGAGCATGGTTCACATTAAAAATAGGTAATATGAAAGCTTTTTTGTGGACTGGGGTGAGGCCCATGGTGCCAAACTCTCTGTAGGAGGTAGTCTGAGATTGGTTGCATTGGATCTATGGCATGGTTTGCATGAGTGAGAAAGCAACCTTACTCGAGTCCACACTTGTTCAGGAAGTAAAATAATTTCAGATGCTTTTTTGCCGATTTAAGCATGATGACATCATCAGCTATCTCCTCAAAAAAGACTGTTTGTGAGGATCAGTGTGGAGATGGGGGCGTGGTTGAGTGATGTTCTGTGGAGAGCAAGGCTGGGAGAGGAAGATCGGTAAGGATTGACACCTGTGTAAATTATCTCTAAAAGCTGTTTTGTGTTGCAGTGAGAGCTGGAGAGAGATATAAGGGCAGTCCAGACTGCCGAAAGGGGAAGAGACTGACCTGAGTGTGTGTGCACTGCTGAAAAATAAACCTTGTGTGATAAACAAATGAATAAAACTTTACATGGATTGTTTTTCCGGCTTCCGCTTCCTCCTTCCTACCTGAACAAGTGATTTGTCACAATCAGATATTGTCACCTTCTCCCAGACATGCACATCTGCTGAATTATAGTATGTGAAACACAAAGTCACAAGTGTCGTTCACGCTGGTGTGTGATGACAACAAATTATTACAAACCACACAAATAAAAAGTTAGGATTGCCTTTTTTATTATAATTCACTGGCAGGATCAATGCACAAAACTCTTGAACCAAACAGCCCAAAGGAAAATAATATAGTGATAGTATTGATTATTTGAAAAGCATAATTCTGAAAAAAAAAGAAAAAAAACGCATTAATTAATTCTTTAATTAATAACATTAATTCTGCCTGTAGATATGTAGTTTACTTGCTAAGTGCCTAAAAACAAAACTAAATATATTTAAAATGTGATCCAAAGCTTTAACTACAAAGATACCAAAACACACACACACAAAAAAAAATGATTTAAACATTCTGCTTTAGATATAAGCCTCCTTCATATTTTCATAATTGAACAACATTTTGTTTACAAACAAACCTGATATGTCACTAGTCAACTGGGGAAATATGTTTTAAAGGGATAATACACTCAAATAAAAACAATTCTGTCATCATTTACTCACAGTCATGTTGTTCCAAACCTGTTTAACTAGGTTTGGGTACAAAGAACTGGTATTTGTCTAGAACTGGCTCCTTTATTTTTTTAAATACCAGAACTGTATGATTTTCATGACTTTTGGTTTCATTAACGGTTATTCGCTGTACTTTTCTGCATATCGTGGCAGCACATTTTAGCTTATTGTGGCCCATTCGGACCACTCGGTTCTCCCGATGGCCATTCCGCCCCTGATCAGGACTCAACAATGGATAAGAAGGCCATCTGTTTTAACTGTTTATTGCAACTTGAGATTTTTTTTTTTGCAGAAAAAATATATTCACCTTATTTTTCAGCAAAACTAGGGCACCGCCATTATCAACCTTGAATGTTGACCACTTCTGTTATAAGCCATTTTCAGCTAATTTAGCTATACAAACATACTACATTATGCTACTTTATACAACAGGTTGGTAATATATGTCGACATATTATTATTAGTAATTACGATTTTCATAAACTCGCACAAAACTTGTTTTGCGCACATATTGTTTTACAGTTTATCGTATTTTGCCATCATTTTTTACACTGCTGTCAATGCCAGCAGAACTTTGGCTTACTTCCGCATTGCAAAATAAGGTGGATAGTAAAGATGTACAAATTCTTACTGTAATTAAGTTATTATTTTTATTAAGGATGTCGATTTTAACACGTTAATTCAGTGTGATTAATTATATAAAAATAAACATTTAAACAATACATTTACTAAATTAATCATGTCCCCGGACTCGACAGTAATATGTAATATTCCTGAGCAATTCAAGCTTGAAGTACCATCTGTTTTCTCCAGGGGGCAGTACGCGAAACTTCAGCTGTATAGGAAGCGCGCAGCTTATACAGAGAACAAACCAACCCTTCAGAAGACAGCACAACACGAGAATGTGTTCTTGATTTCAAAACAGGTTTATGGAGTGCAAATCTGAACGCAGGGATCTCAAGACGTGTTTTTCAAAATATTAAAAACGTTTAACTTGACAAAGCGACCTAAAAATTGTATATTTATGACCAGGGCTGGACTGGTAATCTGGCATACCGGGCATTTTCTCGGTGGGCCCGACGCACTTTGGGGCTGGTGAGAACCGAGCGGGCCGGTTGGTCGGCTGCGAAACGGGCCAAATGGGCCGCAATAAGCTAAAATGAACCACCGTATTATGCAGATCGGACCACAAAATGGCACTGCGATATGCAGAAAAGGACAGTATATATATATATATATATATATATATAGTAATTATTCAAATATAACTATTTATATTTATTTAATCATTATATATTGAATTACTGTTATTTGAGGGGCTTTCTCAGCAAATATTTATATATGTGATTAATAGCAATTTAACTGATTGACAGCCCTGCTTTTAATATTTGTACTTGACTCAAGAGGAAATATTTCTTCTGATGACTTTTACCTCACAATATTTTGAAAATAAAATGAATACCTATACTTCGATACATTTCTCCAGACCCTTTCCTCTACAAAGCACAAAAATAAACAGCTGTAAATGCAAACTACACACAACATGGTGACAGTGATGTCTAATTCGTGAACTAAAAGTCAAAGTCAAATCTTTTGACCTATTTGACTATTTGAATGGGTAAAAACAGTTCGAAAAGTGGTCTGAATGATTCATTTTATGAATCAAGTCACCTGGAATCCCAGACAGGGTGTGTTGCGTCTCCACTACGGATCTAAAGAGAAGAGTCCCCGCACGAATGATGTCCAAGACTTGACTGCTGATATTAAGAGTATTTATTGATGCCAAAAGATCCTTGAAATGTACTTTTATGTTTGTAAAACCACTTTAAACTCCTTCAAATCACCTTTTACCTCCAACAAATCACCTTTTAACTCAGCAATTCACTGTAAGAGATGAATGAGAAAACTTTTTTCCATTAAACTCTATAGCTGTGTTGTATTTCAGTGTTATCATCGTCAACATTTTAAAGGAAAACCAAACATTTTCCATGTTAATTGCATGAAACATCACAAAATCTGATATTTTTAATGTAATTATTAATTATTTAGGCTAGTTTTTAATCTTAAAGCTGCATTATGTAATATTTTTTGGTAACAATAAACAAAAAATTAATTATTGAGCAAGAACATAAAAAAAATCCATGTTCAAAACCATTTCCTTATCTTAGCTCGATTCACTTCAGTAATCCTACAATAATATTTTTTATTTTGAGGGAATTTGAGCTATCAGGTCAGATTTGACACTAAATAGCAGGTATATGTCGTTTGTCCTTGCGTGTTTACATCATATCCGTAAAATGAGAAAGAAGCTCCAGTGGCAAGCGAGTTCGACAGCTGTTCAGTCACTGTTTCAGGAGTCAAGACAGCAGCGGAGTGAAATCACTCTTCTATATCTCTTTTATATTTGTCTTATTGTTTGCAGTCAGGGCTGGACTGGTAATCTGGCACACTGGGCATTTTCCCGGTGGGCCGACAAACTTTTGGGCCGATCAGGGGCGGACTGGCCATCGGGAGAACCGAGCGGGCCGGTGATCAGAATCATTCCATAGAGCCATCATCATTCAAAAAATTTGGAAATCTTATACAGTCCACTGAATATCGAACATGATAAGGTCGATGCCACAGAAGCAAGAATTCACGGGTGAACTGGAGCTTTACGGTAGGTCTCACAGGTGTTATGTGAAGGCAATGGTGTAGATTTGTCTTGAACATTGTGGGTTGCGGCATAAAGCGTTTACATGTTCCATTGATCATGGTGTAAATATTGGGTGGGTTGTACTTGCTTGTTTTGATTATTGGGGAGGGGGGTCACCTCTTCCCCATCCCCCCAGAATCTACGCCCATGTGTGAAGGCATGAAAGAATCAGAAATAGAATCCAGATTGTAGCTGTAACCGGCAACTCCATCTTCATCTGCCACTGGCATTTAGCTCAACAAACTTGCGTTTTAACTTCGACTAACTTTCCAAAAAATAAATAAAAAAATGCACAGACACAAACACAGAACACGAGTTCACAAACTCAATTCACAAATACTGCTGCCGGTCACCACATGTTGAGTGCCCAAAGACTGTTCTTCCAAAAGGAGACATTTTGAAGAAAGTTCCAAAAAGAAATGACCAGCCCAGCTTTACATTTACTTAAGTGTGAGGTATGAATTGGGTACAACACTTTTTTTTGTTAAATAAAATCAATATAACTAAAAACACTAAACTGACAAATAAGATAGAACTGACAGGAAAAGATCTGCCATTGTTGTACACCTGTATTCTGTCCTTTTTTTCAGTGGCATACAAAACTTAAGTTAAGTCAAGCTTTATTATAAGCCAAAGGGGCAATTTTTGGTGTGGCATAAACATTTTTAACATACGTATAATACGAATACATTAAACAATCATTAAAAACATTACACTAACATCAAAACAACATTCAAACACCTTACAAGTTTAAAAGCCTTACAGCAGTGGAGATAAGGAATAACTATAGAATACCTATTACTTTAAAGTCTAGGCATACTATAACGAATACCAAAAGGAAGCACTATGAATTCATGAAACAGTGGGTTGGTTAGGATCGCCAAGAATGAATCTAGCTTTCTGTAAAACAACCATTCAGAAATATTTGGTAATCCAATCTGCTTAACGCCTATGATCTTACCACATTGATCGACATTCAGTGTATTTTCCGATGTTTAAAATTTGAATTACCATACCAACAGCAGACAGAAAAACAAAGTACAGATTTGATGTTAGATTTATAATACATGTTCATAAGAGTCCTACTGATATTAAAAAAAGAAAGCCTCCATGGGGGCCTGGGTAGCTCAGCGAATATTGACACTCAATACCACCCCTGGAGTTGTGAGTTCGAATTCAGGGTGTGCTGAGTAACTCCAGCCAGGTCTCCTAAGCAACAAAATTTTCCTGGTTGCTAGGGAGGGTAGAGTCACATGGGGTCACATAACCTCCTTGTTGTCATGATTATTGGTTCTCGCTCTCAATGGGGCGTGTGGTAATTTGTGTGTGGATCGCAGAGAGTAGCATGAGCCTCCACATGCTGTGAGTCTCCGCGGTGTCATGTACAACGAGCCACATGATAAGATGCAGGGATTGACTGTCTCAGAAGTGGAGGCAACTGAGACTTGTCCTCTGCCATTTGAGGTGAGTAACCATTACGAGGACCTAGTAAGTAGCATGCCAAATTGGGAAGAAAAGGGGCTAAAAAAAGAAGAGAGCCTCCGTAGACAATGTTGCTGCTGCTGGGCTTTCATGCATAATGCCTCAAAACGCAACTTGTTGTCGATGATAGTTCCAAGGTACTTGTAACTACTAGCCAATTCCACCATTTAACCTTTTATGCACATGTGTATGTTGCTTGCGGGACAATAGGGCTAGATCAAAAATTGTATTATGGGGAATTTTAACCATTGTTCTTTGAAACAAACTTTGTGAAGTTTTCAACCATACGTTACTTGTGCAACACGCCACATCAAAACTCTGTACTTATGCTACAGATCCATCAGAGGTGCATATAAATCCATTAGTATGGAGGCCTGGGAGGGATCCTATCTAAGTCATGTCCAATGCCCAATTTCTCTCAATCATAAGAAACTTTATAGATTTTGTTATCCACTGTACAGTTCTTTAATGGATAAGCATATCCTCAAAAAAAATCTGTAAATTCATCAATGTGAAATGAATTTTCAAAAACCTCCCAGTTTGTACAATCAAAACCTCCTTGCAATTCCTGATGGATTTGTTTTCAGCCTATTCTTTTTTAGAACAGATTTATACACAGAAATGAAAAACACAGTATTATGGTCAGACAGTCCCAAAAGTGGAATATTAATGGACTTATATGCACCTCTGATGGATCTGTAACATAAGTCCAGAGTTTTGATGTGGCGTGTTGCACAAGTAACATACGGTTGAAAACTTCACAAAGTTTGTTTCAAAGAACAATGCTTAAAATCCCCCATAATAAAATTAGTTGCATCAGAAGAAACACTTTGCAACTTATAAACAATACATTCAACAGTCTCCTTCACCTTTGCCTCGTTTGTTTTGGGTGAATATACACCTCGTGACAAACATTTTACACAATTCACGACGGAAGTAGGACAGCCGTAATGATACAAAAATCAGTTCAATATCTGGGGTGCACAAACTTTCCTTTACAATAACTGAGTTGCACCACTTTTTATTAATATAGAGACAGACACCACCACCTTGGCATTTACCAGTAATCACTGGATCTCAATTGGCTCGCAGGAGAGCCCCAAAGCCGTCAATGGTTAAAGCAGAGTCACTATCCCAATCTTTCACCATGTCTCTGTGAAGGTCAAAATGCAGGCACATCTGTATGCATGGTGGAAGTGTAGAGCGACTTGCAGTTCATCAATCTTATTCTGCAAAGATTGAACATTCATCATTACAATTGTTGGCATTGGAATCCTTCTGTGACGCTGCTTCCTCAATCTCTGACACACACCTCCCTTTTTTCCTCTTTTCCACATTCTCAGAGTTTTGAATTCATCATTGTTCCAAGCACGATTCAAAGTATGCCAGTTAGGTTTAGGGTTTGGATCAGGGAGTTGTGTTAATCACATATGCAGGGCTGGACTGGGAAGAGAAATCAGCCTGGGGTTGGGGCCCTGTGTTCGCTGTACTTTTCTGCATATCGTGGCATCGTTTTGTGGTCTGTTCTGTATAACGCGGCGACTCATTTTAACTTATCGCGGCCCATTTGGCATGTTTCGTGGCCGACCCACCGCTCAGTTCTCCCGATGGCCAGTCTGCCCCTGATCGGCCCCAAAGCGCGTCGGCCCACCAGGAAAATGACCTGTGTGCCAGATTACCAGTCCAGCCCTGCACATATACATTCATGTTAACTGTATTACATAATTTACAACTAAAGCTCCAGCACCTGGAAACTGGAGTACACATGTGCCCATATATTCAACAAAACTTCCAGCTTCAGCCACTGTGGGCAGTGATTCCAATTTCAGTAACAACAGACCGATTTAAGTGGCAGAACTTTCGACCTACTGTCACCGAATTCACAGTGAGATCAGTCTGGACCCGCACTGTTTACAGTGCTATTATTTTTAATTATCAACTAAAGAGGTGATAAGACATACTGTTATAAATAATTAACACAAAGCGCACACAAATAAATAAAAGATGAAGGAAAAAGAAAGGTAGCAAAAAAGATGTCGGGTTTTGGCTTGCGGTATTCTACAGATCTGCCTCCAGCATGCGTTCCCAAGTACAGACACTTATCGTCTGGAATCTAAAAGAACCCCTAAAATTGAAAATCCAGGGAAACTCTCCAGCACAATTATTTATTTTCCAAAGGCTGTCCCTAATCACAAATAAATAAGTGCTCAGACGGATACGTTGAGGGAGGAGGAGGTGTCTATCATATAAGCAGATAACTGCTAGATATGATTGCCTTGATAAGAAAGCATAATTTGGCTTTTAGAGATAGCCACAGGGGTTGCTACACCATTTCTCTCTTTCACACATTTTATCTTCCCTGTTGAAGAGCTTTTTATCTCTGATGATATTCTCTCCTTTATGTTTTTTCCCCTCTGCCAGAAGGTAAGATCACATACCCAAAGAAGCCAAGAGTGGCATGTTTTAAAGCGATGGACAACATACAAATATTTGAAAATGTATTTCATGGCAATTATGTCAAGTTTCATGGCCCTGTCTCTGCACTGAGCCACAGCTTCGATGCCTTAATTTGTATAGAAATTGTAATCAGTTGTTCATTTCAAGGTGAAAATTGCATTTTTTAATTTAAATCATATCCTGTGTGATAGGCTATTATCTAGAAAAATTGTCTCTGTGTATTCCGCTCTGTGCCCAGTTACATCTGTTAACGGCCCTCTTACGTTCACAAGAGGCTTATGTAAGTCTCGTGAACAAAACGGTGGTTTGTTCTTGCGTTAGGGCCTCCTCTGTCTGAGATCATTTGCATTTTAGTTATTAATATTAATCAGTCTGCGAGCTGAAAGCAGATTTTTATATGTAAATCAAAACCTGGCTTCACAGTGCCGTTATCTCAGCAATCCATCTCTTAGATTCTCAACTTCAGTGGTCCTTTTTTCTTTCTAACTGCTTATCTACAGAAGCGAGAGAAGAGATTGGTGTGTTTGTGTGAAGTGAGGGGATGAAATGCGTATAAAGAACAGAATGGAAAAAATAAACAATTCTGAAGCATAAACACTGGCACCAAAAAAAGTATGTGGACACTTAAGTTACACTTAAAAATTAAGGAATTTAATTGCATTAGACACCAAAATATCTAATCAGGTGGCCTCTGCATTGAAATAGAGAGCTTTTTTTTTTTCTTTTTTTTTTTAGAACGGACTTTTCTGAGCCATTTCTGTGATTACTTTTGAAGCAATCTGTTTCAACTCAACCAGAGGTCCCTAGGTAAACAAAAATGAAATTAAAAAAATACATACATGTTGATCAAAGCCAAAATAGTAAATGCCGTGGATCAATACTTTCTGATAAATCCATTATTTTGAAAAGAGTGGTCAAAATTAAAAATTTCACCTATAATTTTAGAGCAAAACTACAGGTAAAAAAAAAATACATTAGAAATGTGGCAGCATTATTTTTTTTTCATAGAGATAAGTCTATTACTAAAATCAGTTGACACTTCAGCACCCCTTGTAGCATTATATGCCAATGGCGTGACTTCAATAATGGAATGCATATAACTGCAGAAGTATTACCGATATTGTATTATCCTTTCAGATTCTGGTTCAGAAAATGTTTTCATTTTCGTATATACATTTTTAAGGCCCTCAATGATTAAATCTCAGACATATGAGGCCCTCGATGTGTCTTCACATTTAAATGGTTAAATTTGACCCATTTTCAATGGTCAAAAACCAAATGTGGGTTATATGGAATGAAGATTGTTTTACTTGTTCAACAAAACAAAGGTCTGAAGTACAAATAATGTTGAAACTAGAAATGTATCTTTATTTGTTAACATAAAACAATAACGTCAAAATCTACGTAGCATCAGTTTTTGGACTTTATTGGACTTTCTTTCTGCTTAACCTCTTCAACTCGGGGGCATTTTTGGGCTGCCTCCTGCAATTTTTCAAACTCAAATTTGAAAACTCACCATTTGCACATACTGTGGACTAATTGCCAAGAATTGGTCTCATTTTTGGTGCTTATGACAGCAGTGATCAGCGTTTATATTTGATGTCTTATAGATATCATTTCGGTTTGTGATTCTCTTAAAAATCTTTTAAACTGAGGTATGTGTAGGGCAACACAATAAACTGTACAGCTGCATTCCTAAGAATGAGAGCTTTCATTTGATATATGAATTGGCTATTTAAGTACTATATGAAAAACTTTTATATTCATATTAGCATTTCTACCACATGACCTCTAGGTGGCGCTGATATGTGACACGACTGTTTTCAGGCCTTATTTTTTTATTTTATGTAACATAAAGGCAGAATGGATAGTTATATATGGAAAGTTCTGATTCTAATCTTTCAAACGATACCAAATATACCTGACGTATGCATTCAGAGACTTTTAAGCGTAATTGTTTTCATGACATAGCGCCCCCTTTTGGACCCACTAGCGGGTACACAGAGTTGAGGAGGTTTTTAAGAGCTCCACGGAAGAAAGAAAAGTCAAGAAATGTCATATAGTTTTGAAACAACATGATACAAAAAACATCTAAGAATTTTTGTGTGAACTATCCGTGTGTCATAATACTTTTCTGTGCATGTGAAACTTCTGCGTTGAACTTTATGTAAAACGTGCTCTCAAGAAGATGTATTTTGCATTCAAAACTCATGAAAAATACTTAAGTGACGCGACAAACTAAGACAGCACCTCGTCTCCAAAGACTCATCCAAATACAGCCCCGGATGACAATGACACATTCAAAACGAATTGACTTTAAATATCTTAATTCGACCTGCTTTAGCAAATGTAAGGCCTTATGTATAAAAAGACGATATTGGAATATGTTCTTTATGAGATCTTACGCTGCCAAAGATGAGACTGAAATCCCAGCTTACAGAGGCCTCTGTCTGTGCAAAGCCAGAGTCAATGTAGGACGTCAGACAGGCTGCGGCGCAGGTACATTATGTATCTTGGAATAATTACGGGATTTAGGGAATTACTGGTCTCTGTAAGTGCTTTGACTGTGACAGCCATGAGAGTCGGAAACAGCGCGGGTCTCTTAAGACACATAAGCCTTAGAGAAGAACACCTCAAGTGTAATCTGCCGGGATCAGGCCTTCTCTGTTTCTTTAAACCATCATTTTCTTACATACTGTATATATGTAGATATAAGACTAGACACATGGGCAAGACTGCATTAAAATGAAAGCATTCTGATTTGTGTTTTTGTTTGTGCCCTTTAGGAAATACATTTCACAAAGGAGATCTCTTTAAAACCTCAATTGCTTCTTCTAGACAGCAGTTAGATAAAACTGAGCGCAAATGGAAACTTTTGCTTAAGAAAAAAGCCCCCAGTAATCTCCTTTTCAGTTTCAGAAGTGATCTCTACAATGTCTTGAACTGTGTCAGATTTGCCAGGATAGCAAATTCTGCAATGAAATTTTCCCAAAAGTAATTTATCTTTTATATATAAAATATGCACATTAGCTATCCACATTCACATTATGGCTCTATAGTCTCACTGAACTGTATGTCCAACCTGGTCTGATAGAATCACGTTACTATACCTGCAATTTTGCAGAATTATATTTACGTGGCTCGTTGTACGTATCGCAGCAGTTTATTGATGAAATGAACACTAGAGGTACTACAACAACAATTACTTTTATTTTCTTTCATACAGATCTCCTGTAAAATGGCATATTATCAGTTACTTTTCACACTGTTCCTTACACAATGCTATCTTATGACATCAAAACACTTCTATATTATATATTGCTATAACGCATGACTTGCTAGATGAAACTTTTTAACGTTTGATTTACATAACCAGCTACATTTACAAGCTTTTTCCAAGTACAAATACATTGTGCGGTAGCTCAACTGATAGAGCGTTGTGATGCAAAGGACACGGGTACAAGATTTGAAGAGCACAGGATTCAACACGTGAGCCGAAAGTGTCAAAGAAGCACCACAAAATGATGTGGTGTCATTGCGATTTTCATCTAACATTTGCTTTTTCTGATTCTGAGTTTTGTGTAGGAAGGTAGGTTTTGTTGATTTAATACTCAATAGAGCCTTAACCTTAAAGTGGTCATGTCATCAAATCAAATTTTCCTTGATATTTTGACATAAAAGAGTCCTTAATCCCCAATGCAATAAAAGCATTTATTGAAAGCAAGCTGCAAAAATGCCTCGTTCTCTACTTCCGCAACTACCCTAAGTCACTAGAGGTATAAAAATTCATGACTGCCTCTATACGTTGTTTTGAGCACAAACACGTCATTGATGCATTCTTTGGCCCATCTGTGTTATTTTACATTTTTGGTGTGTGAAAACTTGTGCTAGATGGATGCCTTTGACCATATTTATACTGTATGTGTGTGTTTAGTTCACACCATGCTTTGGACTATGTGTGTGCATCATGTGGATGTGTCTTCATCCTATCTTAGCGTGGAATGTATGTTTTTTTTTGGCTCATGTCAGCGTGGATTGCTTGTGAATCAGGCATAATACGATTCAAGCTTTGCAAAGCAACTGTTATTGAAGTTAAAAACAATTGGACCTGATGCAAAACAGTAAGTAAACAGTTCCATTCATGAATATTTCAAATGTCATGACTGTTTGATAGTTTATGGTGCTAAGTGTTAACAGCTGTGCGTGAGATGAACAGTTTAATATATTTGTATGCAAAGTGTTGGATGTGTGTTAAGTGTAAACCCTGAAATGTAGTTTTAGAATATTGTGGGGTTGTTCATTCTCTTCCGATTGAGTTTCAAATATGGCTGATTTCTTGGGGCTGCACACTGTTAGCCAATCATATCACATCATTTTCATGAGATCAGGCTGGTATGTCAGTAATTGTCTAATTTGTGTCCATTTTTATTCAGAGTAATTGGCAAAACAGACAGAGAAAGTTGATACTTAAGTTAAACATATTTAAGAACCCAAGAAAGTCGCCCAACTATAAAAAGAGCTGTCAGAATGAATGCGTTAATACATGCGGAGAGAGAGAGAAAGAGGTAAGAGTGCTTGCACCTGAGCTAGATTACGTTTAACACCTGTCTCTAATTCCAGTGAGCATTGGAAGAGCAGCATATAAACAGCCATGCCACCAGCAGAGAGAGAGAGAAAGAGAGAGTGAGAGTGTGAGTGAGTGAGTGAGTGAGTGAGTGAGTGAGTGAGTGAGTCTGGCACAAGCAAGGCCATGGTGCTCCTGAAGCTGTTTAACCTGTTATGTTTGTGAAGCTGATATGTTGAAGTTATTACGTTCCTATGAAGCTGATGTGTTTGTTTGACTACCTGCTGTGAATCTAATGAATTTGTGAAGTTGTAAAACATTGAAGTGGCCGATTAAAAATCCTACCTGTGCCAGGAGAAACCCCACTTCCCTGTGTTTACTTCCCTTCTGCTGTAAAATTGTCCCACAATCTTTTTAATCGCGATTAATGCATTTACCATTAATACGCCAGCATAAACACTGGTTTGAATGGCAGAACCTTTGTAAAGTCATTACAATGATGCACACACACACACACCAGAGCCATTCTACCAAGGTGACTACAAACTTAGCATTAAAAAAGCATAACGCACAGTCCTATCGACATTCTATGGTAACACGCTAGTTGACCATTACACTCTCTCCTATGATAGAACCGTAGATGTTGTTATCTCAATAAAAGAATCTCTGCACACACACACACACACACACACAACAGCACCTCCATGATAAAATAATGAAGAAATAAGCATGTAACGCAATTTGATGTACAAAACAAGCCCAGATGAGACTTGTGATAGAAATCAAGTATGTTTCCGCCTGTGTAAGATGCATTTTAATTACTACAGAAGTGCATCAAATCTTAACTAAATCTCACCAAAACGCAGAATGAAACGTTTTTGTTTCCAAGCGCTCTCCATGTGGATTTCAAAATGCTGCTGGTGTTGCCGCCCAGACACAAATCATGAACACAGCTTCACAAGTGCTGTATATTGCTGAATATGCAACCTATATGGGGGACTATTTTTTTTCAATTAGTCAAACTCCCCCTTAGACTTTGGGAAACATGTAATGTTACTTGAATTGGTGCTATTTTAGTACATTTCTATCTTTGTACTGTGGAAGGCTTCGTTTAGAAATGTTAAATAAGCAATATATTGTTATATATGGTTTTGTTTTCTTTAAGATGAAAAAATAATATTTTGACAGGAAAATAAATATACATAGTGTCAAAATTCAGCACTTTCAAAATCTGCGATTAATCGTGATTAACTACAAAAAAAAAATGTGATTAATCGATTGACAGCACTAAAAAATAAGTCTTGGAGACTCAGAGATCTCAATATGAACTCAAACATTCTTATAATATTCTTCAAAGACCAAATTATCTGATTATCTATCCTCATTCATTCCATACATTAGGTATTTACTCATTTTGTATGAAATCAAGTGTCTCATTTGAGATTTTAGGACATTTTGAGGATAGTAACATTTAAGGCAATGTCAATACAGAACTTAAATTAATACTGTAAAGTCTTCAAAGCTATAAAAGTGCAGTATGTAGTCAAATGTCAATATCTCAATATGAACTCAAACATTTGTCATCATATTCATTCAAGACCAAATAATTTCAGCTATGTTATCCACATTAAAGGAATATTCCAGGTTCAATACAAGTTATGCTTAACTGACAGCGATTGTGGCATTATCTTGATTACCTTAAAAAATTATTTTGTCTCATCCCTCCTTTTCTTTAAAAAAAGAGGCACACCCATTAACACTTTTTTAAATAAAAGGGGGAATTAAGATAATGCCACAAATGCTGTAAATTGATCTTAAATTGTATTGAACCCGGAATGTTCCTATCCCATTATAACTCTATAATCTTACTGCATGTCAACATTTGTCTCATTTGTGCCTATTTAATACTTCTTTAGGATTTTTTGGAGAAACATCCTAGTCAAATAAATCCTGACCTTTGAAAGACCAACCACCCAAAAAACAATTCTCCTGGGTTTTGCTGTTGTTGGATATATTTTGAGTGGTCTACAATGCTGATCTTTTCTCTTTTGAGTGGCTGAATTGGACCTGGGCACTAATAGCTTCATTAAACTGTCCTTCACTCAGTTTCGTGGCTCTTAGCTCATCCAGGTATATCAGCCAAATTATTCTCCATGCCTGTTCATTCCTGCTACCTCATGACTAGCTTTCCTAAACCCTCTCTCTCTCTTAAATGAGATCCAAATCTCTCACCCCTCCTTTCCCTGTCCCAGCTCAAGTCTATGCAGATGCCTCTCGTCTGCCTCCTGGGAGATACGGGTCCATCGGCATCCTCCTCCTCCGAGGCTCAAGACTTCCATTTCCATTCCTCTGATCTAAACAAGCCCATTATGAGCAGGACACAAGCGTCAGCCCCAGGAGAAATCTTGCGGCTAAGCCACCGTGGCTCATAGCCACCTTCAATGGCCATCAGTCTAGTGTAGGGAGCACATACTATATATGGCTGTGCACTTTATCAGAACCTTGCCAGAGAAGTAAGGGAAACAAAAGTTTTAAAGTTTAACTGTACATGTAACACATCATTATCTTGTCTCAGACTCTGCCTCTTCTGGTCTTGGTCTCAACTCGGACTTGATCCTCGCTGGTCTCGGTCTTGATTCAGACTTGGATGATCCGGTCTTGACTCCAACACTGCTTTTGAGTCCTTTTTTATGCTTTATTCCTCCTTTATTTAATTCTTTGAGCCTCCATTAACTGCCATTGTATTGAAACAGAAGTTTTCTTTTAAAAAGAAGCAAGAGTTGCATCATTGAGTTATCATGACATAATCAACTGAAGTCACCTACCATATGTAAAGACTGTCTTGCTTTGGGCTTCTGCAGTTCCTATGTTCTGCATAGTTCCTATGTGACTGCGGTCAGTCTCCAGCAGTCATTATTCAGAAAACAACACAAGGTCAAACCAGACAGACTGTACACTGGAGAGGAATTTCAGACTATATAGCAGAATGTATGACTTCCCACAGCGGTGCAAAAAGTTACAGTAAGAGTCGATATTGACTGAGAACCTTTAATTCAATTAATCCTTATTCAAAGTTCAAATGAACTGCATATAAGGTTATTTCATTAGATTTGGGCCATTTTGTCCCAGGGGTTGATTTTTATAAAAACAAACAGATTTAAAAAAAATTCTCTCTCTTTTCATTGTATGAGGGTCTTTTTAAAACCGACTTTATCAGGCCTTCATGTTTTGTATTGTTTTCTTGACAAAAACTTAAATCTCCTGTGATTCATATACATTCACTGTTGGACATTGCTAGCAGATAACTCAATAAAATAGTGAGCATGAGGTTTTTTTCTTTCTTTCTAGAAATCCAGTGCTAAAAGCGCTCAAAGTTAAAGAAACACCCATAACTCTCTGAACCTCTCTGAAATGCATTGAATTGGATTTGAAAGTTTATTTTTGATAGATTTTGGTAGACTCATCATTTGATTAAGATTGTGTCCACATGACAATTGCTAAACTAATATTATGCTTAGTAATAATTTAAAGGTCTCAAATATTTTATAAACCTTTGTAAGCCCCAGAAAAACTCTCTGCCTGTCAATCATGTTGCACATTCAGGTTGGCTGACATCCGAGACTAGCCTGAGACAGAGCACTTGTGTTAAGATGAATGGGAGAAATTGGAACACTTAATTTGTCGAATGTTTAAAAAAATAAATCCCGCCTTAGAGGTAAAAGAGCCAATACCCTTTTAGATACAGACATCGCCTGTCTGTCAACTCGAGAACATGCCAAGCCTGAAAAATAGCGCTTTTTAGCGAGAGAGCTAAAGAAGCAAAACGTATGATACCATTGTTGTCCGAATTTAGTGCATATTTTTTAAATATGTTCATTAAACGTTATCTTGACCAACCGTTCATTTTGGAGATTTCTATCTTTCCCCATTCAAGCAGATGTGAGCTGTACTTTCTTGCTGCTTGAATATCCATTGAAAATAGCTGCCTGGAAGCGTTTCCAAAATGGCCGGCGAGTGGACTGACTTGTTTTGCTAACATCTTTTTGGAGGATGGGATTTTGAAGAAAGGATGATTGGATGAAGTTAGCGAAATGGCTGCAATTAAAAGTACACCCCGGAATTCTGGGCTCGCTCAACAAATTTTTTAAAATTAAAGTTACTTGCTTAGAAATATTGTTTTATTCTTCGGCACTGCCCTTTTGCGCAAATTGATCTGATAGTTTGAGGTATTCTCATGATTACCTTTGATCACTTTCAGAGTGAATCGGAGAAGCTTCTCTTACTGCAAGAATAAAGTCCTACAAGACATTTGTAAGAGTTATTATAGTCATAGTCTAAAGCTGCGTACACACAGCCAGCGGCACTGCGCGAGACAGTGACACCATCCCATTAATTTTCAATGAGAGCACAGCGACTTCCGGCGAAACGAGCTGTCGCGACCGTTGGCGACTAGATGTGGGCGTGCCAAGCGACACGACAAAGTTGAGACAAGTTCAACTTTATTAAAATGAAGAGCGACTTACGGAAGCGACAGCCAATAGGAGAGAAGACGGGAGTGCTCGCGTGATCCTTCTCTCTCTCTCTCAGCTCCTGCAGTAACGGAAAGATGGATGAAAGGCTAATTCTTGCTGTTAGCAATTTTCCAGTGCACTATGATATGTCTCTTCCCACGTACAAGGACATTTTTAAGAAAAATACTGCGTGGAAATGTGTCTGACTCTGAGATTGAATGGTTTTGTGGACCCAGGCAGACCGGCGACAAAGTCGCTGGCAGTGTGTACGCAGCTTAATGCTTCTGAAAACACAATCTTGGCATTATACGGTTTCAACAGCCAATTTTTAGCATATCTTCCATAATCCTAACTTTTCAAATTTTTGGATTATTCTAAATTCTAAATACAAAAAAAATATTTTGACGCATGTAGTAAAAATACACAGAACGTTTGATCCATATTTCAGTTTTAGATCTTTAATTGATAACATTTACACCAGTGACACAGTAAAGACACCAACAGGCTGAAGGTAGTAAATATCAAATACAAGGTTCCCACTAAAGCTACAACTTCATACAGCAGAATAAATTATACCATGGTAACGTACACACATGCTGAAAGGAAATGGAGTAAAGCATAAACACAAATGCTAACGAAATCATGTGCCCATTTTGATGTCCCAGAAAGGCATGATGGGTAATATACTTTTGATTTCCAAATGTAGATTAACAAAGGTGTTAGCCGTGGGTGTTCTATACTAGAAGCAGTTTACATTTCATTCCTCATTTGTGGTGGTTTTATAAGATTATAGACAGTTTAAAGGGAAGGAGGAGGGTTTCGGGTCACGTGGTTCCTTTAAGATTTCTCTTCGTCATACACACATCCAAGAACACACCAATAAGAATTCCATTTCAAGATGCATTCCGAGGAATTCTTTGAGTTAGAAGCAGTCATTTAGCACCAAAAACTGCAGTGTATTCACACAGTCTGTTATATTATCCAACAGTCAAATAAATGAAAAGTCTCTGTTTCTTAATGGTTTGAATGTCAATATTAAATGTTATTGACAAGTATCTTAATTGTGGATCCATATATGTGCTCTTCCTTAAGCACATATCCAAAATTATCACCTGACATAAGCACATTTGAAATGAGTGGGAATCATAAACAATATGATTCACCTTCCATACAATTTTATATGTAATTTGTATCGAGAAGTTTTTACATACATTTTGAATCCTATGAAAAATTATACATAATAACTATTAAAAAGTAAAGAAATGAAAGCAGTATATATATAAACACAAAATTACAATATTAGACTTACACATATCCCCTGTGTCATCTACCACGCAACACCTTTTTTGTTTTAGTATAAAACATATTCTTTATAAACAAACAATAAACTATCTGCTTTATCTACTGTACAATTCCATGTCTGTGTCAAAACATCACCTGTGAGTGCCACATAAATGTCGAAAATTCACTAATTTTGCACATACATTTGAATGCATGAATTCTTAAATTACAGGAGCCCTGATAATGTATGTTTTTGTAAACTTTTGTTACAAAAATGGAGAGAGAATTAGAAAAACAGAGAAAGAGAATGCATGAATGAGTTTGAGGTGCCCTTTACTTCCTGAAACGAATATTTGATTGCTCAGTGTGCATATGAATATCGCAGCTTGTGGGCCTGTAATCCATTCATGAGCTGAACTGTAAGGAATGTCGAAATTTATACTTGGTCTAAAAAACACTTATTTAATCAAAGATGTATAGTCTATGAGGAATGTTTAATATCAGCCAAAAATCATTTTCCAACTCAGTATTTTTGTCTTCCAAGACAACATACTTAAACAAGATTGACTTTACTTACAAAATGGCATAAGACAGTATGCATTGTTTTAAAAGAAATCCAACAAAATTTGGTGAAATGTATGCTTTAAACAAGAAAAAAATATTTGCCAATTGGGTAAGGAAAAAACATTTTTTAAGCATAGCCTATAAAAGCATAGCCTTAAAGCATAGCCTATACAATTTTATTTCGATTTCTCTGAAAACACGCCATCTATCTTCTAAGGATGTTGAGATATGTTTACTGGAAAACAAGACAAAATACTGACATTGTGGCTTCATTTTTTTTTTCTTCATCTAGATTGGGTGCAATGTCTTGCTCCTCTGTTTAAAGAAAAACATTTCATTCACAGCTTTTGTCCAAATCCTCTTTTCCAAACAATGGCGATTGCTTCCCCCCAAGATGATCACTAAGGACAGAGCGTAATTTGAGGAAAAAGGGGAGAAAAAAAAAATTCCTCCAAAAAGCACTACTAATTCCCATCAGAATGTCCAAAGCTAGACTTCCCACAGAGTGGCAATGTTCTTATGGAATGTCAAGTGAAATATGATGGCAGTGAGGGTCAAATCGCTCAGGAACATTATGGCTCTAGGGGTATAGAAAGTGAAAAACCAGCAGTCACACTTTCAACACACACACACACACACACACACACACACACACACACAAACCCCTGTCTTTGCCCACCGCAAACATTTCAGAAAGACTTAGGATTCAAATGAGAAAAAATGCAACGTGTGGATTCCAAAACAATTAAACGAAACAATAGTTACAATATTAATAATTACAACAACAGTGAGGGCAATCGTAATAACAATATCAACAGAAAACCAGCGAGATTATCCATTTTAATGACACTGAGGTTCCAACACAACTATGCACAGTAAGGTGAAAGTGCATTTCAGAAATGGCCCGGAATGCATCATTAGTGTACGCAGTGTCCGTTGACATGGCGTTGGTCCTTATGCGAATTTGAATCAGAAGCAAAACCAGCCCAAAATTACACAAAGACAGTCGGTCACATCCACTGGAATGGCAAGAGTTTCTATTCTCGAAAATCTTAGAGTAATGGCTCTCGGGACTACACGCACGTTGAAACGCAGTTGAGTATGTTGCGTTAAAAATCTCCTTCTAGTGTAAGGAGTTGGTTAGATGGGACATCAGGTGTCCAAGCATTCGGGCAGATTTAGTAAGCCTGTCCTGTCTCCACTTGAAGAAGTCCCAGCACCGCAGAATGATCGCCCAACTTCATCCTTCGCTGAGTCGACAGACTCACGTTCTTGGCCAGATAGTCAACAGCGGCTGTAGAGAAAAAACACAAACACAGACAATCTCATGAGCATAGTTAAATATTAAACTAACCACAAAACCAGCCAGTTTAAACACCACAGTTGGGAAATCCAATTTCAATGAGTTAAATGGATTCATTTTGAGTCATCCCTCAAAATTGTTCCAAAAAGTCCATAAACATACTTTTTTCTGGTCCTGGATGCTGATTGGTCAAAACAACATTCCAGCTGTACTAAAATACAAAATAGAGTCAAATGTTGCCCAACTTAGAGTTCTATTGCCAAAATTATACTTAAAGTTCAAGTGATTAACAAACACTTTGTGAATCAGTTCAAACGAATCATTTTAAAGTAGCGGCTCATATGAGCAATTCATTTAGGCATTGGATATCACTATACACCATTGACACAATTCACAAAACAGGTAATAACGCATTACACTTTGTTGAACTTTTGAAGTGTGTTCAATAAAAAAATAAATGAATCTAGATGAATGAAATATAATGTGAGTGAATTGGTGGTTTAGTTAAGAGAGAGACAGACAGAGCCAGTCGTGTGTCATTCATTCAGGTCTTTGCATGTGTGTATGTGCCAGTCTTTATTATACTGAGCGTTTGAGATTTCACGCTTCATATTCGGCTCAATCTCCCTCCAATTTGAGCAGCTCTCATTAAACACATCACTCCTCTCATCTGACTCATAATTAACCTGACATTCGCTCGTCAGATCCCTTCAATCAACACTTCCTCACCTTTTGATAGATCTGACAGTACTTTACACACACACATACAAAACTCACATTCACACTAGTAAATGCATTCAACACCACATATAGAGTATACAAAGGCTGTGCCAATATAATCATGTATCAATATATCATGATCTAGTGCATGTATTTTCTAAAATGTATTGTCTCAAATGAAACACCAAAGTTAGTTTTACTACACGGAAGCTTTCTGCATTTTTCAGTTGGCTGAAGTGACGTTTAGTCACATGCAATGTGTTGATGCTAGCGTTAGCACGTTATCCAACCTCAGTTCAACACCTATGTCTCAAATATTCATTACAGATGTCATAAAATATTGATATATAGATCAAGTGATTATATATATATATATAAAATTAGGGCTGTTGATTTAACACGTTAATTCAGTACGATTAATTTTATAAAAAATAATGCGTTAAAAAAATTAACTCAAGTAATCGCAATGCCCCGTATAAGGAAGATTCCTGAGAAATGCAAGCATGTAGTACCACCTGTTTACTCCAGAGGGCAGTAAGTGAAATTTCAGCTGTGTGGCAATGCGCAGTTTATATAGTGAAGAAAAACACCCTTGAGCAGCAGATCAACACAAACATGCGTTACGTTCTTGCGTTCAAAACACTTGAAGGAGCACAAATCTGAACTAAGGCATCTCAAGATGTGTTCTAAGTATTAAACTATATTTAACTTGACACAGTGACCTAAATATTTTATGTTTATGATGCGACGCACCCGAGACGCTACACAAGCATGTCTGATGCAGGTGTACATTGACGGGTCCTTAAACAAGCCCTCATAATAAATCTCCAACTGATTGACAAATTCACTTGTGAAATGGATTGCTGTGAACTGTATGCCAATGATTGACTTATGATCAATAATATGGTAGTAAACAATACATTGTATTCTAAAGCTACTTTTTGTTTTGTCTTGTCAATAATTAACACTTCTGCCACAAGAATGTAATGCATATATATATATATATATATATATATATATATATATATATATATATATATATATATATATATATAAATATATAAATTGTTAAATATTTAAAGAAAACTATGTATAATTATTTCATCATTATATATTGAATTATTGTTATATGAGGGGCTTTCTCAGCAAATATATGTATATGCGTTTAAATGCATTTAATTGCATCACATTAATCGCATCGCATTAAGCCTGACCGCCAGGACGTGGTGAACGGCCGCCATCCGCGAGGCGAGTGGAGACTGGACTCCCCAACTGCCTGGAGTGATGGAGCCACTGCCAGGGGCGGAGGAAAGCCCTGCCATCCCCCAGAAATACGGAGGGGCCAAAAGAAGACCGTCATCCACGAGGGGAGGAGGGAAGTGACTCCCCGACCGCCTGGAGCGGTAAGGAGCGGTAAGGCCGCAGTGTCCCCACGAGTCGCCGGGAAGGCGTTCTGTCCGCCGGGGGTCGTGGGTCTGACTCCGCTCCGCCTGGGGAGGAGCTGCTGTCATCCGCCTGAGAGGGTGGAGGTGTGATCGACGACCATGCGACGGTGTATCAGAAAACCGTTGAGTATGTTTTTTTTCATCTCTCTCTCCTATCTCCCTCTCTCTCTCACTTTTTTGGGGGGTTCTACACTGTTACAGGATGTACCCCCCCCCTATTTTAATTATTTCTGTTTCCCTCCCATTGTCCCCTCCCTCATCCAGGTAGATGGCTATGACCTGCCGGCAGACGGGGCGGAAGGCACGCCCCTCCCCAGGGAAGGGGGGGGGGGGGGGTGTATGTCGTGCTGGGGGCTCCCCAGCCTGAGAGAACGAGGGAGGAATGTGGCAGGGCGGAGGGCGGGTCCGGGTTGTGATTCTACACACCCGGTCCCTTATCAGGCTAATCAAATCTCCGAGAGGGATAAAGGCTGACTGCAGAAGATGGTGTGGGAGAGAGAGAGATAGATTTATGGACATGTCCGTCATGTGTGTGTCTTGTCTTTTGTTTAAGATGCTCATTAAACTATTATTTATATTGTCAAGCCGGTTCTCACCTCCTCCTTGCCTGTCTAAATCCTTTACAGAGTGCTTTTCAATTTACTTTTCAGTTGGCCTCTATATAAAAATCTGGTGTAATAGCATTGGGAGACTACAAGAGGGTGATTTAACATTCATTGAAGCCGATCAAGGTATTACACACAGACACACAGGACAAGCTGAAGAGCAGCAGATGGCAGCTCAAGTTATGAAGGTTTTTGTACTTCTTCAAGAATTAACAAAGTGACGATGATGAGTTTGCAGGTTAGTGTATGAAACTGGTATAACTGCGCAAACTGAAAGGTTAGAAATTATTAGAAATAAGTCTATTATGCAATATCTCTGTATGTAGCAATTACTCAAATTACTCTTCTTTTTACAGTAAGAAATACAACTCACACTTGGAATGGGACTATAGTAGACATTGTTTACCTCAAAATACCATAGTTGCTTCAGTTGTTACTACAATAATTTGTACGTACCATTGGTCAATTTGAAGACTCATTCCGAAGACAAACATTTGCGCCAACAAATCATTCATTATATAACCAGGAACGATTTATTGTTGACTTCAACACACATGCATATTTATTGTGGTAGAGAGAAGCCAGTTGCTTATGTGACAACATCCGCCTCTGATTATGCTAAGTTAATCAATCATTTCTTTCCTGTGTGTGAGTGTGTGTTTGTAAGAGGTAACTAAAAGGGCACAAGGAACCTAGGGGTGTCAAAGTGGGCTTTGAAGTGCCCATTTCCCAGTCGAGAGACAAAAACTGTGACGAACAGAGGAGCCCGGGGCCAAAGCTGAGGTCTTTATCAGGAGCATATGTCTGCCCTGCTCTGATGGGTCAGGGAGTCTTGAGATGGTCAGAAATGGGAACAATCACCCCCAACAGCAAATAGGAAACGAATTGTAACCAATTATGGCCTAATTCCAATGACAGTTGGGTAAAGTATCCCTTTAAAACTTACGACGAAGACATATACAGAGTATATAATGGAGGTATGGTACATACTCTGGCCATACTGGCTGTACTGGTAGCCAGCAGTGACAGGGTCCATGCTGTAGCTGGTGGCACTGTACGTTGGGGGGCAGTAAGACTGGGATGAGGCTAGACTGTCCACACTCTTGATGGGGTCTGAACGCTGACTACAGCTTGCAGAGATGGGGTTAGATGCCTCCAGGCTTCCATGGAGAGGAGAGATGGTGAAATCATGCTGAGGCTGGGAGGGGACCGCACTGGGATTACTCAAAATACTCATCACCTGGAGAGAGACCGAGAGAGATGGTTAAAACTTGGTTAGTAGCCAAACTTTTGTCTGTCAGTATAAAGTCAAGTCTACGTTGCAGGTTATTCTGAATAAGAACACTCAAGGTTAGGGTATAAGGCTAATTTTTCCACATGCTATTCTGTGTCGCGCACAGTCTGGTGCTTAGCTTTTCAAAGTTTACTCTTTTGACTGTAAGCCCATACGCACACGTTTGACACTGTCTGTGTGTCTAGAAAAACTTGGCTGCACTTGGACAGCCCATGCAGACTGTGCTGATGACAAAATTTGGATCACATGCACTGTATGGTGTAGCATTCCATGGCAAACCGAAAATACTTTTGCCTTTAGTCCCAAGTTAGCTAACTTTTTACTGTCAGTATAAATGTGGTATGGTACATTGCAGGATATTCTGGCTAAGATCCGCCCACTTAGGTGTAGATTTTGTGACTGACACTTAAAATGTCCAACCACATTTGCTTTTTATTAATGGATTTTTAAGGAATGAAATCATCTATAACTCTGAGAATTTAAAGGCCGAAACATACTCTACGCAAGTATACGAATACAGATGAAAGCACTTGGTCACCGCATTGTCAACACGCAGTCTGGTTCAACATGTTTAAAATTTGTTCTTGTGTTACCATGGCAGGAACTAATGTCAGTAATTATGCGGTGATCTGTGCCATTAAACTGGATGTGTTATTATTTAGGTAAGTTGTTGCAAATATATTGACTTTAACTTACTTGCTCAGCAATATCTTCATGCTCCACCATGACAGTATTTGAGTTGAAAGAGAAAACTCACCCTAGAAGTGGACAGTTCGCACTAATCTTGCTATAGCACCTCTTGCAGCAACGTTGAGAATGCAATGCTTAGTTGGGTGAAGTTATTAATTGCGGTCTGACACATTTTAGAATGTAACGACGCATGAAACTGAGCTTGCGTTGCAAGATGCATCTGTCTTCACATACTTTTGTAGAGTATGTTTCGGCCCTAAAATATGGGACAATAGGCATCCGTGATGGGAAGTGGAAAACGGTGGCATTAGCAAACTGAAAGCAGAGATTTAAAAAAAAAAAAAAAACGTTAATACTTGGCCTTGGTGTCCTCTCCATCTCAAAGAGAGAAAACTCAAAACTTTTGAATAGATTTCAAAGATTTGATGCCATGAACGAATGTTAACATAGAAAAATGACATGCATCAGATTTAACTACTTTAAATTATGAGTTGCTTCTAGCTTGGGAAGCTACAGATTCAAAGTATCTTCCCTAACACTGATGGCAGGTCATTTTCAGTTTTTCAGTGTCTTCTCAATCTCAAAGAGAGAGAGTGAAAGCATGCCAAACTTAGAGCTCAGCCAGAGTCCCAGAGAGATTAGAAGAGTCCAGGCAGAGCCAGTGAACAAACAGAGTGATACAGCAAAAGAAAGAGATGGGGGAACAAGGCCAGACCCATCAAACCCCAGCGGCGGTGCCAGATAGACCCCTGTCCTGAGGCCTCCAGCACAACAAGCACAGAGGGATCTGATAATCCCACCCCCCGGCCTCAGAAACACCCCCACGCTTGTGAATAATAATGAGCTGAGGCCTGAACAGAGCCAAGGACGTGAACCTCCATCCTGAAAAAATAAGCCTAGATTTTTAAGCTACTATTAATGTGTTTTCAAGCCATTTATTGATCTGTTTGTGTATTGAGAAAGAATATCTGGTTAAGGGCTGTTGTTGTCCACTTATTGCTTGCATTTACATAAAATTGTTAATGAGCTGTTTGAAATCGTACTGTTACTGGAAAATAGCATTGTGACTTAGGTTTGAGAATAAACTATATTGGTTGTTTTAACTTGCAACCATTTTTCAAATTTCTAATGAAAGAAAGAAGATAAATAATTTCAGGTTGATTTCATCAACTAAATTGTAACATAAAAAATAAATGATCCTTTCTAGCGTTTAAAACAGCTAGACTAAAAGTGTGTTTAGATTTGCATTAACTCCTATACATCAGTTCTAATAAACAGTCAAAATGCTTGTCCTCATGTAAATTTGCTAATCCCGCCCACAGATTAATATGATAGGTCCATTGTTTTAACTGACACTGATCTGGTGCATGCTAAAATTTGAAATGTAAAGAAATACAGATAGATAGAAATAAAGAGAGAAAGTGGGGAAATATGATCTTCTGGGCTGAAGAAGAGGAAACCAGCAAGCCTCACACAGGGTCTATCCTCTCAGGCAACAGAAAGCATCCTTGACGCATCAGGTTCACGTTGCGTCTCGACACGCTAAGCTGCCCTTTGACTCTGTTTGGCTGCTAAACCAATTATACCATCATGGAGTTGGTTAAACACACACCCAGACCTTAAACATTCTCCCTTACTGAGTTTAAACACAGTTCACCACGGCAACACAGAATCAGCAGCCAAATAAGTCTCGAGAGTTGACTTCCAAGTCGCCTTGTGCTTGTTGCACGACTGCAGAGAGTGAAATTAAATCACATTATGATTGATATTCCCAAAATGTCTCGCAGGAAATATGGAACACTTGAGACACATATCACTTGTTAGCGGTTTCCTCGTGCTTATTCTATCAGTATGGAGCACGGTTCCATGCACATGTGACACGGATCACATAAGTGGGAGATTTATGACCGTGTCTTTATAAGAGACATATGTGATGTGGCCATGTGGCTGGGAGATTCATACATATCCTGATTATAGCAGATTAGTGGATGGAAAGCAAAAGTAGCCCTTGTTGGTGGCCACATGAGGGCCCTTACAAAAAATCTAAACTAGCTGCAAACTTGCTACTTGTTATTTTCACATACAAATGAGCTTGTGATCCACCAAAAATGTTTGCCAGAAGTTTACAGCTCATCATCGGTAGTGGTGACCCTCTGGCAAACCTTTAGTAACAATGGACAAAATAGCTAAATTCCATGTGAAAATTGTCTGTGGCGAGTTTGTGGCACTCTAAATTTTTGCAGGGGGGGGGGGGGGGGGGGCAGTTTGATGAGGTCGGCAATCGGTTAATTGAAGCTTGATTACACTGCTTCCATTTTTATATGCACATTAAATTAAAATGTCAGACAATCAGGACTGACTCTTCTATCAGCGCTTCTAATTATAAAGCACAAGATTCCACCAGCAGTTCCTCAACAGAGCCTGATTGAGAGTTAATACGGGGAAATCATTGGACATTTGTTGGAAATACAGAGCTGTCATTTTCATAGACATATTTGCTAATGTTTCACTGCTGGTTCCCTTTCTAGAGGACAAAACATTGCCACTTCCACTTAGCTGAACATCAATATAAATAATTTCATTGCTACATAACCTTACCACAAACAAACATAGCACATTGCAGTCTTTGTTTAAGAGTCAAGCTCCTAGTTTTGAGAATACCATTTAACATTCAGAGGTATTTTATTGAGCTTCTTTAATATATCAAGAGCTGGTTTGCTGTAACGCTCAGAAGTTATTTGAATATAAAACAAAATGAATAATAATCAATTCAGTGCAAATAACCGTAAACTGATCCTGACTAATGACATATTTGCTGTGTTGATCCTGACCGATATTGAATGCAACAGAGCCCGTCCACTTTTTCAGCTGCCTTGGTTCAGGAAATTGAAGCGTAAGCGGTAGTTCTATCAGGAAGAATCTCTGGATCTTTACGTCATTCATTAAATTTTGGCATCTCATCCAATCATAATCCAGCCTCTGCTTTATGAGCCCAGCAAAGCTGTATGTCAGCGCTCATTATACCTCCCTTTGTTTCACCCCCCTCCACCCCATCACCACTAGTTTAGGTCCCATCCACCCATCGTGATAAGTTCCTCTCCTCTGCCAACATCGCCTTCTGGCAGGATCTGCTGGTTCGAGAAAGTATCTGAGCACTGTACCATAGGACGTGGTTTACGCCAAAGGAAACTATATTCAGGATTAATTCTCTTTGTGGTAGAAGTATTTTTCTCACTAATTTAATAAAATCCTTCATATATGAATTCAAAGTCATGAACCAAACCAACCAGCTCCGAGGTATACAACAACATTACAAACTTTGATTTGAAGCAAAAAAGTATTTGAAAATCTAACAAAAAGACAAAGGTACTTAACGTCTTTAATGAAGGAATGAAACTATAATGCTATGAAGCATTGCGAATGACATAATCGAAAAAGAAAAAAAAAACAATGGAAAAATTGATTTATTTACTATTGATTTAAAGTGGTTGAATAAAAGCTTATAAATAGTATATTGTATTTAAAAAAAGATTCCGATATATACAAATATCTCGATTCATTGACAGTGCATCATGGGAGCTCTTTTGCCGTACTTTGTTTGTTGCGATTTTCTGATTGGTGGAGCATTTCTCTTTAGGATCATGGGTAGTGTAGTTCTTCACCAGAAATTCATCTATTAAACAAATTTTCTTTTTAATAAGTTGCAATAACACGGACTGGTGGCTTCAACAGAAGCATATACCATTGATTAACAACCTCAAGGCTCACTGGAGGTCTGTTTTTAGGTCTTTAAAATTGTATGATCATTAATAATCAATTCCCCTGCGGAAAAAACGAATGGGATTTTAACGTACTTCCGGAACCAGACTGTTGCGCTCTATTCTGCGCAAATAAAACAGAAACTGATCCTGACAATGACATTTTGGCTGTGTTGATTCTATCCAATAACATGACGGTTGTGTTCATCCTGACCAATGACATTCCAGCAGTGTTCCTCTGTGTTCTGTGTTTCACTTTCTGTTCTAGTTAAACATTGTTTGGGGGAATTTTGACCTTGATGCACCTTGACCAAAAGAGGCGTAACCGCTGAACTTCGCTGCAGGGGAAAGATTAAGCTCGGCTGAGATTGTATTACAAATCTACCCACCCAGAACATTAACGCAGCTAAATAAACAAAAATCAATATCATTCAGACTATTCATCTGATACGGGCGCAGAGTGTAGTGTGTGACATATCTGCGCTTAGATTCGATGGCAAAACAAGCACCTCAGGCCATCACTGGCAATAATAGCTGATAATACAGTTCAGTGTAGTTCACCGACTAAATAAACCCTCATTTCAACAGCCATTCCACATAGTTAAATTATTTTTTCCCCTCAAGTAGGCTATACAGTTTTTCTTTGTCTCTCTTTTTCTCTATCGCTATCCAACTCTATCTTCATCAGTGCTTTTCTCGTTTGTTGTGCGTTGTGTGCCGTAGATAATGGAAGTCGAGACTCCAATGTTTAAAGGACACAGCCCAGAGGCATCGCCTTTCTCTCCCCAAATAGATTACTCCATAAATAATAATAAAAAACTAATTAATTCTCCAACTTCTAAGAACCTCCAGCCTGAGGCGGTGCAAACCCAGAATTGTAAATTGATACAATGTGCATCCTTTCAGATAAACAAAAAGTGCATTTGCAACACACTAAAAGGGAATCTTTCATACAACTCTAATTTCCTTAGTGAAATTATATATTTTTTTGTCTGCTTAAATGTACGACGAGTTCTTTCGTGTTTAGTCAAGCGTGGAAAAAACAGCTTGACAACTGCACAGCTAAAACTAATCTGTAAGGTGCAGATGACAATGTTTAAAGAGGCAATTTTGCCAAAAGCCAAACACTACGTTCGCGCTACAACTTCACATGCAGACAATTTTATATGTTCATCAAAAGAAGAAAATAAATGGCATTGGTAAAACGAAATGGCATTGGAAAATCAGAATGGCAAACATCTCATAATTCCAGAGCATATACTCAGTATTAAAAAATTATATTAAAACTATTTTTAAAAATCTTTTATTTATTTATTTTACCTCTCATTGTTGTGATTCTGTAACAAACAGTGAAAAATCTCAATGATAACCGATGAATTTATGGATAAGGATTTATACAGGTAATCCTCTCACAAAGAGCAATTTTAGCCAATGAAATAGTTTAGATTTGACTATATATATATATATTAGTCAAATATAGACTTTCCAGAACTTTCCACAGTTTTATAAAATGTTATTAATTTCCATGACTTTCCAGACCTAGAAAACACAGTTTTATTTTTGATACGTCAATTTCTGGTGCAAACCAACATAAATGTGGCGTCTACTCTCACAAAAGTAAATACTGAGAGCGAATACAGCACAAAAAAATAAAAAGGCAAGATATCCTAAAGATAAATAAAGTGGTACAGTATATCCAAATAGAGAGGGAGATGCATGGATGACAGACAGATCAAGAGGATTTGAGAAGGGGGTTTAGGTGCCGTAAAAGAGGCAGGAGTCTTTTTAAGAGTACAAAGACTCCAGTAGGACTGAGTTTGCCTAAGGGCCAGCCTGCCACTAGAGCAGATAGCACAGGCCTTTGCACCCTCACCAGGCTCTCGGCCAACACACACACACACACACACACACACACACACACACACACTACTCTTAATCTAGCCCAGAGTGGATTAGAGAGTTCCTCTCACCACTAACTCCTCCCTATCTGACCCTACCCCATGCCCTCCAGTGGTACCTTCAAGTTTCGTACAGGTCATGAGGGCAAACGGAGGGGAATGAGTCCTCTCAGTGTGTGTAAATTATCTGAGACAAACAGAATATCATCTCTTCGCTTCACAGATCTATGGAGCAGATAGTCGCCTGCAATGGAAATTGAGAGCGGTTCTTTGCACTCGTGCTGTCGATTGTTTATCTGAGTTTCAAAAGACAGTCCTGGGGCGATGATTATGGCAAATAACCATTTCTGTTATTTATCAGCCCCTTCGACTAACACCCATTTGGAATTATTGCAGAGTAAGGTACAATAAGGAATGTTCCAATTACAATAAAGTTTAGGGAATTCAATGATTTACTGTAGTAATGTTAGGAAAAATATTTCAGACAAAGTAATATTCTTAGGATGCACCGATGTATAGACTGCCATCCATCAGCATATCGGTTGTAAGGACGAAAACGTTGATATGAAAAACCAAAGTTTATTTCGAATTAATTAGTAACACATTTTGTAAATCTGTGAATTCAAATGCACAATCCAGAAATAATAACAGCAACAATATGTAGAAGGATTGGCACTCTTGGAATGTGTAATATTACATTTTTCTCATGTTAATGTGGACAAAATGGCATAAATGGATTTGAAGGTTGCGAAAGCGGCACTTACCTATAGGTCACATGATGTGGAAAACCATCCAAAACGGTTTGAAACTAGCAGACTTTTACGTCTGAGATATCGAAAATTATATCAATGGGGAAATTAAAAATATTGGACATTATTAATTGTTAGAACAGTAAAAAAGCTTTTATATTTCCGTAAATGTGTTATGCATGTAAACAGGCATCATATGACAAAATTGTTGGCAAAATATCAGTATCATAATCTGCCAAAAAATGTAATATCGGTGCATCCCTATAATATTCAATTAGCAATATGAATTAAGCAATCCAGTTGTTTTATACATATTGTGATAGCTCAGTAAATAACATACATAAGACAGACTGAAATATCGTTAGACCAATTAATTGACCGATATTAGGCCATTTCAATATATCGGAAATTTTAGTAGACATACATTTATGGGGAAAAAACATGTTCATTTCATTTCAGATATTATGACTATATCTCAATTGCTTAAATTAAATTGGATTATACCATAATACTGATTAAAAGACATTTTATAAAGACCAATAGATATTTATAAATGTAAAAACGGCCAATGCAATATATCTGCATATAATATCAGCATATCCTGATATATTGCATCAGCCATTTTTCATATATGTACATATATACAGTATAAACTATCAATCACCTTGTGTTCTAGATATTGCATTGGCCAACAAAATCCATATCAGTTACCTCTAATCATGATTAATTTAAAGCTATATGTCTGCTAAAAACATTCTTGTAATCCACACTGATTTGCTGGTAATCAGTATGTTTAAGACAAGTCTGTGGCTTCCCACATCTCCCACACTTCCCATAGTGGTGCTCATCTGAGACAAAATGACTATTTAAAATAACAGTGATTGCATGAATTCAATTAGTGGCTTTTGGTCATGGTGGAAGGGGAGCATGGGGCAATTAACCAGCCTGGGAGCCCACAGCCTGCCTGACTAGTGACAGAGAACAGATGATGGGGGCCGCTCGCTGTGTCGCAGCCGTAATTGGCCAAAGCACATTAATCAAAAGTGAAAAGAGGCTTCCGAATGGGAGAGAGATGAGGAAAAGAAGAGGGTGACAAAAATAGGGGGAGGGGAATTCTGAGTGAGACAGAAAGATAGACAGAGAGAAGATGTTGAGAAAATGAAGGACTGGAATACAGAAAGACTTCTTGTGTTTACACTGCAAGTGAGTGACGCGACAAAACTAGAATACTCACACTAAAAATGTCATTATCTATACTGCTTATTACAATATAGGCAGCTTTCTATTTTTCTCACGTCACAATGCCTGCTGCCACAGTAGCTGAAAAACCAAGTGCTGTCATGGCCTAAATAGTTTCTAAGGTGAAAGATTTGGATTACATTCTACATAGACACTCACAGCTGATTGAATAAAGATTTTGATGTTAGCATGTTGCTACGCTAAATTACGGACACTCTCATAGGCATCAAAATAAAGAAATTGGCTAAATTAGCCCATATTACAAGCCTAACTTTTGGAACAGCCTTGTGCGGTTAGTGTGCCTATGATGCATTAAAATGCTGTCTAGGTAGGCAGCTGACTATGTTTTGGAACAGTGCTAGTTTCAGTTTTAGGTGCTCTGAAGAAAAATGGTGGGTGTGATAATCGAGCTCAGTTAGTCTTTGATTGGCACTCACAGAATTTGGGCACTGACATACTGAACACAGATGAAAGGCATTATCAGCCACTGAAACATGCTGTCACTCCTAAATGACAGATGCATATCAACAGTATGTAATTTACCTGCATTTATAAGAATAAAACAGCTAATTTTAATAAGAACGACAGTTGATAGAATCTCAGAATGAGAGCATTTATATATATAATACTGGCCATCATATCGGTTATCTCCCAAAATGTCGATATGGGTAAATCCCTGATCTAAAGATTATTAGGGCAGTGGCATTTTTATTTATAAGAGATAAACAGGTTGATTTTAATAAAAATAACAATTGATAGAAGATTTAGATATATAATACTAGATATATCATATCGGTTATCTGTATCGTCCAAAATTTCGATATCAACGTGACCCTGATCTAAAGTGTGTTAAGTCAGTGTTTTGTATATAAATGTGTGGTTGTGATCAGAACAGTAATAGAAAGAATGTCGGAATGGGCAATTAATGGGTTGGTGAAGTTCACAGCAAGAAAACTGCATGATCCCTCTTTATTCCAAGAGATCTTGGCTGCAGTCTGCCGGCTAACCAGAAGTTAATATGCCTTCTATTTGTTTACAATTGAAGAACGTGTGCAGGCACAATAGTCTACTCTTTCCCGGTGATATGCTTGAGTGAGTATGGGACAGATTCAGCCACCAGGAACACACACACACACACACTTGAACAGCTCCTCTCACTTTGTCCTGGTGCCTCGACCAAATTAAATGGCAGATTTTATGATTCCACTAGAGTGGTTTTAGTGAGACTGAGGAAGCGAGAGAGAGAGAGAGAGAGAGAGAGAGAGAGAGAGAGAGAGCGGGTCGGTTTGTTTGCTAAAATCAGCAGGGGATCCACGCAGTGAAAAATGTCAGGTCAAATTGTTCTTGACAGAGTTAATATCTGCACCTCATAGCAATAATTACATGTAAATAAATAGTGAAATAGCGCTCAGCTGGAGACTAAGAGGAAAGAACTGCTTCAGTGAGACAGCCAGATGGGACCGGCTCATTTTAGAAAAAGTGAAGGAAAGCAGAGAACTCAAATTTGCAGAATAATTCAAAACCTCGATTCTGAAGAAGACTACAAGGGCCACATTTCACTTTTCAACATACATTTTAAGCAGACATGTTCATATTAAAACTAATGTACGGTATACTTATTACAGGGATAATTCCCTAGGAGTAACCTGAGGTCAAGTCTCTTGTTCAAAGGTCATCCCTTGTTTGAACCTACAACATTTTGGTTACCAAATGAGAGCTTTTGCTTAAATATACACACACTGAGCTATTTATTAGGAACACCTGTACATCTATTTATTCATAAAATCTTGCAGATATGGGTTAGGAGATCCATTTCATGTTCACATCATCCATCAGAATGGGGAAAAATGTGATCTCAGTGATTTGGACCGTGGCATGATTGTTGATGCCATATGAGCTGGTTTGTGTATTTCTGTAACTGCTGATCTTCTGGGATTTTCAGTCTCTAGGATTTACTCAGAATGGTGCTAATAACACAAAATGCCTTGTTGACGACAGAGGTCAGTGGAGATGGCCAGACTGGTTTGAGCTGACAGAAAGGCTATGGTATTTTGTATACCTCCATCTCATACGGAATTTTGAGGTGAATAGGGCTACAACAGCAGAAGACCACATCAGGCACTTTATTAGGACCGTAGTGTTCCTAATAAAGTTCTCAGTGAGTGTAGTGACTTGCTCGTTTTATCATCATCCAGCCAAACAACAGAAGTCTAAGATTGCCCAAATAAAGTAATAGTATACCTCTCCTCAACAAGCCATATACATAAGCTTATTTAATACAGTGGAAGAAGCCAAAATGTTGTCTACTGAACAAACTTAAATCACACCTAGAGTACAATTATTTTTAACCAATCATCAACAATCTTTGACTAGTCGAGTTCTAGGTCAAGTATATCATGAATGTGTGTCAACAGTAGAAACACCACCAGACGAACACCTTAGCAACAACAAAAACCTTTTTAAATTCCTAACCGTAAAGTTGGAGCAATAAAAAAAGGTCTCTCGTGGCTTCTTGCGTAATTAAACCATCTATTGTACCTCTACGCTGAATCCGACAAAGAACCTACACAGACTTGGTTAAAAAAAATTATTTTGAGACTGGAATATTTGTCTGCGTAGCATCGCTCATAGTGACATGAAACGGAGAAGACAGCTGGACAATGATGATGTTGTTATATCGCTCAGCCCAGCGAGGGTCAGTACAGAGGCAACCCAAGACATCAGACCCTAGGTTGCCAATGTTTGGCTTTGGTGTAGATGTGTGTGGTGGGGTGGATAGGGGTTTGGTTTTGGTAAAGCTAGAGCAGTACAGCTCATTGGAGTATTAATCACTTCTGTGCACCTGTCAGAGTGGCATGTGGAACTAACAGGAAGCACATTTTATGAAGATGACACCCTGAGTGTTAGCGATGTCTGTTCAACCCTATGGTTACCCTGCAAACCCTGAACCTGTTGAACTCACGATATTGATGGCACATCATGGACAAAGGTTACCTAAAATGCTGCCTTCACCTGCTAATAAGTGTTAAAAATCCACTTATAGCCTCTGAACTTGATGCAGCAAATCATGATATTTTGTAAACACTATTTTTGTAACACTAAATAACGCTTTACCTACATTATAGATACAACAGCCCTAAAATGTATTTGGACACTTGAGCCATATTGTCTGAAAAATGTCTGAATGTCTTTGCATTAGAAATCAAAATATATGAACTTAAATGTCCGAATCCTTTTTCTTTTCATTATGAACATTATATCTATTGTTTCAAATGTAATTTTGTGAAATATTTCTCTTGAAACATGTACTTGAGCTAACTTTCTTTAGAATAAATGCAAATTAGTTTTATATTTTAATATACATCTGTAAGTATGGCTTAAGTCTTCGAATATTTTTTGGAGCCACTGCATGAAAAAAGCCAAGAGGTCAATTATAATAGACAAGTCCAACTCCTGTTCAATCACCCAATTCAATCCCAATTCAGTCACCCTACAGAAAAACAATACATCTGACTTCTCCCGCATATTCTGGTCTCTATATAATTGGTATATGAGATTAGATCAATGTGCATATTTGTGTGCACGTGCATAAATATGGCTATATACTCTCCATTCTACTTATTATATGCATTTCCAGTTGCGTGGGACACACAGCATACGAATTGGTCTTAGTGGTTTCCTCCTTTAAATCCCTATCTTCTAGGATTTGCCGAAATTTATATTGGCTGCCTCTGCAAGATAAATGTAAATCGCATTCCCTTATATTTGCTATTTATCAGGATGCAGCAGCTCACTTTCGGCAGGGGGAAAATATCTCTCACCCGCATACAAACAGCCTTGCATTTAAATAGCATTTTTATTGTCCGCTGTAGCCTTTCATCTGAACGACTTGGAAAAAGCATCTCTTCCTCTCCAGGGGAAGGAGAGAGAGAGAGAGTGAGAGAGAGAGAGAGAGAGAGAGAGAGAGAGAGTGAGAGAGAGAGAGAGAGAGAGAGCGTGAGAGAGAGTGAGAGAGAGAGTGAGAGAGAGAGAGAGAGAGGAGCGTGAGTCTTGAGCAGTCTTAAAGGAAGAGGTTGGAATAGGAATAGAATGGCTAAAACACACACACACACACACACACACACAGAACTCACCCTGTGCCAAAGATGGAGGTTAAAGATGGACCAACTCTGTATTACTATTATTATTATTAATATTAATATGTTAAACCTATATTTAGTAATTTAGCAGACTAAATATAGGTTCAACATAATAATAACAGTAATATTTAATAATTAAGTAACTGTACTATTTTCATTTAATTAGACACAATTTTGATGATAAAACTCAATTAAACTTTAAAAATGGAACTCAGAAAAAAGAAAACATGGAATTTGGAAAAAAAATTAAACAGAATTAAAAAATAAATAACACTATTTCATAGGGTCCTACTTAAAAAAAATGTACTATGTAATTGAAATTTTAAAATATATTAGGCTAACGGAATGTGTTCAATAGCATATTACCTATTTTTTTCTGTGGTATCAAAATTGGTATTGAGAATCATAAAATTTGACTGGTGTTGGTACCGACTACAGATATTTTGGTATTGTGACATCACTAGTTCTAGATCCTTCATATAGTGCTCTAGGTGGTTGCTATAGTGTTCTAGGTGGTTGCTATAGTGGTCGAGGTGGTTCCTAGAGTGTTCTAGGTGGTTTCTAGAGTGTTCTAGGTCATTGCTAAAGTGTTCTAGGTGGTTGCAAGAGTGTACTAGATGGTTTCTAAAGTGTTCTAGGTGGTTGCAAGAGTGTACTAGATGGTTTCTAAAGTGTTCTAGGTGGTTGCAAGAGTGTACTAGATGGTTTCTAAAGTGTTCTAGGTGGTTGCTATAGTGTTCTAGGTGGTTGCTACAGTGGTCAAGGTGGTTCCTAGAGTGTTCTAAGTGGTTTCTAGAGTTTTCTGGGTGGTGTCTTGAGTGTTCTGGGTGGTGTCTAGAGTGTACTAGATGGCTGCTAGTGTGTTCTAGATGGTTGCTAGAGTGTTCTAGATGGTTTCTAGAGTGTTCTAGGTGGTTGCTATAGTGTTCTACGTGGTTGCTATAGTGTTCTATGTGGTTGCTATAGTGGTCGAGGTGGTTCCTAGAGTGTTCTAGATGGTTTCTAGAGTGTTCTAGGTAATTGCTAAAGTGTTCTAGGTGGTTGCTATAGTGTTCTAGGTGGTTGCTATAGTGGTCGAGGTGGTTCCTAGAGTGTTCTAGATGGTTTCTAGAGTGTTCTAGGTAATTCCTAAAGTGTTCTAGGTGGTTGCAAGAGTGTACTAGATGGTTTTTAAAGTGTTCTAGGTGGTTGCTACAGTGGTCGAGGTGGTTCCTAGAGTGTTCTAAGTGGTTTCTAGAGTTTTATGGGTGGTGTCTTGAGTGTTCTGGGTGGTGTCTAGTGTGTTCTAGATGGCTGCTAGTGTGTTCTAGATGGTTGCTAGTGTGTTCTAGATGGTTTCTAGAGTGTTCTAGATGGTTGCTAGGGTGTTCTAAATGGTTGTTAGGGTGGTCTAGGTGGTTGCTAGAGTTTTCTGGGTGGTTGCAAGAGTGTACTAGGTAGTTGCTAAAGTGTTCTAGATGGTTGCTAGAGTGTCCTTAGTGGCTGCTAGAGTGTTCTAGGTGGTTGCAAGATGTTATGCATTATTTTGAGCACAATACAAGGACATGTCAGGTCTTGTGACCTAGTGTTGGTAAATTGTAGCAGTTTATCACTTTCCATTGTCATTGTGCCTAAGACTGCACTTACATCCAGACTAAACCAAGCACCAATGTCTTCAGAGACACCCAAACCATAAGCCTAACACCAAAACTACAGTTTCTTTGCCCATGGCGATGATTTCGGCGTCTGATGTTCTTGGCATCTGCCAAACAGGTCTTGTTTTGGAAAGCCTCTTATAGGTCTTTTTCATTACTGCCAAATATAAACAGTATCTGTTTTAATATGGCTTCTAATTATTAAGAATCAATTCCCCCCCTCGCGCTGGGAGTGCACAGGGTACGGATGAATGCAATGTGCTCATCCGCTTTGATTCGTTTGTCGCGAGAGCATGCCAGCTGACACCGTGCCCAGTCTGTGGCTTAATGCACAAGTTTTTTAATAATGTGTGGGACTACATGCGTCTCCACAGCTCATTGATATTCACGTGCCTAATGTCTTGTCAAAACTGCGAGGCGAGGGAAGCGAGCACTTTACATTTTGTGAGCTAGGTTTCTTCCTTTTTAGTTGACGCCAGCACAGGGCTCTTAAACGTAATTCATCCCCTTTTTTCAAGAGGGGCTAATGGAAGAGGAAGAGGTTTGGAGCTTCTCTGCGCTTATCTCTTTTTGACAGTTGCAAGCAACGGTTGGCGAGAGCTGGTGTGAGCGTACGATGCTGTGTGGTACGGTGCAGGCGAGCAGGCCCGGGGACAGAGATCAAAGGGAGTCTCGGGTGAACGGCGGTTTTCTCTCTGATCCCTCCGGTAGCGAGACCCAACTCAGCTCGCTTGTGTGCTGCTGCACGCACTCATCCCTCCATCAATCCCTGAAAGGAGCTTCATTCCACAGCACAAATACGCTCCAAGTCTTATGTTTTTCGGTAACACTTTACAGTAAGTTTCCATTAGTTAACAACATTAGTTAACATGAACTAACAATTAATTACTTTTACAGCATTTTTTAATTTATTAATTTTGGTTAATGTTTATTTAAACACATAGTACAATTTTCAAAATTAAAAGTTGTATTTGTTAACATTAGTTAATGCATGAACTACAATGATCAACTGTATTTTTATTTACTAGCAAAAATGTATAAATGCTGTGAAAAATCATTTGTTCATTGTAAGTTCATGATACCTAATGCATTACAAGGATGGTTCACCCAAAAATGGAAATTCCCTCATCATTTACTCACCCTCATGCCATCCCAGATGTCTATAACTTTCTTTCTTCTGTTAAAAATAGATTTATAGAATTTTTTTTTAGCTATGTAGGTCCATACAATGCAAGTGAATGGTGGCCAGAATTTTGAATGTCCAAAAAGCATATAAAGGCAGCATAAAATTAATTAATATGCCTTCAGTGGTTAAATCTATATCATCAGATCTGATATGATTGGTATGGGTGAGAAACAGAACAATATTTAATCTTTTTTTCTTTTCTCTCCCCTTTTTCTCCCCAATTTGGAATGCCCAATTCTCAATGCCCTCTAAGTCCTCGTGGTGGCGTAGTGACTCACGCATTACCACGGCATCCATGCACAACTCACCACAAGAGACCTCCACCAAGAGCAAGAAACACATTATAGCGACCACGAGGAGGTTACCCCATGCGACTCTACCCTCCCTAGCAACCGGGCCATTTTGGTTGCGTAGGAGACCTGACTGGATCACTCAGCACGCCCTGGATTTAAACTCGAGACTCCAGGGGTGGTAGTCAGCGTCTTTACTCGCTGAGATACCCAGGCCCACATTTAAGTCCTTTTTTACTATAAATCTCCACTTTTATTCCACATTCTTCTTCTGTTTTTGGCAATTCATATTCATTGTGCATATCGCCATCTACTGGGCAGGGAGGAGAATTTGTAGTAAAAATATCTGTTTCTCTCCTACACCTATCATATCGCTTCTGAACATACAGATTTAACTACTGGAATCTTATGGATTACTTTTGTGCTGCCTTTATATGCTTTTTGGACCTTCAAAGTGTTAGTCACCATTCACTTGCATGGTATGGGCCTACATTGCTGAGATATTCTCAGTTGTACACAAAGTCATACACATCTGGGATGGCATGAGGTTGAGTAAATGATGGGAGAATTTTCATTTTTGGGTCCCTTTACATAATGTAAACAGTTGATAACTCTACTGTAAATCTTACTGTATTTTCTTAAAAAATTAAATGATCAGAATAACAACCAAATGATCCATGTTATCCATGCATGATTTAAAAATGTTCCAAAGAGCATCTTGTGTGCTTCATTGGAAGCAAAAGAATCTGACCTTTCAAAGAAATCATGACTTTACCCGTTGTTGGCTTATTAAGCATAATTGGGGTAAGATCAGGGCTGGACTGGGAAGAGAAATCAGCCCAGGATTTTACATGGCAACTGACCGTTTTGCAGTCTGTCATTCGGCATGTTTCGTGGCCGACCAACCGGCCCGCTCTGTTCTCCCGATGGCCAGTCCGCCCCTGATCGGCCACAAAGTGCGTCGGCCCACCGGGAAAATGCTCGGTATGCCAGATTACCAGTCCAGCCCTGGGTAAGATTATGCATGTAAATGTGCATAAAGTCATCAAGCAATATATTAAGCAAAATTACAATTAGTCTAAAGAAATTCAGTTTGAAAAAGAACTGATAAAAGTAATTAAGATTTTACAGTAGTAAAATAAATGTTGTAACTATGGTACAGTGTTTTGATGGAAAATATGCTTTGCATAGTAAATTTTTCTTTTCTTAGGTCAACAATGAAACTAAAACAAGCAAACAAATACAATTATTAACAACTCTTAAATACACATTTTCTTAAATGCATTCATCTGCAGTGCTGTTTCAATGAGCTGTTGTATTCCTCTCTCTCCCAGCAGGTGTCCCTGTCAGGCAAAGCAGCCGACTCCACCTCAAACACCTTTGCCAAAGAATGCAATTCCCAGGACCACTTTAAAAAAAACATTTCGAGTTATAATTACAATCATAAGCTTTACAGTCCCTGCCAGCACATACAGCATGATAAAACAGTTTATTCCTATCTGCACAGAAACCGGAACTTGTGCCTCTTTTCTCTAGATAACATCGATTATAGATTTTCTGCTTGGTTACAGGACATCTCGGCATATTATCTTTATCAGTGTGGATATTTAAAGGATCATCAGGATAAACATATATAAGTATGTTACTTGTTTGGAAAATAAACACCACTGGAGATGTTTGTCTTTTGGAAAAAGAAACTTACTCATAGAGTGGCCTCAAAAACTTATTTAGACAATTAAATCACACTTACAAATGCCGAACATCAACCCAAGTGGTATCTGCAAACAAATTCTGTTTGAGCTTTTCTCAGAACTAACTTCACTTTTCTGAGCCATTTTTGCTCAATGGCTTTTAACCAGCTGGTTTCAAGGTGAAGTCAGATCCCCTCATCTTCACACAGGTGTCCTAGCAGAGTAACCACAGGCGGAGTTCAGCACATTAACTATGGACATGTTCCACTAACAGTTGACAATACAGTTGAACATTTGGACAAAAAGTGTCCAAATAGTTTTGTCTTAACTTTGAAAATTGTTTTACAATTTGAAACCTAACAAACTTGTGATATATAAATAAAATATTTCTTTAAAATAAATGTCCATATTTAACATTTTTAAATAATGGAAAGACATTGCGTCATTTTTAAGTGTACAGTTTCATAATTGTCTAAATGCTTTCTGGGCCAACTTTATTTTCCCCCAATGAAAAAAGCTTTCTATACTCCGGAAGGAAGCTAGGGGAGAAGAAGTTTTCCTTGACATCTCTCCGAATTTGTGTCCTGCTGTGCAACAAAATGAAAAAGGTTGATACAGCTCACCTCTCCCCGAAAAAATAACCCATACTTGCAGCCTGGCCAAGCAATGCTTAATAGATCTGACATTGCATCACTCCCAGACCAGCCTTAACTTATAATCAAGGACTACAACAACAACAACCGGTGGTGGATGGCTTTTCTACTGGTCTGTAATGGGAAAATGTGTGCTGTCTGGATGGGTTACACCAACACCTGTGCTGAGGTCAGCAGGGGTCCATTACCGCCTGTCACTCGGCCACCACAATCCATTTACAGCCAATCACAAAATTTTGTTCAATCTTTACCGGCAACCGGTAGCCCATCAAAAGCAGACGTTTGGGAGAAATAGGTCTTTCGTCCAAGCTCACGCACCAATCTCTGCCAGGTGTTTTCTACAAAGTTCTAAAATAAGGGATGTATCTTTCATTAGAAAGATAGAAAAAAATCTTTTTGAATTGAGTTTTTTTTTTTGCTGGTGTCACAGAGAGCAAGGTGACATCTGATGGTTTGGGAAAGGTAAAGTTAGCCGGCAGTATTACGGTTGCCAAGCAAAGTCGCAGCTTAATGCATTTATATGGAATGTGCAATCACAAATGTATGTTTATCAGCATGCATGTTTTTGATTTATATTGTCGTTAACACTTTACAATAAGGTTGTATTCATTAGCATTAGTTTAACAATGAACAATACTTTCACAGCACTTGGTTAAAGGAATATTCCGGATTCAATACAAGTTAAACTTATGCCTCCTATACAATACATGACTTTCAAAGACGTCAGATTGTGGACCCGTTCATATTACACAACTGTCTGTCTTGTCATGGAAATCGTAGCGTTTTCAAATTGCACGATGAATCTGCGACAGGAGTGAACAGATTACAAAACATTTCACTATTGACGAATCCCCGACGACTCTGCCTGGACTCCAAATTATGTACAGGTGAGAAGTGATGCGAGATACGAAAACAAATGCATGCTCACATGTTATGCATTTCAGAATATGATGTGTATGTTTTTAAAAATCGACAGCATGTGTGGCATAATAATGATTATCACAAAAAAAATATTTTTACTTGGTCCTCTTGGTTAACATTGAGTCACTTACAATGGAAGTGAATGGGGCCAATCTATACACATTAAAATACTCACTGTTTCTAAAGTATAGACACAAGACATAAACAATATGTGTGTTAACATGATTTTAGTGTGATCAAATCGCTTACTAACCTTTTCTGTGTACAGTTATAGACGATTTTACAACTTTGTTGCCATGACGATGTAATGCCAACAAACCCAAAAACCCTAAAATGTCAATAAAATGACAATTTACAGCTCAAATAATACATAGTTTTTACAGAAAAAATAATGCAAATGCTTTAATAAAATCACAAGTTATTAACAATTCTGCCTTTAAACCCTCCAAAAATTGCCCCATTCACTTCCATTTTAAGTGCCTCACTGTAACTTTGCTTTTTTGCTTTTTTTAAAGAAAAGTACGGATGAGTCTAAATTATTTTTTTTGTGGTAATCAACATATTCAACAATGCTGTAAACTGAGGTTAACACGTTTTGAACCTGGAATATTCCTTTAATGTTAATTTCAACATAAACATACATTTTAAAAGTTGTATATGTTAACATTAATGCATCATGAACTAATGTGAGCTAACAATAAACATATTTTTTTCATAAATTAAGATTAATCAATGCTGTAAAATATATTGTTCATTGTCAGTTCAAGATAGATAATGCATTAACTAAATTGAACAAATATAACCTAAAATGCTTCTTTTAAAGTTGATTTGCTTAATTTTTCAATGTTAAAATACTTTCTCCTAACCTCGTTGATTTGTAGGTTGATTCCCCCGAAAAGTAAAAACACTATTGCTTTGTGGTGCTATCCTCACTTTGCTCTGTTTGTTTAAGAATACCGACCAGCCGGACACAACAACATTGGCTCAACCAATGGTGTGAGTTTGGGGCGGGGCTGTCTGTTTTGACCAATTTGGTTTGGGGACACTAGTGGTACAAAAATGACACATTTTTCCTTTAACACTTAGCGTTACTGTTATTCAAAGATAAAGAATATGATGAGTAAGTGTACAGTAAAGTACACTTTGTATAGTCAACATGAACATTTATTGAAACTTTCATCAAAGTTAGGTCAGGTTAGGTGATGTTTCACATGAGCACAGCAGATGCTCTTCCTCGTGTGTGGTATGGACAAATGTGGAGTTTTTGTGTGAAGGTTTTGCTATGACTGCGATGACTATTTGAAATGTGACTGAACTCTGGCTCTCCTGTCAGAAACTGCATTTATCTCCTCGCGATGATAGTTGATGATTCTTCCATGTGGAAGAGACAAATGGAGGTCTTTAATCATCAGAAATAAGCAATTTATAGTGATTGATTTAGGCTTCCCTTAATCTCAACTCTGTTTGTATTCCCTAATAAGCTAATAAAAATGAATACAAATTAATACAAATTAATAAGCATGTACAAACTATTGACATCCTCAATAGCTTAATATACACTACCAGTGAAACTTTTGGACACACAAATGCAAATAAAATATGAAATAAACACAAATGGAAATATAGGAACTATGTAGTGTCCAAAAAAAAAACATATAATATAATACGAAAATAAAATAAATAAAAAAGCTTCTTTAAAGTATCCAACTTCACGAGATGCATCCTGAGATGCTTTTTAAACAGTATTGAAGGAGTTTCTCTATATAGGAATTTCTTGTCCTTCATAATACGCTCCAATTAATAAATTAAACATAAATGGTAAGGTTCAATTAATTAACATAAGCTAACAATATTAGTTATCGATAAATAACAATAAACAACACTTTTACAGTCGAGGTTAATGCTAATTTCAACAAATAGTAACATTAGTTAATGCACAATGAACTAACAAGAACTAATAATGAACAATAGTATTTTTATCAACTAACAAAAATGTATAAATGCTGTAAATAAATAAATAAATATATATATTGTTAGTTCATGAGACCTAATGCATTAAGTAATGTCAACAAAAGGAACCTTATAGAAAAGTGTTACCAAATAATTAAATAAATAATAATATTTATTTATATTATTATCACTAAAACTTCCCCTTAAGTGTAAATATGACATAAAATAACTACAGTGTGCAAGCATCATTAGCCAATTTTCCTCAGTCCATCTGAAATTGCTTGTTTCATTTCTTTTTGATGTTGACCAATAATGTTTTTCAGGAAAAAAAAAATGACCACTGTTGAAAAGTTAATTAGCTTTCATAAAAAACAGAAAAATGCTTAAAAGAAAACCCAAAATAGAATACTGAAATCAATGATCCTCTTTAAAGCCTGTAAAACCAATCCACAGCATTTTCCAGGAAACATTTACTATTTATTATTATTTTATTATTTATTAAGTAAAATGATTTATGTGTGGCTGAAAAGGAAGCGAGACAGAGCATCCCTGTAACCAGTGTTAAATACTCCCATTAATAGAAAAAAAGACCTCCATGTCTGCTGGTATTTACGGAGGTTTGGAGCGAAGGCATTAGCGCTCAAAGCCCCTGTGCCACGATTAACAATCTCGTTCACTGTAAGACGCCCATGTTATCCTTCCAACGTTCTAGTTACGAGGGGAAAAGCTCTTTTTTGTCGCCAAATCCTTAATTCTTTCTTCTCCCAGAAAAAAAAGCGGGTAATACGGAGAATGTTTCCCAATCTGCTTTGAGAGAGCAAGGGAGAGAAAAGGAAAGCCCCAATAAAACGTGTGTGAACGAAAGGGTAATTGTGGACAAATGCAGCATTGAAATTCATTTTCAACTCTTTACACACCATTTCAATCTTATTTTATGCTTGTTAGCCACATCTCGTTGGTGAGGGTCGGCAAGACTGCCCAATTTTGATGGATAATTGTGTATAATTCACTCCTTACATGCGATTTGCATCAATATGTATTATTTTTCATTGCTGGGCCGAGAGAAAGTCATCCTAAATACTCGTTATTGTGTACCAAAGTGAGAAACTGGGAAATTAGCATATTTTTGCAAATACACAACCACAACACCATCCTACACAACAAAGGATCCAACACATCACACTGGAAAGAGAAGAAACTTCCAATAAAATTGCACCTATTGGCTCATACAACAACTGTTTTACCCTGCACAGGAAGAACAGCGAGGTAAAGTTAACTCTGACACCCTTCTAATTTACATTTAAATATATACACAGTGAATCTGGATTTTGGTTTTGCCATTTTCAAACGATTTACAAAAGTTTCTCATCTACAATAAAATGTCTGAAAATGCTTAAATCCACATGCTGCGCATGCGTGGCCCTGCGTCATTTCCTTATACAATCTGAAACGCAATTGTCCCCGCGTTCCGCCACCGGACAGCACATCCGAGGAAACTTCTAGTCGCCTTAACGTTCAACATTTATCTTTAACAGCGCTATCAAAGTAGCAGGTACAACAACGCTGCTACAACATGCGCCGCCATCTTGATTGTTTTGGGTTGAATGGATCACATGACTGCGTCACATGACAACAATACGTCTCCGTTTTCCCTGTCCACACTACAGCACGAAGACGTCAGTTTGGACAAAAGGCCAAAATGTAGCTAAATTAATGCGTTTTCAAACTAAAACGTATTAGCGTGGACGACTTGAAATGATTCGTGCCTCAAATTAAGTTCTCTTTTTAAAAACTGAGCATGTTTTCATGTTAACACAGTTACATTTATGTTGAAAGAGACTTTGGAAAGCTAGCTAAAGTTAACTAGATCTGTGCTTAAAGTCAAATATTTTCTTCTCTCTTTGTCAGTGCAAAAATGTATACAGCCAAGAAGTTAATGCTGGCTTAAAATTCTAGCATGTTCTTGATCTCTGAACCATGTCGACGTTCATTCAACGTTCCTTTCATGTTATTCTCTCCACTAACCTGTGGCGAGAGGCCGTTGCTTACGGGGTTCATGTGGTTGCCTGAAGCTGACGGGCTCATGAAAGTTTCGGAATAGCTGGAGAAGGTGTGGCGATTGGACGAGAGGCCGTAGGCGGAGCTACTGTCGGCCGAGAGTCCACCTTGATGCATGGAGGAAGGTGGGAGAGGTTGCGGCCGGTGTAATGTACCATTGCCATCTGAAAGGCAAACATAGAGGCAATGAGAATGAGACTAATACTTATTTACAATCTACCCTAACAAAAATATTAATAGCAATACCATGACATTTTGGATATCTACCATAGTAATATCGTTTTTTAGGACATGTACCATGGTCCTATGATGTTTGTTGGATATGTACCATAGCAATACAATGTTTTTTGGACATATACAATGATACTGTCATGTTTTTTGGACATTTACCATAGTATTACCATGTTCTTTGGACATTTACCATAGTATTACCATGTTCTTTGGACATGTATTCATTAATTTCCATGCTATTACCATCTGATACCATTTTATAGTACTTTTTGTAAATATATTGTTATTTAAGCATGTGTATGTCAACAGAGGGTAATGGATTTTAATATATGAACCTTGTGAGAGAGTTGTGCTGGGATATGTCGAATCTGGAAGCTGATAGGTGGGTAAGGTTGGCATTCCTGTTGGCGGAAATCCTCCAGGCAACAAGTGGTTGAATGCCGCGAGCTGATTGGCTCCTGCTTGTTTGCGCCACCTGGCTCTTCGGTTGCTAAACCACACCTGGCAAAAGAAGAGGGAAATTAACATGAAGCAGAGTTTACAACACATTTGACTTTGGTAAAGTGGTGTATTTCCAATGAAAATTAGATATTTAACAAGAAAAACAAAAAGGCAGAGGCTTTATTGTATTGAGAACTGATTGGATAAATAAAAGTGACCTTTGTTACAAGTGGTTGGAGGAAGAGGTCAAAAATAAGAGGCGGAAGAAAGTTCATTAAGATGATTTTGGAACAAAAAGTGACAATTAATCATTCACAATATGACAGTGCAGTATTAAGAAAATAAATAGGGTACATTTTGATTTCAGTTTGACTTTTAAAAGGAGATAGTTAACATGCAGTTGAATGGGATCACCAGTATTATAGGCAAAGGTTCATGGGTATGTGTGAGGTAGAGACTGCGTCTCTATGGGAAATGGCCTCTTAGCACATAGCAAGGTCCCTGTTGTTCTAGTTAAGTTGCTAAACCTGTGATCTGTATAAACAGGCCTCTCTGAACTGCCATCATAGAGGAGAGGTCGAAAACAGGTCAGAGGTAGCCCACACATCACCTCCACTGACATCTTGAGTATGTTTATCTACCTGACGGACACTTTAAAGACAGTCTAGAGCACTTTTACTACAGTGCTGTTTTTGGAAGCACAATCTGGAAATGTACACACACATCATTTACATGTTATATATTGCTTAATATTAATATTTATTACATATATGGTTGAAATATGTGCCTTTACTGATAACATAACAACAATAAGAGTGAATAAATTATGACATATTTTCACTTTTAGGTGAATTATCCCTTTAAGTCACAATAGCAACCAAAATAAGTTTCCAATTAAAACAGACTGACTTCAGACAGTTGTCTTTAAAAAAGGATAATTTGCACATTTTCAGTTTCTCCACCAAAACATGAATATAATTAGCCTTACTCAAAGGCTGTACAGACAGCAGCCCGCTCTAATTCACAGCAAAAATTCTAGAGCCATGCATATGTGAAAGGTTGAAGGACATTGATCTGCGCAATTCATCCACGTTTAATACACTGTCAGTGCAGTTCATCTATCGTTGTTTTTAAAACGGGCTGGTCCATTGTGCATCCAGATGAAAGGTGGGGACAAAGGCCTCTCAATACACCAGGCTGAAAAGTGTCCACAAAGAGTGGGCGTCCCTTTTTAAACACGCCTTTAAGAGCTCCACTTTCATGGTATGAACACAAGGACACACTCTATTCTGATGCAACGACTCCGTAGACACACTCTACAAAACACACACTCGCTGGCCAATTCGTGCAAAGCGTTGCTTACATTGTCCATGTGCAAAACTGTCAGCCCTGCTAGCAGCTAGCATCTCATTCAAATGACTTCAATAGATCGCCAACGTTTGATGCGACTAAAGATGACTCTTACCCATCTGTCATGCGTTGGATTCAAATCTTTCTTTCTTGCATTCAAAAAGTTAAAACCCCCACTCTGGCTATCATTTTCTCAAAGGGTTGAGGAGAAAGTGTTTACCTCAAACTTAAACCTGGTGTTCCAGACAGAAAAAGGACCTAGAACAGTGGTTTTACAACACATTTTTCTTGAGTATCCAGATTTAAAAGATAGGCCTATCTATTTTGTTATCCGAACTATGCATGATTATGTTTAGTTGCATTATATTATTTTCATTTAGCATTATTATTGCATATAGTAAAATCTCACCAGCAATGAGGGAAACATAAAAGTTGCAGTTGTGAGATTTATACTCGCAATTACAAGAAGTTGTATTAGCAATAGTCGCAACTGTGATAATGTTGCAGTTATAAGAAATAAAGACACAATTGGGAGATATAAACTTGCAATTATAGAAACAGTCACAGTGGCAATAGTCAAAACTGAGATACAATTATTATTAGTTACATTTATATAGCACTTTATCTGAGACCTCAAAGCACTTTACAAGGAAGGGGGGAATCTCCTCAACCACCACCAATGTGCAGCATCCACCTGGATGATGTGACAGCAGCCATATTGCACCAGTACACCCACCACACACCAGCTTACTGGTGGAGAGGAGACAGAGTGATGAAGCCAATCCATATACAGGGATGATTAGGAGGCCATGGGGCAGATTTGTCCAGGACACCAGGGTTACACCCCTACTCTTTTTCGAAAGATATCCTGGGATTTTTAATGACCACAGAGAGTCAGGGCCTCGGTTTAACATCTCATCCAAAGGACAGTGCTCTTTTGACAGTATAGTGTCCCTGTCACTATACTGGGGCGTTACAACCCACACAGAGAGCCTGTGGTGAGACCCCTGCTGGTCTCACAACACCTCTTCCAGCAGCAACCTGATTTTCTCATGAGGTCTCCCATCCAGGTACTAACCAGGCTCAGCCCTGCTTAGCTTCAGTGGGCAACCAGTCTTGGGCCGCAGGGTGATATGGCTGCTGACAAAAACCGACATTGCTAGAAATAACATTGCAGTTGTGAGAAATTTAGTTGCAATTACGAGATATAAACTCACAATTCTGAGGTCAAAACTCTCAATTACGAGAAATAATTGCAGTTGCAACTATGCTTATCGTGGCCCATTCAGCATGTTTTGCGGATGCATCACCGGCCCGCTCGGTTCTCCCGCTGGCCAGTCCGCCCATGATCGGCCCCAAAGTGTGTCGGTCCACCAGGAAAATGCCCAGTATGCCAGATTGCCAGTCCAGCCCCGCTTGTATCAGGACTTTAAAAGATTCAGATATCTTTAATTGTTCAATTTAGTTGTAAGATATCAGTTCACTTTTCATTCACAGTTATTGTTTTGGAACCCATTCAACTTAAATATTGTTATAATTTGTAAACAAAAATGATCCTTTCAGTTTAAAACCCTCTGTCTTTTATTTTGACATTCTGTGTTTCTGTTTGTAGGGAAGTTCACAGTAGTTTAATTCAATTCTTATTCAAATTCTGGTAAATGTGCACCACTGGTGCCATTCTAAATGCATATTATAAGTGAACCGAACTATTGAGCATCTACACCTGAGATGTTGTTCTTTAGTAGCGCTCAAATATTGGGCAGCCCCCATGAGAGGACTCTTTCCATGTATAATAAAACAACTTTTATAAAGTTTCTGATATGTCTTAAGTCTTCATCTCATGTGAGTGGTCATGATTTTAGATTAATTTCTTTAGAAGTAAAATGAGGAAAATACTGATTACACCTTTAAAAATAAAGTCACAATTGCAAGGTATAAACTTGCAATTTGCAATATATTACTTTATATGAAAGAATGACCTTTCATAATTTTTTTTTCCCATGGCAGGATCAAGCTTCCATATTTATCCCTATGAGAACAGATCTTTTTTTGGGTTGAAACCAGTTTAGTAAAAACCCTAGAGTGATGGTCTTGTGTCCTATAGAAGCCCTGTAAATGTATGTGGTTTGATTTGAACTAATATCCTACTGGGATTGGACAAACAGTTTGCCTGAGCCTGGAGTTGGGAAATGGTAGAATGTTTTGTCCATCCCCCACAACTCCAAAAGTGTCACACTCTGCTGTACCCCTTGACCCCTGCACCCCATTCTCCATCCTTCTACCCTTTCATCTGGACATTTCTACAATTTTTCTTCTGCTATAAAGAGCAGATATTGTCCTGAATGACATAACCAAGGACAATTTTATCGTTCAGAGGTAGCTCCTTCACGGTTTAGAAGGCTCAAGTTAATGTTTCATTTAGGTATCAACTTTGTCTCAGATGTTTCCCCCACAGATGCTTGGGGGGGTAAGAAACATTTTCGAGAAGCAAAAATCCTAACCTAAATTCTTAATTTGCTCTCCTTGTAATCTCATTGCAGTTTAAGAGAATTTAGATGTATTTTTTTTATTTTTTTCAGAACAAAATCTGTTTTTTAGTTTTATTATTTTTTCTATAGGAAGATGCAACCGTTTATCTCCTTAAACGGTGGCTTGTATCTTCCCTGACTTTTATGTTTGATCTTTTCCCTCCACATTCATCCTATCAAACACATAAACTAATCTCTGCACAAATGCAAGACCACACAATCTATAATATGCATAACGCTATGACAATTCTTAAGGAGATTTTGGATTCATCTCTCTCTCTCTCTCATGCTCTCTGTTTCATGCGCTGCTAAAAGGAAGGCTGCAGATCTTGTGGCTTTATCATGTACTCTGCGAAGTCTCGTGTCTGCCTTAATCACACCCGGAGCCTGTGAAGCATATCTGAATGAATTTTCAGCGTGCCTTTGAAACAAACATGGTGTCACTGAGGTACACAAGTTAACTTTAATGCCAGTGGCCCGTTTCTCTATCAAGTTAAAGTCGGCAAGCATTGAGCCCAATGTGCCCAAATCAATACAGTCCTATTTTGAGCAGGGAGAGTTGCGTCAGCACAGACCCGTGGTGCCTTGCAGTATGTGTGGGTGTGTGTGTGAGTGTGTGTGTGTAGGCACATTCCATTCGTACCCTTTGAGCTGGACTTGGAACCTAATCACAAAGTCACCTTGAACAGCCCCAGATTCCCAGACCTGCTTGCTGCAATCCAGCCTAATTCCTCCACTGAGACAGTTCTCGTCCTAGCCGCACCAAAACCCACTTGAGAAAGAACTTCAGCACAGTCCATTGGAACACTTGCCTTTTAATGAGGGGAGATGGTGAAACAATGGGGCAGATATAGCAATGATATTATGTAATGAAAGGAATGTTTCACCCAAAAATGAAAGCATTCTTTAGAATCTGTTGTAAATGCTGTTGCTGTGTCCACACAAGTCTGGGGAGATTTGCGTTTACTGCAAACACCTGTAACGGCTGAATCTGTGTGCACTTTCCATCATTTATGCGATGTTTCTCACTCTGGAAAAAGATGAAATGAAAGTGAATGAGGCTGACAGTCACACATTTTCTGCCTACCATCTTCTTTTGTGGTCCACGGAAGAAGGTCAAATGGGTTGGAGCATGAGTATTAGTAAATTATAACATAATTTACATTTTAGGTGAACTATGTGCCATAATTTAAAGTCTGTGAATAGCAGGGCATAACCAAAATGTTCTGGGTGAACTAGCCCTTTAAGACCAAGTCACTGGCAGCAACAATCACTCATAAATCTAACAGGGTGTTGTATCATGTCCACACACCTCGTATACAAAAACAGTCTCCACTGAAACCTGTTTCTTCTTTAGCAAAATGTTGTGAAGGGATGGTTTTAAAAAGGCATGTGCCGTTCACCTAGTGTTTGAAAGGAATAAACATTAAACAAGGGTGACATCATTTTTTTATACCAACAAATGTAATTGAAACCAACTTTGGTTTAATAAGCAACTACATCAAACAACCATTTTTCTCTTTCTTCGATGGCCTGTTTGAACTCTCTCTCTCTCTCTCTCTCTCTCTCTCTCTCTCTCTCTCTCTCTCTCTCTCTCTCTCTCTCTCTCTCTCTCTTTCTCTCTTCCAGACTGGCACTATGCTAATTACCATTGCTGGGAATGCGAATTGCAAAAAAGAAAAGTGGGATTACTAAGATAAGAATCAACAAATACAAAGCGGCTAAAAGAAAGTCATTTAAATTCTAATAAAACAAAACTGTCAGAACATTCACACTGAATTCTTACAACAATTTTGTTCAATACGGTGTTCATAAATCCTATTTATTCTATTATGGTACAAAAGCTAAGACTCACAGGAACTGAGCTGGGTGGGATTTTGTCACAAGCTTTCTCCTGGTCTTGGAATGAAAGAAAATGCTAGAATATTCTGCCTAATGGAAGTTTCATCACCATTAGAAACATAACAAACACTTATAAGAATACTTAAGTTCTACACTAAGTTATTGTAACACTTGTAATGTTATTAAATATTTGAAACAATTACCTTAAAATTGAGCCTTAGACATTGCATGCGATGACCTCATGGATAAGGAACATTTTGGAGTGTCAACTACGTTTATACACATATACATATGTATATCTATGATAAAGACTGCTACAAACTATAGAGACAAATGGATTGGTTACGTAGCATCATTAAAACATGTTAGTGTCTTCACAGTGTATAGTAAAAAAAAATCTGTCTTACCCTATTAATCTACTTATTTTTGATGAATGCATTGTATGGACTTAACATGCTCAATATATTCAACCATACCATGACCAACACCTCAACAAAGTACACAAAACGGCCTCCTCTAGCAGCTTGCTAGCATTAGCTCAAGTCTCAGTAAGAGAGCAGCTAACTTCGTGCCAAATTGATTTCTATTCTTTATATAAAGGAAATACTTACACCCTATAAGATTCGTCTAACTATAGTAGCTGCATGCAAAATGCTTAAGAAAGGTGCAGCGTGGCTCTCGTATGATCGCTAACTGAAGTGGAGCTATTAGAAACTTCAGCCTGATTAAGAATCTAATGTAATTTACTTCATAGTTGTTTAATGTTGATTTATGGCCCTCACTAGCCTCTCTGGATCAAGCCCCCTTTTGTATAATTTCTGTTTTTAATAGATGGTTGAAGGTTCTCCCATTGTTTCATTGCTAATTCTTCAGAGAAATGATAACAAACGATTCTCCTCATGCTAATGGTCAGAGGGGTAGCTTGACTTCCTTTTATGTCAGAAGACATTTATGTGGACCTTGTTCAAACTCATGGAAGGTAAAACAGCAGGACAATGAGGCCAAAGGAAGAAAGACTCTGCTAGGCTATATAACTCTGTCACAACCTCTTAAAATCCTCATGGCCATCACACCAAACAGAAACCGATTCAGGTGAGATATGGTTCGGATTCCGTGATTTGTCAAACAGGGCAATAAAACTACAGATGGTCCAAAGAAAGCTAGGGTAATTGGGCATTAGAGACATGCTAAAGTCTTGATAAAGATAGATAGCTTGGAGATCTTCAAAGGATAGATCAGACTAAAGGTTGTGTACTGCTGGAACTCAAGTTTGGAAAAGCAAGTAGCTCTCCAAGCGTATTGGGACAGATATTGCTCCTATCTGTTTATCTTTATTCGACTGTACACCTTCAGTGGCTATGAAATTCTGATGCAGATACTGTTGGTTTGAGAAATAGGTGTTATCCCTTTAAATTAATTACTAATTGAGAAATAACTTCACCTTATTAAGTAAACACTAACTTATAAAAGGTAAACACAAGTTTCTCAAAACCATGGGGTTGTGAGGCCAAGTGGTTAAAGATTTGGACTTACAAACAAATGGTTGTAGTATCATATCCTGCAAGAGATGATCCACGAGGTACCACCATTGTGCTCTTGAGTACTACAGTTGGAATATTTGTGTATGTATATCAGTGACTGGAGAGGGAAGGCTGTCTAACACGCTTAAAGTCTGGAGTGGGTGATCCAGGGGTGGAGAGGCTCCTCTCTTGGCCCCTGTCTCACCCCAGTGTCCTCTACTCCACTCCCCACTGCTGGATGGGTCTGCACAGCTGTAGCAGAGCAGGTCGCCAGCCAGGCCAAAGGTCTGAACTCACTCTAGCCTCTGAGGAATCTCTATACAGAATCCTGCTGGCATACCCAAAGCCAAAGCAGTGGGAACTTCTGTAAAATGCCTGTTCGGTTGCTGCACAACTTGCATTCTGTTCATTCATTCTTGCCATGAAACAGCATGTCATATTTTATTAGAACACTTTGCCAATGCAGCTGCCAGAAATTGGCATGTACAAGCCATGGAATGTTTTGTTGGTGTTTATGTCAAACTGTTTTTGGTGGGTTAAATGCATCACCAATGCACTTAAATGTTGGTCCAATGGGAGGTCAAAGAGTGATCTACAACGGACTGCAATATTACAAGTGAATGTCCCATACTGAGTATTCTAGCAGACTGACTTCTTTAACTGTGCCAAAGCAAGTCAATGACAAAACCACACATGAAATCCCTATATGGAGGGGGTTTCTTAGGGGAGGGGAAGAACTATCACAATAGACTATAGAGATAATGGCCCATTCCCCCTACACACTGAACTGAGCAGCGTACAACATTGACCTCTGGCCATTATTTAGTTTGCTTAACCAGAGTCACTTTCTGAGGGTGACCTTTTCAGAAGATGCAGTTTGAGTTGACCTTCTGGAGCTTTTCAAAGTGTTTCAGAATTAAATTATGAGAAAATTTGCATTAAAAAATTATATCCATGACTCAAATATCCCAGATTTTCCCATGATATTCCTTTAGCTCTATTACACGAGAAGACGTAGGGAGATGTGTCCTTTGAGTTTATTCAGCCTTGTTTGTGTTTATATCTTGTCATTTGCATCAGTTATGATAAATACGCCAAGCACACTCCAGGGGATTCTTTCATGGCCAAGAAATGTACAACTGACCTACAAATGTGGCTCATTGGTTGCCATAACATGCTATGTGTTCGACAGCCATGTGGCTTTCCATTGACCGCTTAGAGGCACTTTTTACACACCCTCAATCATTTAACACACCCCCAATGACCATTATAATCACTGTTAAGGCTGATACTACAATCTGTAATTTGTACCCATACCAAAATAGAAATGGGATTCTTACTGATGAGACAGGACCCTACTTAGCACGTTTATTTACTCAGTATTTTCCCTGTTCATCATTAAGATTTTGCTGTTTAAAAAATTAATGCCTTTTAATGCTCTAGAGGTTATAGCAGACATCTCAAATAAGCCAACAGTCAATGCAAATCGGTCCCCTGAACACATCAAGTGTGAAATATTGCAAGAGCACAGGCATAGCATAAATCTTTCAACATTCTCCAGTGATTGTGGAAGCAACCATTTAGGTACATATGTCTTCTTCCCTGAGTGCTCTGAGACAGACAAAGACATATGTTGAATCAGTTACCCTGCAGAAATATATGTTCCGACAGGGAACCTATGTATAGGTAGCCGAGATCCATGGAGTCCAAGGAAAACATATAGGATGAAACTTTGGAGAAACCTACACCCCAACCCCCAACTTCTCAATTTTTTACAAGTGCTTAATTGATTAACATTGTTGTCAGGCCACAGAGTCTCCAGAGAGCCCAAGAGTGATCCTTTCTGATATTTAGAGGGATTTACAAGTAGCGGCCAGCTTTCAAGTGCTGGGAAGCGATCGCCGGCCAAGGGTAAGAGATGAGGAATCCATGAGGAATGCATTTTTTCTGTCCTTCTTTCTTCCCTTCTCTTTTTCCCCCATCCCTCTTTTTGTCTCCCACTTGCTCCGAGTGCAGCTGCTGCTATAATTCTACTGTATTTGCTTTTGGATGTTACATAGAACTACAGGCTTCACAAGCTATCAGGAAGAGTCCCAAATACTTTACGGGGAAAGTAATTGGGCAGGGCTCCAACTGACATCTGACCAAGAGTGATGTATTCCCAAAGGGGATGGAAAGTCAAACAATTAGTCTGCTGAATAAATAAATAGAACAAAACTATAAAAAATAAAACATTTAAAAAAAAATCCATATGCCAATCAGATGCAACAATTGACACATTTTGATTATTGTCTACTGGAGGCATATTGGATTACAAATGCTAAACGAACAGTTCAACGTTTAGGAATTTCTGTACCGAGAATCAAATTCTTGTGATGAATCCTTTACCTATTGCATAGATCATCTAATATATCTCACATACCTTAATTTGCAGTTCTCCAAGTTATTCTCATTGACTTACCTAATTGCTTTAATGCACTAAATGAGTGTTTGCATTTGATGGTGTGTGAGTTAGTGTATCTCACCTGTACACGAGCCTCGGTCAGTTTGGTCCTCTGTGCCAGCTCTTCTCTGGTGTAGATGTCGGGATAGTGTGTTCTCTCGAAGGCCTTCTCTAGTTCCTCCAACTGTTCGGCGGTGAAGGTGGTACGGCTTCGTCTCTGTTTCCTCTTTAAGGGTAGGTCTGGCTCTGACTCAATGTCTGAACCTTCATCTGTGCGATTACCTGCATTAGTCAAAAAACACATTTTTGAAATAAGTCCTTGAGAGCTTTTGGGCATCAGTACAGTTTTTAAATCCTGCCCACCTATTCATTCTTCATATTTAAGGGCATTTTAAAAGGAAATATGGCACATTATTTATCTAAATTTAACATACAGCTATTGAAAATTTTAGCTATCATCTTTAAGTGTTAGCACAGCAAGCATGTGAGCAGTGCACCCCAAATGTTTTAAGAAAAAAGCCATCCTAAAATCTGAGACAAGCTATCATGCTGATATTAATGCCCCTGTTATCTCTACATGTCAACAGAACACTAGATGTAATTTTATTGGGTCTTATTCATATGTGAGAAGTCTTCAGACACATAATCCTGCCACTGAGCCCTGGAGAGGCCTGAGGGACATAACTGTGAGGGTTAGGGTAATCTACAGCAGACACCTTGCACAAGCACGTCCGCTTTATTCTCTCTGTAGTGGCCTAAGGCTAGCTCCTAAAAGCAAGTGTTTGAAATAAGAATGTATGAAACTTCTGGCCCATTCAATCCCGCTTTTTGTGTTTCAAGCTAGTGTACAAAATATATTACAACATATTTTACATTACTTTTTTCAAGCATGCAGTCAAAGACAAGTGCAGATCGCAGTTGGCAGTTTACATTTTACATTTTAGCCAGAGGAGTATTTCCACAGCACAAAGCCGAGCAGTTTGACGTTTGAGCCAAGAGAAGCGCTTGTAAGGAGAGATACAGAGTGCGTTAAGATATATTACTGAAATACATTACCATGATAATTTACTCTAAAATTGCATCATACTTTATTTGTTAGCCACCTCTGCATATCTATTCACAGCAGCAGAAAGCTTGTGAAAGGTCCTGTCACAAAAAAAAAAAAAAAAAAAAAAAAAAAAAACACACTTCAACATTTGCTTTCTTAAAACGCACGAGTGCAAACGAGCAGCGTGGCATGTGAGTCTTGCTCCGGGCCCTTTGGTCTTGCATCATCCATGGGGGAAAGACAGAAAGAAGGGCTCCAAACACCTTCCCCCGCAACGCCACAGCTGCCACAGCAGAGACAAATCTCTTTTGAGCCTTCGTGTGCGCTCTCAGCCCACTGCTGATCAGCAGGTTCCTGCACCCTGGACCACTTCACATGAGTTTTACTGTTTCTCTGTTCCCTTTCGCCCGCCAATCCCGAGCCTGATCATCTCTCTCAAACCCCCATCTGCCAGGGATTCTTCTGGGGCTGATAGACTGCCAGGAAAAGAGGCTACAAAAAGGCCTGTGGGAGTGCGCAAGTGTGTGTCTATTAGTACGTGTACAGGCGTGAAAGTATGTTTATGCATACTTGCATATCCATACATCTATTCTTCTTGGTGGATGTGCCAGTATTTACTGCAGTGAAATGGACAACTGCACAAAAACAGCCACTTTCGCAAGGCAACTGTTTTAATAAAAGCCAAACCAAAAAATACTGATGGGCAAGTAAATGTATGCATGATTGCATATCCATGCTTCCATACATCTTGGTGTGTGTGCAAGTATTATGTGTACAGAAATAAAAAAAGAAACAAAAAAAAAAACACCCTTTACCACAAGTCAACTGCACAACTGTATCAATAAAAAGATTAACTAAACTGTAGGCGTGCTAGTAAATCTGTCTATGCTTGTGTATCCACATGCATCCGTTCTTTTTGGTGCATGTGCAAGAATTTAGCGCATTGAAATCGACAACTGAAGAAAAACAGTCATTTCCGCAAGGCAACTGTATGAATAAGAAAAGACAAAACAAACTGCGAACCAAGATGTGCAAGTAAACTGGTGCATGCTTGCATGTCCACAAATGCATCCTTCTTGGCACATGTGCAAGTATTTTAAGTAACTAAATGGAAAATAGAGGAAAACAACACCTTCCACAATGCAAATACATCAATTAAAAACAAACCTTTTGTGCTTGTTAGTGTATTAACTAATACATTCTCCTTTAGTTCTTGTGCAAGTATTTGGTACAACTAAATTGACAATAGAAGAGAAACTCCCCGTTCAACTAGGCAACTGTTCAGTGGTTATGAATGAAAAGACGAACCAGACTATAGGGGTGTAATTAATTGTGAGCATGCTTGCGTATCCATGTGTCCATTCTTCTGGGTACATGTGCAAGTATTTGTTGCAACTAAATTAACAGCAGAAGAAAAGCACTCCTTTCCACAAGGCAACTGTGCGAATAAAAATACAAACCAAACTGCGGGTATGCAAGTATTTAGGTGCATGCTTGCATATCCACAAATGCATTTTTCTGGTTGCATGTGCAAATATTTGGTGCAACTAAATTGACAATAGAACCAAAACACCCCCTTCTGCAAGACAACTGCATCAACACAAACCCAAACTGCTGCAGTCTCCAGACAGGCTCAAGAGTTTAATTAAACAAGGAATTAGGGGATTATGTGGAGACTATCATTACAGACCACTCGAGCAGTCTTCACAGAATGTCTTTTTGTCTCCCCGAGCTCTAGCTCAATGATTCTCAATGGATTACATGCAACCGCAGGACATGAGTCTGCATTCATTAAATCAATTCCTTCGTCTTCCCCCTTTTAATTAAGATTGATTTTAGTAACACTGACCAGCACTCCAGCACCCCCCCCCCCCTCCCCCCTCCTCCACCACCCCAAAAGTTGAATATACATCGTTGATATCCTGGTTATCCCTTTGTTGGTTTTCATGAGGATGCGTCAGAGCGATTTGTTGCTAACACACCATGACAACACTCGAGACTGGCACAGTGGTCTACGGATCACTTTCCAAAGTCACCTCGCCATCCTGAGAGGGAGGGAAAGACGTGCCGCTGTGATTTTTGCAAAGTTTCACCACATGATTCATGAGGCAAGATTCTGCCAGCGTACCCTGTCCTCGCACCCATTGTTTTGTTTTGACAATTTTTTATGCCCACACGAGACATCAAATCTTAATTACAAACGTACTGTAACTGCATCAAATCCAACCACATGAAATATTTTTGCAAAACACACGTAATACATCTGCAAAAGTCTTATAAACATCAAAACTCAGGTTGCCACATCACAAGCTCTACCCAGTCCATACTGCAACTCCAAGACTGAAGGTTAACAGGCCTCCTGACAGCAGCAAAAGGATTATGGTAATGAAACAGATGCAGGCAGAGATAGATCAGTGAGTGGGGCATGATACAGGGCTCATCTCTGTCCCAAAGAGATCCACTGATAGGGATGCTATTTTTTTATCAAGGGAATGGGAGCCCCAAATGAGTTCAGATGGGTTATGGCAGACATGTAATGTGCTACAAGCATATGGTCCCTGCTAGCTGCTAAAGTTAGTGCGGAAAGACTTGGCTGTCTGTTAAAATGTAAAAAAAAAAAAAAAATGCAGAGGACAAAATAATCAGTGGTGAACCAGACAAAATAGAGGCAGATCATTTGCACCTTGAACGCAATGAAATCCAAGAATGTAAATATGAGGTCAATTCTCAAGAACCCTTCGCTGTTTTATAACAATAAGTTACACCCTAGCTAATCCGCTACACAATAACAGAGCTGTAATTCTATTTGAGGGTTCTGGGGATATTGATAAAGTCCTCTGCTTACTTATCAGGCAATTAAAGCCTAATTAAGTTCCATTCATTCAGTGCTACATCCTGAATGTGTTTTCCTTCAGAGCCCGACATGATCTTTAACAAAATGTTGACTTTGTGCTGAGTATTTAATTCACAACAAATCAGATGCATATCGAATGCTCGGAGGAATTTTAGATCATATTTCATTTAAAAAACCCTCATACAGCACTGAGGTTTAGAAACAGATAAACTGGTTATTTTTTAATTGGCAGCTCGTATTCATAGCAAATAGTTTCTGTGTTTCTTGGATGCTGAATCACTAAAACCAAATCTCTTCCAATACAGGCCATTATCTGCAATAGTTAAGCCAACATACACATTAAGTAATTTTAGTAGTAAACCAAACATTTAGCTAGCTTGTAAAAACAGCACTGTTGTTGTTGCACATAAAAAATTAGCAGTGCTAGCTAAACAGCTATGTTTAAAGACTGAGTATGCAAAATCACACCAGTAACACTACATTTCTTTGCATTTCTTTGATCATAATGATGCACACTGGATTATAAATTTTAATTTTAATTGCACAATGTTTATCTCAGCCATTGAGGTCTCTTAGCATGTTAGCGAAAAAGCTAGTCATCAGTCCAGGGCCTGAAATTGCTCGAACTTCAGACATAGACAGTTTAAATATAATCCTTCAAAACTCCTCCACCATAAAACCCATCCCCACTTGTCTATTTACTCTGTTGAAGCTCCATCTCTTCTCTAGGGGCCTTTTAAGAAATAATCTGTGAGGTAATACAGCCTTAATGAACTCAAACTCAACTTAGGCAGCAACAAGATTTTCCTTTCCTGTTTTAACAAAAAAGTACCACTGTATTTCAATGTTTTTGGACTATTCTTTGAAGTACATTGGAGTATCAGAACCATGGTGTATTTAAGATACCATAGTGTTACATTCTGATATCTCCACAGTATCATTACACCATCATAGTGCTTTATTGAAAGGGGAACCCAAACATGTAATGTTTGATAAATAACATCCTGCCTAAGATCCCAGCTAAAATGGTCTCTTTGTACTTCTGAGATCTATCTTAATCGTTTTAATTAGATCAGCCAATAGCATCAAAAGTGATTTGTACAGCTCCTCTGAAAATAGACTTCGATCTATCATTACCAAACCTAAGAACCAAAAAGGATGTCAAAGATCTTGTTTTAAAAGACAATTGAAAAGCATGATTGAGCTGGAATTCAAAGTGCAGCTTTTGACATCATCAGAATCCCACAAATTAGTCAGGGATAGCAGATAATAAAAAGCCTCCATGACACGGAGAGGAGGTAGAGGCATCCTCATCTGCTAAAATTGCCTTTGAATCAGTATTAGCTCGACAGTACGGCAAAATTCTATGCAGCCGTTTTTTTAATACCGTAACCAATGGCCTCAATATCAGCTGTACCTTGCAAACTACCCAAGACAGATGGACAAAAACAGACAGGGCTTTTTGCAGTACAGCATTAGCTCATAATGGCTCATTTCGAAAAGCGTATTAGTTCCAGCATAATTACAATCAAGTCTTACACTTGCTATTTTATAGGCATTCAATAGGACCAGCCTCGGAGCAGCAAATGACACCAGTTGAGTGTAACTGACAACATATCTTTCTTCCATATCCCCCCACATATTACCACAGGACAAAAATAACAGCGTCTTCGCTTGATTTTTGTTTACATGTTTATTTTGTACACGCCTTTGTCAGAGTCATTGGAGCAATTATACTTTTTGTCACTCACAAGGGAGCACACGAGGAGGAGGAGAAGGGGAATCATAACCAAACAGCCCGTAATGAGTGCAGTTTTCACCGTGCGATCTGATTTGATATCTCTGACATCCATCTGCCTCTCTCCGCAATCTCTCTGGCTCGCAGCCTGAATATAAAACTGTGCGTGTTTCCTCAGGTCTGTTTAGGGATTGAACCTTTGATACTGGTGTAAATTCAGAGGGAGAGGGGTTTGCAGTGAGATAAATAAAAAACTGACAGAGAAATTTGCATTGTTGATGACCGAGCTCCAACACACTTTTATTGCCCCCACAGGGTTAAACCAATCTGACGAAATGTTCAAACAACAAAATGTCAAAAACATTTATGAAAAGGCTTGGATTAACGATTCAATATCCTTATATATCCTATGATGTAAGATTGTGTGCTGACAATGAAAAAGACAATTTTATTGCTCAAAGAATGCTCTATCAAAGATCAGGGGACTTAATGTGGTCCTCAGATGTATCTTAAAAATACAAATGAGAACACTGATGGGATTCAGAAAGAGTATTGAGCTAAGAAAAACATTTATGCGGATAGAATGTAGTATGATGTAATTTTGAAAAACTGAATTTTGATTGTATGCTTTGGTATGTTGGATAATCTGAGCACGGTCTGAGAATACCACTGTACACTACGAGAAACAAGTGTAATATTAAAGAGATTGGAAAAGAAAAGGACTGGGTGCTGACACACAGAAACTCGTCTCTGCAATGCTTGCATTTACATTCAAACTCTCCAATGAAGTTCGACAGACATTTTAAACCTGGTCAAACACGTCACTTTACCTTAATTACAAAATACCATTTTTACATAGCTTGCTGTACATATCACAGCAGAAGCTTAGTGAAATGAATACTAGAGGTGTTACAACAATGTCTTTTATTCACTTTCACACAAATCACGAGTAAAACGGCATATTATCAGTTTGTAAACACTAAGGGTGTGTTCACAATTGTAGTTCGGTTCTCTTGGTCCAGACCAAAAATGAAAATGATTTAGTCCTGGTTTGTTTAGCGTTCACACTGGCATTTTTAACAACAAACCTAAAGATACAAAACAAAAGGCATCAGGGAAAAGTCATGACCTGATTGGACAGCTTTTATGACGTATATTTTTTGACGGAACTTACCGAACATCCAGAACAATGCTGGCGAAATGCGCTCTTTGGATGTATATATTGTGGTATTTTTACCAGCTGGGAACAAATGAAGAGTTAATAAAATGTGTAAAGGAGTCAAAATAGCGCCAGGAATTCCTCCGTTGTACACACAAACGAAGATATGCTGCAAGGACAGCTGACTGAGTAGAGAACTGTAATGGGCAACATAGCTCCTATCATGAGAAGAACCAGGTATGCTTGAGGCAAATTACTTCCTGTTTTTGGTCCGTTTAGAAATCTTTGGTCCATGTTGCGTACATATATCAACCAAACCATACCAGAGTTTGTTTGGAAGTGGACCGAGACCCACTTTTCAGGCGGTCTCGGTCCGCTTGTTTTGTGCGCACCAAGTTTCAGGTGAGAGTGTTCACACTTGTTCAAATGAACCGCACTAACAGAGCAATCGCACCAGAGTTTGTTTTAATCAAACCAAACCTGCCAAGTGTGAACACACCCTAACTTTTCACCCTTTTCCTCACACAATGATAACTTATGACATCTAAACACTTACTCTCGTTCATGGCTTGTAAAGCGATACATTTTAACATTTTCCAACTACATTTACAAGCATATTTGTGTGTGAACAAATTGCACAGTAGCTCAACTGAGAGAGAGAGCGTTGCACTTGCGATGTGAGGGACCGGAGTACGAGTCCTGAAGAGCACGCGAGTTGACACATGATCTGAAAGTGTTGGAAGCACCACAAAATGACGTGGTTGCTTCAGAGATTGCTTTTTCATCTATATTTACTTTTCATGACAATATCAGTTAGGTTTAAGCCAAGCTTTAAAGTAGTAAGGTCAGTTTTGTTGATTGCAATTTGACTCACTTTTAGCGGCAATCAGTGGACATTTCATCTCAGGACTGCCGTGATACGCAAACCACGTAATATAGCAAACCTTAATTTTTCCAAAATGTTGCTCAACATTTTCATTTTCAGGCTCAACATTTTAACGGAAAATGCAGCCCTGGTACCAGCACTGAAGGGAATTCTTACTTCTTAATTCAATCTTCTTCAAACTGAATTAAAAGCTAATATGTTTGCATGGTAACCTTTTGAAGTAAACTATTTCACTTTGAGCTTTAGTTTTCTGTCCTTTTCACCGAATCTAACTATCTCCGCTCTTTCACTGCCATTGTAAAAAGCAGTCTCTCAGGAACATTCTTTTAGTGCGTTCCTTTTCACAACATCCAGGATAAAAATCACATCCTTTAGAAATGACAAGAGCGACGGAGAGAAAGATGAGAACAGGGAAAATAGACAAAAGTAAAAGAGCAAAAGGAGGGGAGGGTCTATAATCTTGAGGCTCCCACAACAAACAATTAGACCTTTTTTTCTTTCAGAGAGGTTGAAAAAAGAAGTTTAAGAGAGGGGCAGAAGAAGCAGCTAAGGCGTTGCTCTTTTATAGCTCTTGTCATGTGCTTGAAAGCGCGAGGCGGCAGTAGGAACACACGCCTGAGGTCCAACAACAGGCGGGGCCTGGGGCCTCTTTGCGCTTTCAGCCTGCATAGACGCTGCACCTCAGGGGGCCATTAGGGGCTGAAAAGGCCCCTGACAACACTGCGTAGCTCAGTGGGGTATCGATAAATGCTGACATATTGACTCTCTATGCCCCAGCACCAGGGGATGCCGAAGGCGTGCCGAAATATGAGAGCATGAAGGACTTGAAGGGTGGGATTTTGTACATAAACATTGATACAAAAAATCCTAGTAAAGAAACATTTTTCATTTTTCAAAAAGTTTCATAAAACATTTCCATGAATTTTAGTATCTTAAGATCTGTTATTTCCTGATTTTATTTATTAATTTTTTTTTTTTTTTTGCAAAACCTGATGGTCATGCTATCCAGCATGATTTGAGCAAACTTGCAGGAGTGGCTGGTCTATATGGGCAGGAGGGGCAGAGCCCTGCCTTAATATTCATTCACTTCAGCATTCAAACAATACAATAAACTGCCAATAATGTAATTTGTTTGCCTGTAAATGTGTTCAAAATGCTGGCTTATGTATTTAAAAGCAGCGCAAAATGAAGTGGTTGCTTCAGCAATTGTTTTTCATCTAACACTGTTGGTAAGATTGAGGTTTAAGGTTTAGCATAGGGAGGTGGGTTTTGTTGATTTGTGATCTGTTTGTGAGAACATTTAAACTTGCATTTAGCGCCACACAGTGAGCATTTCACCTTGGAACTGCTGCGATATGCATAATAAATGACATGATGTCATTGTCAGCATCTTGTGTGCATAAACGCAATCAAGTTAATTCGAAGGAGTAAAAAGTTTGCTCACAACGGATAAGTGCCCTAGAAATTGTCATGATCTTTCTGTGTTTGTCAGTTGTTTGTCTGTGTGAGTTTGTGTTAGGTGTGAGCACATGTCTTAGTCTGGTGTTTATGTTTGCCATGTGCTCTCCTAACTCCGCCCCCTCGTTCCCTCTGGCCTCACCCCTAGTTTTGTCCTCATTATGTTGATTGACTTCACCTTGTGTCGTGCCTTGCCTATATATACTGTGCTCCCTTTCCTCTTGTGTTTGTTGGATCATGTTTTCATGTAACTGGTAAATGGTCTGCACTTATATAGCGCCTTTTTAACCTTAACGGTATTCAAAGCGCTTTACACTGTGACACATTCACCCATTCATACACGCATTCATACACCAATGGCAGAAGAGCTGCCATGCAAGGCACTAGCCTACCATTGGGAGCAACTTGGGGTTCAGTGTCTTGCCCAAGGACACTTCAGCATGTGGAGTCATGTGGGCTGGGAATGGAACCACCAACCCTGCGATTAGTGACTGACCCGCTCTACCAACTGAGCCTCAGCCACCCCTGTTACCGCTCTGTCTGGTTGGTTTTCTTATGTATCAGCTATTCAGTTTGTTATTGTGTTTTGTTCCATTTGTTTTCTTACAAGTTTTCTCCCATGTGAGAGTTTTGTGTTTCATGTTTGTTTAATAAAATAATTTGTTTCACTAATTTCTGCAATTTGGTACTCCTTCCTGCTTGCGTACCGTGACAAGAAATAATAATATATTTCTATCTTTAAAAATCTTCAAAATCTTTGTTCATCACCGTTGTTTTTTTTCCTAGTTTAAAGGGGGGGAAAAAATTATAATGTTTAATGTGGTCTTAGAATTTTGAACTTCACTGTGTCAATATATGACAAACCAAAGAATAAATACTTGCAAATGTTGCCTCAGTATGCACGCTATTTCAGCGTTTGACATTGTGATTACAGTTTCATTCACCAATGCTGTAGGGTAACCTTTTAATTTAAAAAAACGATGCTATTTAGCATTGAATACACTTGAAGCTACCAAGAGAGAGTATTTTTAACAGAATTCTTTTAAATTCATTTTTCCACAGGGAGTGAGTTAAATGAGAAATGGAAGTCACCTCCCTGAGCCATTTTCTTTAGGGTCACCCTACCCTGCCTCTGTTCCATGGGGGCTTAGTTTTCCACACCAGGTCGCCATTCTCCGTTTTTGCCAAAATGGGATTTCATTTTCTGGGGTTGGGTCCCTGCTAATTAAGGTCACAGCTAAAGTAATGAAATTAAGATGGAGCACAAAGAGAACCCAAGGGGTCCGTGCCAATAGTGCAGAAGCCCCTACAAAGGGCTCTGCAAGACCAGGCGATGAAAAGGAAATCAAATACCAACACTGAGCTTTGAGAAACGGCTGCATTTTTATCCTGAATGTAAAGGAATGGAGTTTACTGTAGGTAAAGCAGACAGAAAGCATTCAAGGATTGAGAAATGCGCCTGAAGGATGACTCTGGAGTCAAAGCACTCAATTCTTTCATGAAAAAGTGGTTATATATTACAGACAAATCTCAGTGCCAGTGCGCATTCTCACTGGAGAGGGATATTGAGGGACTTTAAGAAAAAACCCAAGGGCAGTGTTGTCTTCTGGAAAAATCTAATTGACTCAAATAAACTGTTGACTTATCCGTATGGAAAGAGTAGTATGCTCTTAGTAGTATCTGCTTTTCATACAAACGTTCCTATGAATCCAAGGACCTGTAATGGCAAAACTTGCATTGGTAACTTAGCAAATCTGAGCACAGCCTGAGACATTGTTGAGATCAATTCTGAAGCTCTAACGAAGACAAATCCTGTGATTTTTTATTTCCCATGTGGGGATATACTCAGATACTAGAGCACAGTGATAGAAAACTATGTGCAAAGACTGGAAAATCCATTTAAAAACATCAGTCCTTAGTGTTGCAATTATACTTATGCCTTCGTCGCTTTTGATTCAGTGAATCGTACACATGAAATTCCCAAGACATTCTTCAGGACATTGGGAGGTCTTTAATAATTCCTGTTTTTTTAGTTCACATCAGTAAGCAGTCAGAGCATCTGATGGTAAAGTCAGAGATCAGCGCTCTATATTGTGGCTTTGGATCGTAAGGGCATTTAAAAATGAGACCGCATGTTCCCTTAGGGAGAGACCGACAGGGGACACCTAAATAAACCCATTAGTTAAAAATGGAACGCTTGCCTTTTTGATGTTACAGGGCTTGCTCTCTCACTAAGCACACCGGTCAACGCCTGTGTATTTTTTAACTTGGTGGAAAGAAGAAACACATTTGTGATTTGTAACACTCCATGTCACGTTTATTGTCTTTTTGAGCAGCCTTAAAAATGAGCGGCTACACGTTAAATGAAAATAATGAAGATTCCATTTGCAAAGCAGATCAGAGGCATAAAATGGGCAATGTTATGGCCATAAGTAGCATGGGCTAATGGTGATTTTAAAGCAGTCGTGCATGGTGTGAATGGCTCTAATTCATCAGCTCTCCGACTGGGCACAGGGCTCTAAACTTAATTAGTGTTGCACATTATGTGGGGCATTTTCTACATTGTAATAAAATTAGGGTGAATACTAACTGTACTTTCTAACATGCCTTGATGTAACGAGGGGGGATGACAATAATTTGGCTATCAAAAATGTTGACATCTATGGCAGGCATGGAGAAACGCAGGAGGCAAATTTGGAAATAATTTTTAGACATTGAGCACTGTTATGGCCCTGTCAATTCCTTTGACATTTCTGAAAAAAAGGGTTTCTCTTTCAACAATTGAAACAATTAATAAAGGTATGTTTTTACCCACAATATTACATCTATTCCACTAGCTACACATAGCATGCGTGATCTGTCATGATTTGCGAGATCAGCCGAGAGAGCTAAAAATCACAACGTGCTGAATATTTTCTTAAGTAGTGGTTAAATATAAATGTACTAGAAATATGACAGACCTCACACATTTTGGGAGAAACCAGAGCTAATCAAAACAAAGTTAAACAACAAGCAAAATAAAGAATATTTCTAATATGCTGGATTGTTTATAAAAGTATTAATAATCTAATGAAAATGTGGTAACACTTTACAATAAGGTTCCATTTGTTAAATATATTTGTTGACATGAACTAACAATTAGTTCATAATTTTATAGCATTTATTGTTTACACTTTATTTTACAGTGTCCTTGTTACAGTGTAATATACAAGTAATTACTAATTAACAACATGTATTTACAATAGGTTTTGGTTTTGGGTTATTTGCTTGTAATTATGCATAATTGACTGTTATTACTATTGTCGATACATGTAATATGTGTAACATAAAACCTATAATAAAGTGCTTCCCATTCATTAATCTTGGTTAATGTTAATTTCAGCATATAGTAATACATTTTTAGTTACATTTGTTAATATTAGTTAATGCACAATGAACTAACATGAAGTAACAATGAACAATTGTGCTTTTATTAACTAACATTAAAAAAAAAGATTAATAAATGCTGTACAAAAAATACATCGTTCATTGTTAGTTCATGATATCTAATGAATTAACTAATGTTAGCAAACAGAACCTTATTGTGAAGTGTTACCAAAAATGAAAAGACAGTGATTTTCTCCATTTAAAAACTAATTAACTACTTAATTTAGTGCATTGAAACTTAATGAAGAGAGCCTTACCAAATGATAAACATATTATGCCAATTATCAGAGACAAACTTTTGAAAATTCAATAACACTTGCAGAAACAAAGAAGAGTCGATCAAGTAACAAAGAAATAATGCCACTTTTTTGTAGTCTTGTGAAAACAAAGACCAAAAGTGAATGGGTTTTATACGATGACCATTGTATTATATGTTGTAACTGTGTTGAAATAAATATTTCAAGCTTTTCACTCAATATCATCATCTATATAGAGGTGCTGCAAATTTAGCATTTTTTTTTTCAACCCAGACAATTCAATCAAAGTCCTCACTTTGGAAGATGCACTTCAAACAAAACCTTGGAGAAAACATGAGACGCTTTTCCTTTCTATTTGTTTTCGGAGAGGTGTCTTGAGTGAGTGAAAGTAAAGCAACCAATTATACCAAAATTGCATTCGCCCTAAGAAAAACATTGAGTCAAACCCCCATGGGAACTACTATAGAATGCTAAGCACTCTCATCCTCTTCAAGATCTATCTAGATAGAAAGATAGATAAATTACTTTTGGAAACATTGTCATTCTTGTTGAGACAAGCACTTACATGAGAAGGCAACCTTGATGTCAACTCATTCCTTTACCAATATCTCCTCTTGCCTTTGAGTAATACCTATGTCTAATGAAAGACAAGACCTATAATACCAAATGCACACTGACTAGACACTTACCGATACCAACATGCCCCCATTATTTCAGAATATGTCCAGTCCCAAAGTTTAAGGAATACGTGCCTAAAAATATACAGGTAGTAGGGTGAAAGAGCAATCACAAATTGTTTCTCCAAGACAGCAACAATGAGATTGAGAGCAACTGGAGACGATCTTATAAATCTCCAGCTTCTCATATTTTTCAGTTTAAGAAGAGATCTCAACAATATCTCAAACTGTGCGCAGATTTGCATGGAAATTCAGAACATTACCATTTTCCTGAGTGCCCCAAAGTACTCTCACTGAGCACTTTATTAGGAACACCTGTACACCAACTTATTCAGTCGATTAGCCAATTGTTTGGCAGCAGTGCAATTCATAAAACATTCAGATATGGGTCAGGAGCTTTAGTTAATCCTTGTTGATGAGAGAGGTCAATGGAGAATGGCCAGACTAGTTCAAGCTGACAGAAAGTCTACAGTAACTCAGATAACCACTCTGTATGATTGTAGTGAGCAGTATAGTATCTCAGAATGCACAACACGACGAACCTACAGGCGGATGGACCACAACAGCAGAAGACCACGTTGGGCACATTTTAGGACCGTAATGTTCTTAATAAAGTGCTCCGTGTGTGTCTCTGTAAAACAACATTCAACACAGAGTACATTCAAACCATCAGCCAAATTTAAAAAACGCCCCTTATGATTTAAGTCTAAATTGGACTGATAATACCTACGATATCAAGAAAGACATATTTTATTAGAAAGAAAGTATAATAAAAAAGGTGCTTGAGATCCATCATGGCTTAGCTTAGTAAACTAACACATTATTGATCTTTGCCTGGGTGTTTCTTCGCCGTTTATTTAGAGAAGCCTCGTCCCCACTAATATCTGTCTCAATGCATAATCTCCCTCCTCCCCTCCAAGACCTCTACATTGTGCTCTTTTCATTACATCTCACACATTTAAAGTTAGAAGTCTCACTGGGGTGAGTCTCCGAGGACCAATTGTGTTGCTAATGTTGACACCTGCCAGTGCAGAGCCGAGCGAGCTGTTGTGCCCACTATGGACTGATGCAGATCACTTCAAAATATAGGGCTCACTCTGATGTTTGAAGAGAGACAAACCACTAGAGAAAGAAAGGAAAGAAAGAAAGCACGAGAGATATAGAGGAGTTTGGATGTTGGGGGGCAACTTTTTTTAAAGGCTGCTTTGGTTCTGTTATCATGTTGCTTTTTGCAAACATGAATAATTTTCAGCTACTGTAAAACCTTCTAAATAAATATTATTTCAGAGACCACACACTGTAAACCCTAATGTTGCCATTTCTGGAAAAATCAAGTTGGCATTACTTCAGATGTCAAGTTTTTGCCCTCAAATATCCTAGAACTTATTTTGAACTTATTCTTCTTAACAATCCATAGACTTAATAATTTAAGTGTTAATTATTCAAACTATTTAGTACAAAACTAAGGCTATAGGGAATACCCATAATGCCTCGCACTTGAATTATTAACTTGGTCAAAGGGAACATATGTGGGCATTTAAATGGCTTTTATTAGGAATTCTTTTGTAGTATTATTTATGTTGTTTTTTTGCAAATAGTTCATTCGTGTGATCTGTGTCGCATTTGGTCAAGTTGGACCCTATTGCCACCATCTCAGCTCTCCTTGTTCTCCTTGTTCATCTGCAACTGAAGTACAGGTGTACATTTTGTGGAGAAATACGTACATTTAATGACTGACCTAGAATCAGAGTCCATTTGATAAAATTATTAAGTAGAAACAAATCTGAGTTAAATCTACTTGCATCTAGTTACCTTAACTTAAATAATTGATTTATTCTATATCATCACCATGTTTAGAGAACTTAATTACACAAGTATTGGAGACAACTTTACTCAAATGAATTGATAGAACAAGTTTACTCAATTAATTGAGAAAAGTCAACTTATTAGGGTTTTCAATGCATCAAAATTATAGAAACAGACAGAACGTTTTTGAAAGGACTTTGAAGTCATAATTATGCACAATAACAAAGTAATATTTAATATTTAAGTCACTAATCAAACGTTTAAGTACATTTGTGACATTGACATTCTAAAAGGTCATATTGGCTTCTTTTGAAGCACACAAGATGCTCATTTCTCATATTACATGGAACATCAGGGTCGGGTTGCACCAGCTGTGTGTAAGTTCTCAGGTAAGTTAGGATGTAAATGTCACACAAGGGCTTAGTAACTACAAGTTCGTTTGTAACTAAGTCAGTGCTTAATTTGGTTGCACCACCTGTTCTTAAGGCAAGACTTAACTAGTAGGTCGTAAGCTCTTCGTAAAGTAATGCGTAGTCGCATAATATGATGTTTGCCTGTATTGATCCGATCAGCAGCCTTCAAATTTGCACACAGAAGTGTTAAAGCCATGCATTTCAGTTTGATATATTTAACATGTTATATTTTACTGTTATATGTAAATAACTGTATTTAATAACTGTATCTAAAACGAATAAGGGACAATAAATAAATATTGACTTATACAACAGGCTAGAAAAACAGACATTTATTCATTTTAATATATTCATCTCGTATATGTTGAAACCTGACACAGGGCAGTGTGCACAGGAAAGTGCACATTTAGACCGGTTTCATGCTGAAGAAGATTTTACATAATGTTTTCTCTCTCGTAAATGTAAACAAGTGTGAATGCCAACATCATCATATATGTGGAAAGGACTGAAGCCTGTCCACTAAAACATGAGCTCATTGATGTCATTAAATGAGTCTGCTTTTTTATTCCATCCATTACTCCTGGTCGGAGGCTTCCGTAAATAATTTGTTTATGTATTGTGTTACGTCCTACCTACACTGTTAAAAATGTTCTTGTCAAAAAACAGTAAAGAACTGGCCGCAGGGTTGCCAGCATGTTAGTGTAAAATGAACTGCTGAAATTAACAGCAAGATACTGTTTTTACAGCTACAGTATACAACTGTAATTTAGCTGAATATAGCTGTCAAATTACATACTATCTACTGTTGTTGAAATTAACAGCTAAGTTCCCAGCATGCATTGCAGCATGAAGTAATTACTTAGATTTTTTTGACTATTTACTAGTTTATTTTGACGTTGTTTTTAAGTCTAAGTTACTTCTATTTTAATGTTCAGCTTTGAACTGTTTATGTAAAAGTATGTTTGATAATTGTCACCATCGTTGCATTAAATGCGTTTTGTATTAGACAGACAACTGAAGGCTGATGTGAGATGATAAAGAACAGAGGAGTTGGTAAAAAACATCATGAACACTAAACATGTGCCACAAACATTTTCATGAAAGGTTTTAAAGTATACGTTTCAAAATGTCACTATAGCTTTCGCCAAGATTATATCATGATTTGAAATGTTAATTTTCCCTTAATGCCTTGCATACAACAGCTTTTTACCGTTAGTTAACAGTGCGCCTGCTCTTGATCTACCTGAATGTAACATTTTTAACAGCAAACTATTGTATTTAAGAATCACAGTAGATTACTGTTAGAATTTGGCCGTAAATTTACTGCAATTTTTTTACAGTGTATGTTTAATGGTTTAATGGTGCAATGCTCAAATACTTAGAAGTGCTTAAATTGTGACTTAGTGCCCATTTACGCCACAACTAGGCTAAGTTGTAACGCTGGTGCAACCGGCCCCAGACACAAAGTAAATATATATTTATTTTTTTACAATTCAGTTACACTTTATTTTACAGTGTCCTTGTTACAGTGTAATAACACGCATACTGAGTAACATTAATGAACAACATGTAGGTTTATGGTTAGTTGCTTGTAATTATGCATAATTGACTGTTATTACTATAGCCATTGTATGTAAAATGTATAAAAAGTACACTGTAAAATAAAGTGTTAACTTCAATTCAACTCCAACTATTATGCTGATACTATAATTTATATTGATTTTCTTTTTTCTTTTTTTTTATGTATTAGTCAACATAGGAGTCTCAGACTTTTGGACCCCATGATAACTTTTTCTAGTGTCATCATAACAGTAATGGTCTTTAATAGACCGTTTGGTTAGCATATATGCCATAAATATGAAGCATATGCATCTTTTTTGTATTCAACTCCCTTTATTTTAGATTTACATCAAACAACCAATTAAACCAGCATATGACATGTAAGGTAGCTGACTGAACGCTGTTAAGCACAATGACTTTGTTCACTTAAATGAACTTCAAGGTAGCACAGCAATGATTCCCAAAGGCACTGAAGGAAAAACAACTTGGTATTCTGAATGTGGTGCTTATATCTCTGTGGAGTGGGGATTCACCCCCGGTCTCTACAGATGTACATTAATGCAGACAACACACTGAGCTCGTCTCCTCCACAAGCGCTCTTCACTAAACAGGCTGCTGTCCAGCCCCATCATGTCAGTTTGAAGCCCTCATTCAAAAGTATTCATGCATCTGCCTTCGAGGCACAATGGCTCCTAGTTTATAAACTGTCTGCCCGCGAGCCCAAAGGCTTTAGTCCACATTGTTTTCATACCCTTAATAAACTTTTTGAAGGAGTTCATCAACTGGCCTGAATAGCCTGTGCACTGAATCTAAAGACATAAAATAACAGTTCTTTTTTTTCTCCTACTGCTTTCTTTCTTTTCCCCCTTTTTAGGAGCAGTTTCTCTCTGACAATGGAGAGAGGAGGCTGTTAGACTTCAGAGGAGTCTTTAGGCCCAGCACAAGAAAAAAGGCAGCATTCAATTAAAGGAACAAAATGCTTTCCATAAAGGGGAAGAAGACAATTGCTTTTTCCTCCATTGAAAAGTGAGAGGATGATCCAAGCATCACTTCATATCTTATTCAAAAAGAGGAAAACACACATTCAGACGCACACACAAAGTGAGAGAATGCAAAGGGCGAGTAAATATGTTCTCAATGCACAAAGAAGATCATTTCTAACCAATCTACAATATAAGATAGAGATCATTTCAGACTCGTTACAGTATAAAAATATAAAGCTTGCATAAACCATCCCTTGCTTCAATTCCTTCATGGCTAGATGTCCTTATATTAAGCCTGTGGAATCTGTTTTTATTTGTTAATTTTTCTAAGTGCTTCGCGTGTGACACCCGTTAGACAAGCAGGACACATTTCAAAGACGCAATACATTTAAGTATTGACTATAAGCCATTAATCCAGTCTCATACCTTTAAAATGGGTGGAAAAATTAAAGGTCTTAAATTGATGTCTTCTCTAATTCATTTCATCCTCAATTAGAACGGATCGCCATAGTCCAATCTGCGTCTCGCCTTTGGGTCCGAAACCACTCCAAAAAATTTGACAAACTTGCTAAATTATCATGGCGCTCATCCATGAAATATATAAAGAGCTGCGCAAAAATGATGACGCTTTCGTGATCTGAAAGTAAAATAAATATATATAATATATTTATTAAAACAATAACATATCATATTTTAAAATATACATTCTGAATATAAAATATTACATATTATATAATATGTATATATCATAGGCCATAAAATAAAAATATATTATACTTTAATACAGTAGGCTAATAATAATTTAATATGCTATTCCAACACAAATAATAGGTAATACAAGACAATTGTAGAAAGAGATCTACAATACATCATCTTTGCTTTGTGTTTCTGAATGACGAGTTTGTGCGTTTTAGATTTGACAAGTTCAACGCATTCGTTTCGGTTAATGAAACCCTGTTCAAGTTTTGAGTTCCGAGTCAAATACACCAGCAGACCCCTGGATCTATCAAACACTCCAAAAAAATAAAAAAAAAAAGGTACATTTTAAGATTTACATATTTCAATTTCATAACAAATTTCAATCAAATTTAATTGTGTAATCTTTAACACAATCAAATTAATAAAACGTAAAATATTTAAGTTTTTTTGTATTTTTATTTAAAGAACAATCTAATAAATTTTATGGGAATTAAACTTCCGTTTATCCACATAAACACATACATAATAATGATGATCATAATAATAATAATTATTATTATTATTAGTGTTATTATTATTATTATTATTATCATCATCATATTGTTTTAAATTTTATTTCGATTTAATTACATTTTTATTATCTAATTTTATATATTGTATTTACTTCATTTAAATGTAGTAAATGATTATTAACAATTAGTGGTAGGCTAATTATTTCAATTTTCGAAAATAACTGGTTGATTAAAGTTTAGGCTGCAGAATATAAATTCCGCCCAGTCTATCACTTGTTGCTCTGAGATGACTTTCTCAGAGGTGCTGAACTCTATAAGCTGTGCTTACTGATGCGAGATGACCTGTCCGAGTGTGAGAGAGGTTACTGGCCTCTGCGATTTTACAGCATCCCGGGATCCTCCATCGTTTCCTAAAAGCCACTTGAACGGATTGCTAAAATACCGGGCAACGGGACCGAAACGGTTATTAATTAAATCCACACGCCTGCGCTGCGTAATGATTACCAATGTGACAAACGCACAGCGCAGTGATACATGCATGACATGTATACGAACGGATAGCAAATTACATTCTACAATAAACACAGTCAAGACTGTAAATAGACTAATCATTAAACATCCATGGCACATTTGTGTCATCTTTATAGGAAAAATTATATCAAAAATCGTATATCGTATTATAACTTCATCAGTCTTCTAACAGTAACACACCATTTGGCATGAAGACTTTTCTAACACGTGACTATGTTTCATAATGCACATAATAATGTTACGATCTGGTAACGGAACGAAAAAATGTTTGGTGACATCAGCCGTCATCAATGTTTTATATTTATTTATATTTATTTTACGGCATAAAATTACATCCATAGAACAAAAATAGTTCTATGAAGAAAAAAAAAACACGTCATGCATGTATCACATAAAAAGCGCAAAATATTAGTCTTGGAGGAATTTTTAGCGTTTATGTGCGTAAAAAGTCTCCATGCATGTCTTCTGTGCTCTAGAATTCCCCGTTAATTGCCGGGGAGTGAAGACTGTACCATTACAACATTTCACTCTCTTATATCAGATATTCTCTATTACATCTGCACAGAGATTTACACTGTGTCCCAGATGGCAAAACGCATTTTTAATGAACACTCAAGCAGACCGTGGCTGGGTTTCAAGATAAGGTTGCAACTTAAGCCTTTACGATCATCTTAACTAATGTCGCTCGTTATTATACCATGGAGTAACGCCTGTTTCCCAAACCAGCACATAGATCGCTGTTATAAAGTAGAACGTAAATGCTTCTTTACGGGAGCTGTCCGGTCCAAAGGTGCTGATCACTTTGGTAACCCAGACCAGGCGCCGAAATGTATTACCTAACTATTACAGAATTTAATAAAAAAATAAATAATGATGGCTTTAGTAAGACAGAGTTTCAGATGAATTGATGCTCAATCATATAGATTAATAAGAGACGCAGTAATTGCATGTGGAATGTACGAAATGTAAAAAATAAGGGGCTCTCACATAACCTGAAGTTTTATTCATTTGGCTGGAAACAAATGCACACAGAACAGGATTAAAATAATGGGCATCGGTATTGAACTGCTCATTGACCTGTCTAAATATGAATAGGTCAGTTGAAGGCACTGTGTACTTGTAGCCTTACTGCCAATATGCATCATGCAATGTGTTACTGCCTTGTAAAAAAGACTATAGGCAGCCGATTTGAACAAACCATTGGAGGAAGAAAGAAGAGGAGGAGGAGGATGAAGAGAGAGAGAGGGAATCTCTCATTGCAAACTCTCACAAATCTTCTCTGTTAACCATATATAAATTATTTATTATTTATACAAGTTTTCTTAAATAATCGGTTTGAAAATAGCATGTATTATTTGTATTGCCCATACAGTTATGCTTATCAAAGAAGGCTAATATAACCTTACTGTATTACATGTCTTGTAAATTTAGACCTATCACGCATGCGCAGACTGTGGATACTGCCTATTGATTTCATAGCGATTTCCATTATCCTCTGAAATAGTTTAGGCTACAATGGCTTTCCAATGATCAAAATATGTAAATACAATTTATTCAATGTCCCTTTGATGCCAGAAAGATGCGTTTAAGTTGCACTTGACTTCAGAGCGGTTCAAAGCTCTCGTTAATTTACGAACGTTTTTACGAACTGCTTAGATAACCATGCTTTTGGGAAACGCCTTACAGATTAAGTACTACTTAAGTGCTGCTAACGTCCTACTTAGTGCTTCGGGAAACCCAGCCCTTGATAAGTAAAAGGCATCCACGGATCAAAGATCATAAGCTTCGCAATTTCCTAAAACTGCCTGAGCCTTCATTCTCATAATCTTCATGTCATCGCTTATTTTGAAACTTCTCTGAAACGCACATCAAAATCTACATCTTGACAAATTCAGGCCCAGCCTCTGGTTCACAAATCATCCGTGGTCTAAACATGACTTGTGCATTAGTCTGTAATCCCTGTACGGGACTAATTACGATTTCCGACATTTACAGCGGAGTCAATAAAACCCTTGGACCATAATTAACCATTTAATCAGAGTAACAAAGTGTTAAATACTGCTCACTTTCTCACCTATAATCTTCATAGTCTTGCAATGGAGTTATATACAGTCATTGTCAATTGTTAAAAGGGCTTAAAATTGTTAAACCGTGACCCGTCCAAAATATTATTCAATCAAGGAACCAAAAGCTTCAAGAAAATGATTTACAAATAGGAACAATCATTTTGGGAGCCTTGACAAACAATAAATAAAAAGAACACAAATAAACAAACAAAACATATTAGGACGTTTGTTAAACAATAATTTAATAAATAAATAAATAAATAAAAATGGTGTTGTTTCGGCTTTGAAAACAGTAGATTAGAAAACAAAAAAAATATTACCAGAGTACAGGAAGAATTAACCAGAGTATACAGCTGCTATTATTTATACTATAACATTATATATATATATATATATATATATATATATATATATATATATATATATATATATATATATATATATACAGTATATCCCTCTCCAATCAAATTCTAGCGCTGTGTTGAGATGGGTGAGAAGAGGTTAATCCGTGTTTAATAAAGGGATGTCCACACTCTGATGGTTATGTTATCTCTGCCCAACATTTGGGTCTCCCACAATTTCAGCCCAGCCAATATAAATGCAAGAAAGTGCAGATGGGAGTGACTCTCGACGCCCGAGGAGAGAAAAAATATTAATAGCTAAATAACTTCCTCTTACTTTCACTTAATCTTCTTCTCTTCCCTTCTGTGTGCCTGTACCATATTCTATTCCAGAGGGATTTGTTTAAAATGTCTCCATGCGCTTCTCTTTCACTGCGGCTTTAGACCCGAAAGTATTTATTTTCATATAAATGTGGACCAACGGAGAAAATGCATTACTGGTGCGCGTCTAGAAAGAAATGCACCGAAACCGACCATTTCAGAAAATTTGAAGACATTCTTTTTAAACAGAATAAATATAATTAAATAGAACAAAAACGTCTTAGTATTATTTATTTATTTATTATCATCATCATCATCATCATTATTATTATTATTATTATTATTATTATTATTATTATTACTATGGCTTTTCACATGCAAAATATCAAATTATAAAAACAGTAGGCAATTTGACTCTTTTTGTTGAGTTTTTAACAGTATGGGCGACAATGGACCGAGCCCCCATTGCGAAACACACATCTCGCATCCAGGTTTTTTTCAAATTATTTTTATCCCACAACAACACTCTTAAGCCCCTGACTGAACTCTGTTTGATTAGTCTGGAAACCTCAGGTAATCCACAGATTTGCTGAAGTGTCCACTGCCACTCTCAGGAATGGACGCGTGGACACGTTTAACTGATGCTTCAGCAGACAACAAGAGCACCAGGTGAGCTGTCAGGCGCGGGGCTGTAACCTATTAAAGACTAATGAAGTTTGGCAGGTCTGCTGTCACTCATCATATTTGTTTTTATTTCAGTAACGAGAACGGCAGTTGCACAAGAGTACTATTATTGTAATGGCCACTAAACCAAACGTGGAAGTCTTAGTTAAGGCTAATAAGGATGGATATCTACAGTAAGCAGTGTATTGTCAATAATAAACAAATTATAAATTTGTTTGTTTGTTTGTTTTCGTAGGAAAAACACTTTGTCCATCAATATAACGTAATCAAATGCGAAATAAATAAATAAATAAGCGATATCAAATACATTCCAAATCTCACGAATTTACGCCCTGGGCGAGTCAGTGTGAGCCGTAGATGAAAGTGAAATGAAATAAAGGGGCTCAGTTTAATCGCGGCTTAAAACCTCTTCTACATTACGTTTGCTCTCGAAACCCCGGCGAGTGAGCGCTGGTTGCGGATAAATGCGTTTCTTACCGACGCCTGCGAGCTATTACACTCCTCAGCAACACAGACGCCCATTCAGCACACACCAATTCTAATAAGTCTTAACATTATTAACTGTTATCCGGATGGTAAACTTAAAGAATCCCTTCAAAGAATTTAACAGGGAATTTAGTGTTGCGCCAAAAATGAGAGGCTTTAAATGACAGATTTACGGAATAATTAACACAGATATAACGCATTCCCAACATTCCCGACAAATAAACAACCACACACGTGCGCTTCTGTTATATATATATATATATCCGTCGTGAAACAACCAATGGGCAGCAGCATTGCATTTTTCTCCCTCCATTTACTTAATAACACATTTTTGAAAAAGTTTTGGCCTGTGTATTAATGCATTTAAAATAATGTGTGAGTAAGAAAATATAAGCGTATAATTTTTGAGCCATCGAGTTGGAGAAAACAGAACCAACATAGATTTTGCATTGTATTAGTCGCAAACCAGCAGGGCAGTAAGGCACAAATAACACCGCACAAAAGATGCCGTTTTGCACCATGAAATGTTTAGCTTACAATTGTAAACGCTTCTTCATATTACAAAACTATCTGCCAGCGGGGAGCACTGAATAATTTATCGGCCTTTCTTTTTCTCTTTAGCCTTTGCACTAAGTTTCCCCCCTCTTTTCTGAGCTCTTTGAATGGGGGGTCACCGGTCCAGTTACTCTTTTCGCTGCCATGTCCCTGAGCTTTTGCTCTTTTGTATCTCAGTCTAAAGGCTATAATGGCTTAAAACGAGATCGCTCATAACCAAGGTTAAAAAGAGGCAAAAACTGTTCAAACCTATCGTGACCCATGCCAGTCTAAAAATAATGTTCTAGCCCGCGTTATTGAAGAAAAAACATTTGAATGACATTTATAATATGTATAAACATTTATAAAACTATAAAAGTTGACTTATGTTTAATTTGTTTAATATAAGTAATTTAAATATAAATATATTAAATATAGGATCTAAACATAAATAATATGAAATATATTTAAATATTAGTTATGTATAAATTGCTATATAATTCCATTTAAATACACAATATCATTAACAACATATAATAATAATAATAATATTTAACTATAAAACTTGACTTATGTTTAATTTGTTTAATATAATTAATATACATGTAAATATATTACATATTTACAGGGTCTACACATAAATCATATTAGATCTATATGAATATAGGTTATGGATTCTATATTTGAAAGTTGCTATAGCTGTGTAATTACATTTAAATATATTCCAATTATATTTTCAAATCACAATATCATAAACACCATATAATAATTATAGTAAATCGTACTAATGAGAAATGCTGACAATTCATGTCACCTCCACGGGGTCCACATGTCTCGTAGGCCAATGATGTAGTTGCTTATACTGACATCCATTCTCAAAAGGGTCAAACTGTCAGTTATCGTTTAGGGGGTGGTTAAAACGAGCAGGGAATGTGCCACACAAATTAATTTACCAGGCTAAATACCTGACGCCAGGGCTCACATAAATAATTGAGTAAGTACTGGGTAGCTAGAAGCATGAATAATGAGAGCTATTTGTGCCATTTTTCCAAGAGGGCGCACAGATTCCCCCTGGCGAGAATGAAGGACTGCAGCATCTGTCCCTTTCATATATCTAATGAAATATCAATTGCAACAAAAACACCAATTATGTCACCAGCCCATCACGGACTGATCTGTCAGTACAACTGAGTTACACTACGGTAATCTAAAACTTCTTCGCACCGCGTTTCCTCGCATGTGTTGGCACAGTGAGAAATTTAAAACGCCTCTGACCTTTATCTCCGAGAATCCCGTCGATGCTGTGTTTGGTTTTTTTTTCTCCATCTTCATCCTTTTTATCACAGTCATCATCATCATCTTTCTTGCCAAAACGAGCCCTCAAAACCCGACTAATGGAACTTACTATAAAGAGAGAAAAAAATCACTTTAACACACAAAATAAAAACCACAATGTGCATTTTTAGATAACAAAATTTTCTTCTAAAGCTCTGGACATCTAGTGTATAATTCTAGAAAGTACGCTATGGACTTAAATACCAAATGTGTTGGATATTTTTTTAAATCTAATTATACAAACTTTTTATGTAGATGCTATAAAAAGGAGAAACTTCTTCTATCGTCTATATCTAAATAATAAGGAAATCGTGCTTACCGGAAGAGGCCTCACCTGAAGGAACCGTGCCTCTGTCACACACCCCGTCCTTCAGCAACTTGTCCCGGATTTCCCAGCTGAACATCCCTGGATTCTCGCGTTTGTATTCCTCAATCCTCTTTTCGACGTCGGGTGTTGCAACTTGCTTTAGTGTCGAAGCAAAATTAGAGAGGGCAAAAAAAAATAATATAAACTCACCATTTGTATGTTAAATGCCGTTTATTTTTTACATTTCAAAAGTCAATGGATCCTGAAATCATTCATTTACCTTGGGTTTACTTCCACCTATAGCTCCAGGGCGAATGGAACCGGTCTCCTGGTACCGACAGAGGATTTTGGACACACAGCCATGTGAAACCCGCAGCTGCCTTGAGATCACACAGGGTCGGATGCCGTGATGGGCCATTTCCACTATTTTGTGTCGAATATGATTTGGCAGTGGCCTTCCATTGATGAAAACTCCTCCAAGCTGGTTCACTCGACCTTGACCCAGAGGCGTTGAGACTGAAAATAAGAACATAATCGAGCCCACAAATGGAGAGTGAGACTTTGCAACTATCCATAATGATATGGAAAAAAATATCAAGTAATATGTCAATATTATGCTTGAAAATTTTGTAAATGCGAAATGTAAGGCCGATATTAATACTTACCATAGATACTAAAATATTACTAAAATAAAAGAGTTTTCAGGGGTAAATTCTGAGCGCAATTCATCCAGGCTTTGCACAGGATTTATCACAAATCATCTACGTGCTGTCATTCTGATTAACAATATCATATTGCTCTTATCATATCCAATCATCTCATTTATCATGTGCTATGTAGATATTTTGAAACTATTCATACTGAGGGTCTCAAGTTTATTTGTATATGAGAATAATGATTAGGCAAAGCCTCAAGAATTAATCGAAATCTCATCCACACACATTCTCTATCTTGAAACAATCCTTCTGCATCAGTCTATCTTTGTTTTGGGAGGATATAATACTTGAGGACACTAATTGCCATTCAAGAGGCACTAAAGATCTGCCACTTTAAACCTCGATTATTCCCAGTCATGCAACACAAATATTGGTGTGATGCTTTGAGCCAGCTCTTAGCTGTATGTTTTATGTCTCTTCACTGCTGTGAGATACTTCAGTAAATCCTACAGATTGCAGGATTTGTGGGCTGGAACGCTTTCGTCATACTGCTCTTAAGCACGAATTCACTTAATATGGGAAAGAGTTTCGCATTCAATGCACGCGCACCGCATCCAAACAACATGCCTACATTTTACGTATCAATTAAAACGATTGTTTTCATAAGTGATCTTCTGAAATAATTTGTTTAATGTTAAAGTTTTTAATTGGTGTCGCAAATAATTGGTCATGTAGCTAAACGTAAAGTTAGCAATTGAATTCTAAAAATTCGAGCATTTCGTACATTTTTGAACCATAAATAGTGTGCAGAATTGTCTTGACATATTGCTACCTTCATCAAAAGTATTAAAAAAGCGGCAGTCGGCATTTTAAGACGACTATGATTTGAGAAAAATGCACAAGTTTTCATACCTTCTAAGGGAAATCCAGTTCGAGGGTAGTTCTGGCCTGGTGCTGGTCGCATCATTCGAGGAATTGTTCCTGGTAAAGTAGCCATTCCAGCTACTTTAAATCAATTTAAACTTTCAATAATAAATTAAAGAAGCAAAGCACACAGAATGATCCAGAGTTTGCAGAGTTCGTGGTAAACTGTAGCAGGTCCAATCTTTAAAAAAATGTATATGAAAATCACAAAGAAATCCAAACACACCAGTGGACAGTGCCTAGAAGAAAATGTCAGATTTGTTCTGGCAGTTGATGCCCAGCCCTTGGTCAAAAACAAGAACAGGATGAGCAATCTAAAGCATGAACTGTGCTCTGAAGCAATTGGAAGTAAGTAATTTTGATTGCATTGAATCAATGAGAGGTTCTAGTTAAGATTACAGCTCATGTTTGCTGCCTTGGAGTATTTTAAGTGGACAACTTTGGCGCACATAGTGGGAGGAGGAAGCGAGCGTGGCGATATGCTCTCCTGCACTCTTTTATTCATCGTGGAGAGAAGGGGTAAAGCCTAATAAGACCTGGCGTCCAATCGGGAGGAAAGCTGCAAAAACACAGACTCTACCCTCCCACTTTCTCTCTAAGTCAACACAGGAAATGTTACAAGCCGTTTTCATTCATCTAGCATTTCAACTAAAACGTCAGTCTAATTGTTTCTCTCTCTCTCTCTCTCTCTCTCTCTCTCTCTCTCTCTCTCTCTAACCATAAATACTATTTAATTAAACATGGGGAAAATCCGTGATACCTGTCGCTCCAAAAAAAGTTACATTTAATAAAACGTATTATTATTTAATAACTCTTAAAATGTTATTAAACCTTTAAATTATTTTTTCGAGTGCAATGTGTGTTTTAACTTGACCTTGGTCTCTATCCCATAATTTTCTATTCTTATTAATCGATTCAAGATGTGCGATTTTGACCATTATCATATTTTTTACTTTTATAACGAGATCATGAGAAAAATTACGGATGTTGTCCAGCAAGTGACTGAGTTTAATATATATATATATTTATATTAAATACGATTCCTATGAATAGAAGGAACATCTAGAACAAAAGAGTCGTAAAAATGTGAACACACTAGCCTCATGATAAGTGTGGGATGATGTACAAGAACTGATTAATATTAATTAAAAGAGATCTTAGCTGAAACATTTGAAATTATAACTATTGTGGACATCATTCCTTTATCATCAATGAAAAAGAGAATAAAATTGCAGTTACTAATATTACCTAATAATAATAATAATAATAATAATATTTAACCTGAGTTATATTCTTCTAAAAATTATATATATATATATATATATATATATATATATATATATATATATATATATATATATAATGTGTGTGCGTGCGTGTATGGTTGTTCAGAGATTAAAAGGTTCTTGGTGTTACTTTAATTAGGCAGGTTCTTCAGATCAGTTTATAGGTTCTTTAAGGCACCACATGGTGTTCTAATAAAAACTACTTTGTGTAACTTAAAAAGACTCCGCAATGGCACTTCCTGAAGATACTTCATACGGTTTATTTCTATGCGATTTTTCTAATTTTTTTCTCTCTTATTTGCTCTCACATCATGAGAGCAAAATACTCCAGATCCTTTAGGTTGAATGGCTGTGACGCGTGTGTTCAGCTCTGTGGGACCGCCGAGCACAGAGATTGTGTGGAAATTGCCGTGGCGAACACTCCTGGTGGAAAGCAATTTCACAAATAATTTTTACAACAATTAGGGAGTGTGGCGGGGTGAAATGACGATTTCACATGCAGATGCACCGGTAGAGAAGGACCTGGCGCCCGACAGCGGAGCGGTGACCCACACTGGCCCGGTTTGGTGAGCTGCGCACCGGTCAGAAATGCACAGAGAGCCGCAGTATTGATGATGTGAAATCTATGGATGATTATTAAATATAATAAAACAATATTTAGTAAGGGAAAGTAACCTTCACAGATTTATTACAAACCCCTCAACTACCTGAACTCTCTCTTTAAATTATATAGGCTAATATTTTATTTGATTCAAAAAAATTATAAAAGTCGAATAATGGCGAAAGATTCTCAATAAATTATGATATTGTTAATTATTAATAATCGGTTTTGATTATTGGTTTATTCACATTCACATTATAATGAATTCTTTAGGTTGTTATCAACCTATTGAAATCTTGCCAGTTATTTTTTGATTGGCAGCTAGAAAAATTAAATGCAATTATATGCTGTTAAAACTTCTCAAATGTCTTTCTATAGACTGTCATGGTTAATGTTATGAAAACATGAAACTTTAAAGTTAATATCCGGTTGACTAGAGCGTGGATAATTTGTAGGTAACCCTAAAGTTTGTTATTGAGAGAATATGTCTCAGATTTATCGTCCATATCTGCTTTGTATTTAAACAATTATCTAACTACAATCCTGGAAAATTGTCTAAAATCGTCGTTTACATCTTGGAAGTTTACAAAGCAATTAAAATAGCAAGAAAAATAAGTATTTGTTTGGCGAAGTCTGTATCCGATATCAGTATCCAAGGCTTTTTAAACGCAAATAAGGAAGCCCACAGAATCTATAAGACCAAAGCTGATGAAAAGGGAGTATATGACATACATGTAAAAAATATCTTTGCTATTCAGCGTCATATTTTATTAAAAATCGAATGTATTTCATGAACATGCGTGATTGGAGGAATTCATTCCACAATGCGTAAATGAATGCATGTGCCACTAGCAGGCGATATAGGTTAACTAAGATACAAAAGATGTGGTAAATTGATTTTTAACGTCCTACCTGCAACTTGCTTACTTGCATTTGAATAAGCAACGTTTCCATTAAAACGTAATGCTTCCCTTCTATCTGATATTTAGTGTTTTTGTATCTTTGAGTGCTGAAATCAAAGAACAGATTCATTATTATGGATTTATTTTAATAATATTCAAAACTTTACTTTCCCCCTCTGTATAAACAGTATTTTGTACTATTTTCTTCATAAATAAACTGACAACTCAAGGAATTGTATTGTTGTTGTTATTTATACGTCACTGATTTCTAGGAGGAAAAAGAAAAGAAAGCATAATACAGTATTCAAAATCTAAAACAACAAATAATACTGTGATAGTAAGGTTCACATCATTGTATAAATGAAGTTCACATCATCAAGTTCACATCATTGTACAAATTCGTCCAACTATAGCAATCTTTAGTTTTTGGGTAACCCCGTGCTAGGTCTGTTCTGTGTATATATAGACCTTGGATTGACTCCAAATTTTCGCTGCCATGTTTGAGACACACTGGGGAGCCCAGTACACAACCACAGACTTCTTCCTGCTTCACTCTGTCCACACTCCCTATTGACTCTTGTTAACTTGCTTAGGCATGCTCACATCTGCTGAGGATCATCGCAATGTGATATTGCTTCTGATAAAATCATTTTATCAGATGATGTGAAAGTGTGTTAAGTGTCGTATGTGTGGACAACTTACAAGCCTGGTGCTTGTTTAACTTCACAGTTTCTCTCTCTATGAGACATGTAACACAGAGATCACAAGGTAATATTGGAGACTTAGAGGAGCAAGGTATCTTAATTCTGTATCAAAAACCTCTGATATTTTTGGCCACTCCAGTTAAAACACGGCTAATTCCACTGGTGATATACTGCACATCTCTAATACTGTTTATTTAAAGAGAAGCTCATGGAGGACAGGAATTAATGAACAGTTAGAAAGGGAACAGGATTGGAAATGTCACAAGCTGGATTTGAAGTCAGAGCATATGCTGGAAACACAAGGCCACAGTTCTGACTAAATAAGAAAATTAATACAATTATATTATTAGCCCTAAAATTGGCTTATCCAATTAAATTAAATACATAAAAATACATCAGTTGTGCTCACACATTAAAAACTAACCACCATGATGATTGCATGGTTATTGCTTGGTGGTTGCTAGGGTGTTATGGGTGGTTGCTAGGTCGTTGCAGACTGGCTCAGGTCAAAAGAGCCCAAGTTTCTGTAGATATGGCTTAGGTCCCTTGTTCTATTGGATTTTTCCACCTATATCATGGTCTTCTCTTAATGCTAGGAAAAGGCAAGATGATCACACAGGATATCAACATGTTGCATCTGAAAATTCATGTCTCCTGAAATCAGCGCTATTTTGCTGAATTAATTAATGCATTAATTCAAGCTTGAGCATATTTCCCTCTAAAGGTACTGATAGCGTCACAGGTTCTGGTGCCGTGGTAACCATTTCTTTCACATAAACAATGGTGACCTTGATTTGGAATTTGTATTTTCACTCTAAAATAAAATGTTTACAACTCTGACGGTTAGGTTTAGCCTATTGTTGTAGTTAGGGACTATGGCAGGGCTAGTCAACAGGCGGCTCATGAGCAACATCAAATTGCTTAGATCGGGCCCTCAAACAGAATTTTATAAAATCTCATTGCAGTCTGAAAGATCCGAGCACACTTTTAGCAACACTCCATGGCACGTGCAACAGCATCAGTGAGAGCGTTCATCATAAGTGATCAGTGGTCAAGTTCTTGAACGGAGCGCATGCGTTTAGGCTTGTCTGGGCATAGTTCAGTTACACTGCTCTCCAAAACATGGATCAGCACTATGAGCAGATTTTGTTGCATCTTATTCATTCAAATGTATTTCAGATATGATGACTCTTTGAGGGATTTGGCATGTTGATGTGGGTATGGCATATTGATAGGATACTGGTCTTGGCGGACTAGATCAGCAACACTGTACGGAGTACGGAGACTTGCTACTGCTAGAAAAATATATTGTTCACAGACATCAAGCACATATGACATTTAGATTATGTGTCTAATTAAAAAGAACTTTAAAAGCATATTGAGACACCTGCTTTCTGTTAAACTGTTTGTTGCGCTGTGTCTAGCCTTTTTTAGCGCAAGAAAGTGATCGATCTGAAGTCATCGAATTACAGTGTGGATACATTTTTTTTAAATTGAAATCAGATGCGTTGCTTCTATGTTTATACATTTCTCTCGGCTGCATGAATATATTAATTTGCTTTCTCACATCACTAGCTTTAAATATGCAACTTAGCTGGCTAACGAATGCATAAACGTGACCAGCTGGATATAAACTAATGCAAATAGATGGTAACAATCATGATATTTAAACATTTGGGAAGGACTTTTCTAACCTGTTGAGGTTAGCTTTAATGTTCCATGCATCCTCTCAGTCTTGTCGGCAAACATACTGCTGTTCTCTACTGATCTATTTAACAAATGAATTACTTTAGAATGATATGACAACGTGTACTGTAGTGTCCTGTATATATACCTTTTCGTTGGTGATGTTTTAAATCTGAAGTGTTCCGCTCCATGCAGATTGTAGTCTCATGTGCCAAAACAAACACCACAAGGCATCAGTGAAGTTTTTATATTGCCTCTAGAGGTCGCTCTCATACTGTATAATGACAGCAGACCCTTCCCAGCCGCTCCAGCACGGAACGCAACGAGTAAAAACTATTAGTGTGTATTTTTGTTACAGAAATCTGTTATCGGTGCTAATTAATTTGCAAAACCGATATATCGGTCGACCTCTAGTCATCAGTTTACCTTTTAGTGCTTTATCCTGTTCTGTACACCCACAGTTTGATAAAATCCACGAGTGACAACTGCAGTCTACACACAAATTAACTCCCGAAAAATTCAGGTAGTGGCAACCGCATTTGCAAAAATTCCACGCAGTGTTTATGGAACTGAACTGAACAACTGGTTATTAATGACATGATTAATTGCACGTGTGAGATGTGTCCATCTCCTCAGACATACGTGACTTCATTCATATAATGCAGCTTGTCCCTCTCCTCACAAACACAAAACGGGATAAACTGGTGGCATTCATGTTTCACAGGTGCAAGACCCTGCAGCATTGCTATGCTTATCACTTGTGAATCATCTTAATTGCATGTGCCAGTCCTGTACCGTACACACATGGAATTCAAATTTAGGGGATTCACTCCCGCATTTAAATGCAGTTGTCACACCTGAAACTTTGTAGAGTATATGTGGCCAATGTGTGCCTGGAGCTAATTTAACTAGTGACTTAGCCAAACTATGTGTGGATTTATTTAAACTAATGACCTAAGAAAGTGATGTGTGCCAGTGCCTGGTTTGGCTATGGCTTACCTTACGCTTCTATGCGTCATGGCCAAAAGTAAAACTCACCATGCAAGCTGATAGAAGAAAAGGCCCCAGCAACCACCTGAGAAAATAGAAAACTCACACTGCACTGCAATGAAACCAGCTTACATGCAAACTGATCAAATGAGTCTGCAAGTTGATTGGCTACCCAATTACACAAAGCACTTTCAGTCTGCACCATGTGAACTGATTGGTTGGCATATCACATGTGAGCAAGCTGATTGGCTAACAGATTACAAGTTCAAAGAACATATAAGCTCACGCCATTCAAAGCTGCATGCCTGAACTTAGTCATCAAGTCATTACATGCAAATTGCTAAACTGCTGAGTGCAGTAAAATCTAAAGATATCAAAATTTACACCACAGCAGTTGATATAAAAGTGATATCAGCTCATATGCACAACACAACATGCATATGAAAACCGAACCGTCAAAGAAAATGCAGAGTAAAATTTGCTTTTATATGAGTTAAATACACGTGTCTTATCAGTTCAGCGCAAGTTGTCCTTTTAAAAGTGATTCCATGAAGCACCACTTAACCTGCATACATGCATATATACTGACTCTGTTTGGTTCTATACTGATGTGTTTCAGCATCCTTCATCCTGAACATCATCAAATCAGCTCCGCTTACCAATTATTAACTGCACATATATCTGCTTCTTGCACTATTTCACAATATGTGCAGGACAGTAAAAGGTTAAGTAAAGGTTAATCAAATCCTATTTTGAGGTCATGTTTTTTTCTCCAGCCAGATCTTTAGAAGGAACTTATTATCAGAGTTTAGACATGTTAGATACAATAATAGTGATAGCACAAATACAGAAAAAATGTGGCCCCTATCCATTCTTCATCTTGATAATCTGCCCCCCAAAGTAAGTAGTTGGGGAGCCCCGATGTATGGTTAGTAAAATATGCATTCCTGTGGACTGTATTCATTGTTGACTGTATTGGCATTTACAACAAAGAATAAAACTCACTTTTGGTGCCACCTTGTGGACATTTCACCTGCAAACAGAGTGTTCAGCAACATTTCCAGCTTTGGCCACTGGGGACAGTGGTTCGAATTTCAGTGAGCACAGACCCCTAAAGAACATTCCTCCCACTGTTGCAGAATTCACAGTCAAATCAGACAAATAAAGATGCTTGCCTTAGCAAACACCACAAAGAAATCTTCACAAAAGAGACAATTAGAGTATTTGTTTTGCAACACATAGTTTTCTGTGTGCACTTTTGAAAAGTAGATGTTTAAATTCCCAAGCAGGACCAAACAGAGTTTATATGGAAAAGTGTAGGTACTGTATGTACTTCTGTGCCTGGAAGCTCATTCACCCATGCAGCTAGTGCGAGACTCCCCCTCTGACAGGCTTTAAAGGAGGCGCAGTAGGAGGCCTGCTTTACTGCAGAGATGGATCGGAAAAGAGGAACAGAACCCCTCGTCTTTGAGGGGATCCTAAAGGAGAACAGGAATGTGGGGGCCGATCAAGGCATGCTGCAGACGCTTTTATACATTTATCGGTAAACAGCAATTGAAGAAGAAACTACTGTATATTGCCAAAAAGCTTATCACCAAAAAGCAGAAATGTCACCTGTCATTTAAATACAAAAATATTTCAAACAAATCTTGTTTTAATTTGTATAAATCTATATGGAATGTCAGCTGCCTCTATGGACCATGATTAGAGTGAGACATGATCATTTAAAATAGGATTGTTGCACGTATTTTGACATGGAACATCTCTATCTTAGAGTCAGAAAGTCAATGACCTGCATTAATAATCCTCAAAATGTGCATAGACATGAACGGACCTATTGGCCCACTGCAAAATTAAACATTAACCAGGAGAGCCCACGGAAAAGCCCTTCTTTCTCAAGCTTTGTTTGATTACAGTTCAATTTAACACCCTTCATTTTGTCTTATATTCATAATAATATTTTATTAAAATAGAATAGTTTATTAAAATAATATTTACACTGATTAAAGTGACCAGAGATCAGCATGTTACCACTGTGGCACTCTCATGAATATTTTTATTTACCTATTATCATGAAAATGTGTACAACAGAATTCATAATTGCCACTTTATTTGCAAGAGCCGAGGATGATCTTACGTAATATGATTAATATGATAGTTCTACAACATTTTGTTTCTTATTGTCAATGATGTCTATTTTTCTATGAAAAATCACCACAGCAAAATTGTACTGATTAAACTATAAAATTCATCAAAAAATGTTTTTAGCTGTGATAAATGTACAGTTTTGAAATATATCAAACTAAAAAAGCTATCGAAACCTGGTCTTTGGGGTGATGCCACCCAATTTTATTCTATGGAGCAATTTGTCAGTAAAGATTGCATTACTCTGGCCAGAACAGCACGAACATTTCAAGAAGATTTATTGACCCGAATTAATATCCTGCTGGGATCCCAATTACCTCTTTTGGCATCCTTGTGGTGTAATAAAATTGCCATTTTCTTGAAAAATTTACCCATTTAGGTTTAAATGGATGAGAACAGTTATGTAAGACATAACATATACTGTATATAAAACATAAAGCCTATTGAATACTGATTTAGTCGCCTTTTCCAGCTTTGTATCACAGTGGCTAATATGTAATTTAAATTTGAAGAATGCCTCTGATGTATTCCACTCTCAAGAGCCATTTACTAGATTTATGTGAGCTTTTGAAGAATAGGACCTTTGGTTTTCTACAAAACTGTCTTTGTGTCATCTCACGGAAAATGTGTCGTGCAAATTCAGACGATCAAACAAGCTCAGGCTGTATCCTCTTGCATCCAGCAAACAGAAGTCTGACCTCTAGAACTTGTCTGCTCAAACAGCGCCTGGACACTCCATGGTGTGATCAGGTCACGACCCAGCAGGGAGGTCACAGTGAGTTAAGTATCCTTCATAAACGTAGGGGTGAGAGCTCTTATCTTTAATGAAGTGTGACTATCCTATGCTGCCACTGTCTGGCCTGACTGCCCTCTCAGCTTTATGAAGAGGAGCGGAGAGCTCATCTAATCTGCCCAACTCAAAAAAAGGCTTTTGCATCCATAAAGCCTTTTAAAGTGAATGAGAATTAATTGTCTTCATTCTCCTCCAGGACATATCTGTGTATATAAGGCCACTTAAACTGATCGGATTGTGGTTTCTTTGGAATCTTTTAAAAAACAAAATATAGAAATTAATAATTTACTGATGTCGCATACACATGCAAATTGTACAGATCAAATTAAGATTAAGATTCTTAAATAAAAACACAGATAAATAATTAGAATTTTTTTATGCTAAAAACCTAAAGCTTTACTAAGGATGTTGACATTACATCAGTACCCAGAAAAGAGATCAGCTTACTCAAATAATCCAATAACGAAAGAAACCTGTGTTTACATGAGATTTGAAATCATCGGAATATTCTCTGATTTTGCAGGCATGCGCACAACTCTGGCACACACTGGACACGCCAGTAGGAATGCCGGTAAAGGACATGCAACACAATATTAGGGTATATGCAAAAATCTACATTTGCCGATTGTTTTTTGCTCAATCTGTTTACGAATTTACCTTGATAAATGAATGCCATTTAAAGGGATAGTTCACGCAATGCGATCCCAGATATGTATGAATTCCTTTCTTCTGCAGAACACAAATGAAGATTTGTAGAAGAATATCTCAGCTCTGTAGGTCCATACAATGCAAGAGAATTGTGACCAAAACTTTGAAGCTCCAAAAATGCACATAAATTCAACATAAAAGTAATCCATAAGACTCCAATGTTTTACATCTATGACTTTTGAAGCAATCCAATCGTTTTTGGGTGAGAACAGATCAAAATATAACTCGTTATTCACTTTAAATCATGACATCAGCTTGATCTCCTTGGCGATCATGATTTGAAGCTCGATTATACTTCCTAGCCCATCTAGCGCTATTTGCGCTGTGCAATCGAGCTTGAATTCATTGTGCATAGAGACTGCAACGGTAAGATGTACAGTGAAAAAAAAAAAGAGATATATTTTGATATGTTCTCACCCCAAATCAATTATATATATGAAGAAGACATGGATTGAACTAATGGAGTCACACAGATTACTTTTATGTTGCCTTTATGTGCTTTTTAGAGATTCAAAGTTTTCTCACCATTCAATTGCACTGTAAGGACCTACAGAGCTGAGATATTCTTCTAAAAATCTTTGTTTATGTTCTGCAGAAGAAAGTCATACACATCTGAGATGGCATGAGGATGAATAAATAATGAGAGTGTTTTCATTTTTGGTTGGACGATTCTGAGAGCCGAGCATGACTGCTGTGTGCATTTTCCATGCCCCTTTTTGATTTTAAACTAGTAGCCCCTAAGAAACAGGGGGTGTTCACTGTCCCCGGCGCCATTTTGTTGTCCGTTCTGCATAACGTGGCGGCTCATTTTAGCTTATCGTAGCCCATTCGGCCTGTTTCGCGGCTGACCCACCGGCCCGCTCGGTTCTCCCGATGGGCCAGTCCTCCCCTGATCGGCCCCAAAGTACACCGGCCCACCGGAAAAATGCCCGGTATGTCAGATTACCAGTCCAGCCCTGGTCATCATGGTAATGGGCAAAAATCTACATGTGCTGATCGGTTTATGCTTAAACCGTTTATGATCTTAAAACTGCACAAGAATGCTGGAAATAAAGTTAAAAATTAGTTATTCTCAACACCAAAAGTTCCAATACAAATCCAAAAGGTTACAAATACAAGTATACTATAATGTTGCTCCCACATCAAACAATCATATGAGACAAGCTGTAATGACATGTGATAAACATGCTGGTATGTCTTTTAATCCGTTAAGACATCCTACTTTTCAACAGAATGAAGGAAACTCTCTGTTTGCCCATGATGAAAGTGGCACAATCCATTTAGCATGCAGTCCCCATTAGTTTCAGTAAAAAACAAGCCCATGATGGCAGATAAAACAGATCATTTGGTCCCTGACACGTGTCTTAACCCTTTATGAAATAGTGTTCAGCCAGATAACATCACTTAAAACAGTCCAGTCTATAAATCAGACTGGTAACCAAGAAAATGTGAACAAAGTAGCTATCGCTTAAATGTTGTTCGTTGTTCATGCCCAAAAGGGTTTTCAATTGGGGGGTGGGGGTCACCAAACTAGATCGTGCAGCCTTAAAGCCAAGGGCACCCCCGGGCAGTCAAGGGCCCCTGGGCACATATTAGGGCAGTGGTGGCTCAGCGGTTAAGGCTCTGGATTACTGACCAGAAGGTTGGGGGTTCAAGCCCCAGCACCGCCAAGACACCACTGTGTGGCCCTTGAGCAAGGCCCTTGATCCTATCTGCTCCAGGGGCGCCGAATCATGGCTGACCCTGCACTCTAACGCCAGCATAGCTGGGATATGTGAAAAATAAATAATTTCACCGTATATATGCAGAAATGTATGTATAATGTGTGACAAAAAATATACACCACAAACAATGTGGACCGTGCTGGGATTTATGGAAATATGAAATGTACAAACACAAATGTTTGAAAACCTCTTTAATTAATGGGTCGGAGCAAGGAATTCTGGTCCCAGTGAATATATATTGCTCTGGACCCCTTATCTATTAAAATAATACAGTATCAAATGTGTTGTGGTCCCCCCTGTACCTTTGGGCCCCTAGAATCGTTACCACCTTTCACCCAACTAGATACGGCCCTTTGATGTCATACAATCCAAAATTAATATGATTTACATTATTATATTATTAATGGGCATTGATTGGTTTCGGGCAAGATATTAATAGTTTTTCTCATTAGATGCATATTTTGCACAGAATCAGAGGATTTAACATGCTAATCAAAGATTCAAAAAGTCTAACAAGCCTGTCTTCATTCAACATTATGTCAGCAGCATTCTTTTAATGTGCCTTTTTTTCTTCCAACTCAAAAAATATGAAATGAAAAAGGGTTTTTTGTGTCTGTATGCATGCTTACACAAGTGGGTCAAATAGATTTGTTATGAAAAATGTTCAAAGTGGGCTCACATTGAATGATCCAATAAAAATGGATGTTATGAAATGCCAAATTTGATTCAGATTAACAGAAAATGGTTTACCCTTTTCTGAAGTGCTTCATTTGAAGTATTACGTCAATTTGTTACTCAATAAAAACATCTTGCTGTCTAAAAAGTACTTGTCTAAATTGACAATTTTTGCCTTATAGCGATTGTCTCTGTATCTCTGTACGATATCACAACTCCCTGGTGTAGGGGTAAAGGGCTCCCTTGATACCTTTTTTGTATGAATTTTGATCAAACAACCTTCCATTATTATTTATTTTCACACAACAAATTACACACACAAAAAAAAAAAAGAAAAAAGTTACACACTAAGTAGTTTTGATTATGGCGTGCATTCGTCGTGGCATTGTTTCGACATCTTTATGCAACGTGACAACCTTTATTTCCATCCAGTGTTGCATACATTTTTGGCCGAGATCTTGTATTGATGACGGGATAGTCGAACCCCTCCGTAAAGTCTTCTCCAGCACATCCCAAAGACTTTCAATGGGGTTAAGGTCAGAACTCTGTGGTGGCCAATTCATGTGTGAAAATGATTCCTCATGTTCCCTGAACCACTCTTTCACAATTTGAGCACGATGAATATTGTCACTCTCATCCTGGAATATGCCTGTACTGTCAGGGAAGGAAAAAACCATTGATGAGATAATCTGGTCATTCAGTACATTCAGTAAATCAGCTGACTTCATATTGCTACATGAGGTTGCTGAGCCCACACCTGACCAATTGAAGCAACCTCAGATCATAATACTGCCTACAGGCTTGTACAGTGGGCACTATGCATGACGGGCGCATCGCTTCATGGGCTTGCCTTCTTACACTGATGACCCCATCGCTTTGGAATAGGGTAAATCTGGACTACATCATACCACATGACCTTTTTCCATTGCGCCACAGTCCAATCTTTATGCTTCCTAGCAAATTGAAGTAGTTTTTTCTGATTAGCCTCACTAACAATTGTCTTTCTTGTGGCCACACAGATGTTTAGTACTAATCCTGTAAGTTCTTGTTGCATTGTGCGAGTGGAAATGCTCTTACTTTCACTACTAAAGTAAACTAAATATCTGTGAGTTACACTGGCGATTTTTTACAATGTGATTTTACTTAGAGTATTAGTGATCTCTGGTCAGGATCATTCAAGCTATACTTCTGTGAAGCTGAAGGTTCACCACTATCCTTCCAGGTGTTAATAATGCATTGGACAGTTCTGCACTTTTTGACCATAAAAAGCACATCCTTTTGCCCCATTGTACCCTACTAGCATGTGGCTGTTTACTCTTTTCTGCTTGGGTTTAAGATAATCATAATGAAATGAAATGATCCTTAATTACAATCCCTGAAGGATGGTATAAAGAGAAAAGCAATGTCTTGTGCTTGTTTTTTGAACAGACCTTGTGCTTAAGTGAGGAATTTTCTTTCTCCGGTGTGTTATCTGGTCACACGCCCAACAGGACAGTCATGGATGATTATGATTGTAAAAGCTTGTCTTATGGTGCAGAGGAGCATGAGATCTTCACAAGAGTATCAGCCACAAGTGAAATCAATCAGAGTTTTTAGCTCAACTTTCTCTGCTGATTCACCATATAAGATGCATTTGGTTTGCTCTGCAAGCATTGTTGTGTCTGTTCATTCACTATTTTTGTTTATTTACTTTTAACCCTTATTTTCTTAAAAAAAAAAAAAAAAAAAAGGCGGAGAGGGAGCCTTTTACACCACACTTGGTAATACTGACATTACAGCAGATTTTCTATAGAGCTGCTTTGGAAAAATGTGTATTGTAAAAAAAGCACATATAAAACAAATACAAATTATTTGACAGGATTTGACTTTTATGTTGAAATGGTTTTTTTTTCTACTTTAGCATCAAAATTTCAGTGTTCTCTCTTTGTCAAACAAACAAGTGATAGCCAGTGCTGAAGCATTGTACCAATCAGAAATTAGCATAATTAATTCTGATTCAATGTAATGGCCATCACCGTCCAATCACTGCCAACCATGGTAACATAAAATTATACATGATACATTCTGAATCTATGTACTGATTATCATTGTCCCATGTGTGTCAATGTTGAGCGCTCCAAACATCATCTGCAGTCTGAAACTGAACTTTGGATTGAATGCACTTGGCTTCATAGTAAAGCTATAGGATGCTCCCTATTTAGTGAAATCCTCCAGTGTGCTGTCTGTCTGCACTGGTCTCAGAACAGTTTGAAGTGCACTTTATTTTCATCCTAACTCCATATAAAGCCTCTGAAAGCAAAAACAAAAACAAAATTCTCAATGTGAAAATGCACAGTAAATTTAGGATTTCTAATGAATTCCTTGTGCTATTGTACACATTAGTGGTCACTGTGTCATTCAAATTGTTAAAATGGCTTATCGGATGAAACTAAAGACTCCAATCTTTTGTCTCAAAAAGGTTTCAATGTAAAAACTTGATTAGGTTTCTTACCAGATGTAGTTTTGTTGGCGTTTCTCCAAAGACAAACTGCTGTGATCAGTGCCATGTTGTTTTGTCACATGACTCGGTGCATCAAAGGTTTAACCCTTTAATAAAAAGCCCAGAGTCTCCTGGATTAACATCAGTCAGTTTAAATGAAATGAAATGATGCGGTGCATATAGCCAAAATACAACGTCCATGCATGTGTTTGCGGGGTCGCACAAGGTTAAAGGAATTTTCCAGGTTCAATAGAAGTTAAGCACAATCAACAGCGTTTGTGGTATAATATTGATTACCATAAAAAATGATTTTGGCTTGTCCCTCCTTTTCTTTAAAAAAAGGGAAAGTGTTTTTAAATAAAATTCTAAGCTTCACATTTCTGAATTTAAACCCACAAAAAATTGGCCCGATTCACTTCCATTGAAAGTGCCACATTGTAACATCGATTTTTGCTTCTTTTTATTTTTTAAGAAAAGGACGGACAAGAGTAAATCGTTTTTTGTGGTAATCAACATTATGCCACACATGCTGCTGACTGAACTTAATTTTTATTGAATCTGAACTATCCCTTTAAGAAAAACAATGGAGGCATTTAGCCCCTGCAACAGTGGGACTTTTTGCCCCAAAAACTTTCCTTTCATTCAGTCATTAAAACACTTTTGATTGAATCACCTTAAAATGTAAAATGACAAATTAGTAATTTGTCTCAAAATAAATGTGAAAGTTTCATAAATTGTGCTAATAAACATAAATTAGCAACATTTAAAAAAATATATTAAGTATTAGATCAAATGACCTCGAAATCCAACTTTAGACATTGCACGCAATGATGTCATGGATCAAGAGTATTTTGCTGTGTAAAGTGACAAACAGGTGTTTAGGAAAGTACTGTGGTCGTTTTTGTTTCTGTTTAGCGTTTTGGAAAAATAAATAAATCTAAAGTACCTTTTACCCCGTTGTACCCTAATTAATTTAATTTAATTTCAATTAAACTAGGGTATTTTATTTACCATATTAGGTAATATATTAATATACCATGGTACTTACATAATAATCCGAGTTACTTCAAAGAACACAGTGTTTTTATGTTGTTGTTTTTTTTTTTTTTTTTTTTTCTAAAGTTTGTCACACACCAAAATTCCTCGATCTCTTCGAGAAACAGCCGGGATAGTAGCAAAAATAATATCCTTTTGAACAAATGATTTCTAAACGCTTGTATTCAAAACACAAAACTGCCATCTAGTGGTCAAAATAACCACACTGTCGAGGAAGGAGCTCTTCGTTGCGACGAAGGCTTAGCTCATGAATATTAATTACGTCGCGCGAACGTAACGTGGAACGCACGCATACGCCGGTTGTGTTTTACAAACATGGCTGCGCCTATGCGAATGTCATGTTGTTGATTGCTCCTATCTAGGTGCGTGTATTTGAGCGCTATTACAAACATTCTGAACAATAATATTAATAATAATATTACTGACCTTTCTACATGCACCGGATTTATAAGGTATGTTCGCTGAGTTACGAAATAACATATACTCTTATAAAGACCATTTTTAATACATTGCTATTAGTTGTCTAACAAGCTAGCATATACGCTGTTATATATTAAATGGTATGCAAAGTTATATTTTATGTCTCATTACTACCTTTTCTTTCTTTTTGTACAGAGATTCTATCAATCATGGTCCATCTGTGTAAGTATTCTTACCGTGCTTCACTTCTGAGATAAAATTTTTGTTTCTTAAATAAAGTATTTCCTTTCAAATGTTAACCTTCAATCTCTGAAAATATGCTTTGCGTTTGTTGGGCCTTTATCTTAACAGCGTCTTTACTTTTGAAAAAATACCACGGTGGGCATGTGGTGATCAGGCTGGCGCTAGGGGGCGCCACTAACAGACCCTTCTACCGCATCGTGGCCGCCTATAATAAACGAGCGAGAGACAGTAAATATATCGAGCAGCTGGGATCATACGACCCTCTGCCGAACATCTACAATGAAAAACTAGTTGCTTTCAATTATGACAGAATCAAGTACTGGATTGGCTGCGGCTCTCATCCCACTAAACCTGTTGCCAAACTTCTAGGTAAGTGTTTTATATTATATATATATATTTGGTCACTGAATTCCAAAATAATTGTCTTTCAATGTTTGATTTTAATACACAAGGATATTTAGTTATGATTGTAATATGTGGTAAATGTATTCACCGGTTTACTGTGTACACATCAAGTGTTTGGACACACACGACTGAATTTAAGATTCTCATGATCTTTAAAACCTTTTCATCCAAAGCATTTAGACAAATATAAATTGTGCCTACACATTAAATTCCTTAACATTTTTTTTTAATTATTTCCCAATTTGTGATATTTAATAATTGTAATGACTTGATAATAATGAGTTGGTGTGTCCTAACTTTTGACTGGTACTGTAATATCAATTTCATGAATCCAGTCAGACTGATTCATTTGTTTTTCGGAGCAGGATTGGCTGGATTTTTCCCATTACACCCAATGACAGTGACTGAAGCAGAGCGGAGACGAAAAGCAGCTTTGACGGAAGATATTAAAACCGACAGTCAAGATCAAGAAGAGGCAGAGCTTTGAACCCAAACCCAAAGGAGCTGCTCTGTAAATGCAAAATAAAGTGTTTATGATTTCTCAGTAGTTGTGATGTGACATTGTACTTATGGAACCGTGAGCTTTTGTTTCACATACACTGATCAGCCACAACATAAAAACCACCTGCCTAATATTGTGTAAGTCCCCCTCGTGCCACCAAAACAGCACCAACCCACATCTCAGAACAGCATTCTGATATTCTAGTCTTCTCTTCACAATTGTACAGAGCGGTTATCTGAGTTACTGTAGACTTTATCAGTTCCAATCCACAAGACATTTCTGTCCACAGATCTGCCACTCACTGGATGTTTCTGGCACCATTCTGAGTAAATTCTAGAGACTGTTGTGCATGCTAACCATTTAGATCCTATATTTACACACGATTGTGTAACTCTTGTGGCAAGCAACTTAACTGAACTATGGTAGTACACCCGTGTACTTGCATTAAAGTTAGTTGTTAGTGTTAGTGTCAATATACTAGTGTTAGTAAATTGGTCAGAGGCTCAATTCTCACATTTGTTTCTTTCTTAAAGGGATAGTTCACCCAAAAAAGTAAATTCTGTCATCATTTAATCACACTTTACTCATACTTATGTTGTTCAGATGACTTGGCTTCTTTTGATGAATACAAAAGGAGATCTTAAGCAGAAAGTTGGGGACTAAAAGCCCAAGTCACTATTTTAATTTTATAGAAAAACATTTACAACTAGATTAAAAAGTTTGAGTACAAACTTTAGGTTGGCTTGAGAAAGCCTAGCATAAAGTTTGAAGTAGTTGTAAAAGTTTGAAGATTTACGGTTTCTAGTTTGATGTAATTATAAGTAGTAGTTTTCAAAGTTCAAAGTTTAGAGATTATAAAACTATTCAGTCTATCAAATAGAATAGATAGATAGATAGATAGATAGATAGATAGATAGATAGATATTAACCCTCAGATAGATAGATAGATAGATAGATATTGACCCTCAGATAGATAGATAGATAGATAGATAGATAGATAGATAGTTATTGACCATCAGATAGATAGATAGATAGATAGATAGATAGATAGATAGTTATTGACCATCAGATAGATAGATAGATAGATAGATAGATATTGACCATTAGATAGATAGATAGATAGATATTGATCCTCAGATAGATCGATAGATATTGACCCTCAGATAGATAGATAGATATTGACCCTCAGATAGATAGATAGATATTGACCCTCAGATAGATAGATAGATATTGACCCTCAGATAGATAGATAGATATTGACCCTCAGATAGATAGATAGATAGATAGATAGATAGATAGATATTGATCCTCAGATAGATAGATAGATATTGATCCTCAGATAGATAGATAGTCATTGACCCTGAGATATAGATAGATAGCGTATGAACCACAGATAGATAGATATTGACCCGCAGATAGATAGATAGATAGATAGTCATTGACCCTTAGATAGATAGATAGATATTGACCGTCAGATATATAGATAGATAGATAGTCATTGACCCTGAGATATAGATAGAGTATGACCCACAGATCGATAGATAGATAGTTATTGACCCGCAGATATTTAGATAGATAGATAGATAGATATTGACCCTCAGATAGATAGATAGATAGATAGATATTGACCATCAGAAAGATAGATAGATAGACAGATAGATAGACAGATAGATAGACAGATAGATATATCATTTTTTACTTGGTTGCTAGGGTAACCAAATCTGGTTGCTAGGCAGTTTCCAGGGTGATCCTTATCAAGCCTCCTTTTCATTCTGAGTGAATAAAGTCAACCCGGAAGTCTCTATGATTTTCTGTTGCATAGATATGTGATTTGTTACTTGGTTGCTAGGGTAATCACATCTGGTTGCTAGGCGGTTACCAGACTGATACATATCAAGGCTACTTTCCATCCTGAGTGAAATAAGTCAACCCGGAAGTCTCTCTGATTTTCTGTTGCAGAGATATGTGATTTGTTACTTGGTTGCTAGGGTAATCACATCTGGTTGCTAGGCAGTTACCAGAATGATACATATCAAGGCTACTTTCCATCCTGAGTGAAATAAGTGAAACAGGAAGTCTCTATGATTTTCTGGTGCAGATATATGTGATTTGTTACTTGGTTGCTAGGGTAACCCCGTCTGGTTGCTAGGCAGTTACCAGAGTGATACATATCAAGGCTCCTTGCAATCCTGTGTGAAATATGTTAACCCCTAAGTCTCTACGATGTTCTGGTTCAAAGATATGTGATTTGTTACTTGGTTGCTAGGGTAATCGCATCTGGTTGCTAGGCAGTTACCAGAGGGATACATATCAAGGCTACTTTCCATCCTGAGTGAAATAAGTGAAACAGGAAGTCTCTATGATTTTCTGGTGCAGAGATATGTGATTTGTTACTTGGTTGCTAGGGTAAACACATCTGGTTGCTAGGCAGTTACCAAAGTGATACTCATAAGGCTCCTTGCAATCCTGTGTGAAATATGTCAACCCCTAAGTGTCTACGATGTTCTGGTTCAAAGATATGTGATTTGTTACTTGGTTGCTAAGGTAACCCTGTCTGGTTGCTATGCAGTTACCAGAGTGATACATATCAAGGCTACTTTCCATCCTGAGTGAAATAAGTGAAACAGGTAGTCTCTACGATTTTCTGGTGCAGAGATATGTGATTTGTTACTTGGTTGCTAGGGTAACCCCGTCTGGTTGCTAGGCAGTTACCAGAGTGATACTCATAAGGCTCCTTGCAATCCTGTGTGAAATATGTCAACCCCTAAGTCTCTACGATGTTCTGGTTCAAAGATATGTGATTTGTTACTTGGTTGCTAAGGTAACCCTGTCTGGTTGCTATGCAGTTACCAGAGTGATACATATCAAGGCTACTTTCCATCCTGAGTGAAATAAGTGAAACAGGTAGTCTCTACGATATACTGGTGCAGATATATGTGATTTGTTACTTGGTTGCTAGGGTAACCCCGTCTGGTTGCTAGGCAGTTACCAGAGTGATACATATCAAGGCTACTTTCCATCCTGAGTGAATCAAGTCAACCCGGAAGTCTCTATGATTTTCTGATGCAGAGATATGTGATTTGTTACTTGGTTGCTAGGGTAATCACATCTGGTTGCTAGGCGGTTACCAGAGTGATACATATCAAGGCTACTTTCCATCCTGAGTGAAATAAGTCAACCCGGAAGTCTCTCTGATTTTCTGTTGCAGAGATATGTGATTTGTTACTTGGTTGCTAGGGTAATCACATCTGGTTGCTAGGCAGTTACCAGAGTGATACATATCAAGGCTACTTTCCATCCTGAGTGAAATAAGTGAAACAGGAAGTCTCTATGATTTTCTGGTGCAGATATATGTGATTTGTTACTTGGTTGCTAGGGTAACCCCGTCTGGTTGCTAGGCAGTTACCAGAGTGATACATATCAAGGCTCCTTGCAATCCTGTGTGAAATATGTTAACCCCTAAGTCTCTACGATGTTCTGGTTCAAAGATATGTGATTTGTTACTTGGTTGCTAGGGTAATCGCATCTGGTTGCTAGGCAGTTACCAGAGGGATACATATCAAGGCTACTTTCCATCCTGAGTGAAATAAGTGAAACAGGAAGTCTCTATGATTTTCTGGTGCAGAGATATGTGATTTGTTACTTGGTTGCTAGGGTAAACACATCTGGTTGCTAGGCAGTTACCAAAGTGATACTCATAAGGCTCCTTGCAATCCTGTGTGAAATATGTCAACCCCTAAGTGTCTACGATGTTCTGGTTCAAAGATATGTGATTTGTTACTTGGTTGCTAAGGTAACCCTGTCTGGTTGCTATGCAGTTACCAGAGTGATACATATCAAGGCTACTTTCCATCCTGAGTGAAATAAGTGAAACAGGTAGTCTCTACGATTTTCTGGTGCAGAGATATGTGATTTGTTACTTGGTTGCTAGGGTAACCCCGTCTGGTTGCTAGGCAGTTACCAGAGTGATACATATCAAGGCTACTTTCCATCCTGAGTGAATTAAGTCAACCCGGAAGTCTCTATGATTTTCTGTTGCAGAGATATGTGATTTGTTACTTGGTTGCTAGGGTAATCACATCTGGTTGCTAGGCAGTTACCTGAGTGATACATATCAAGGCTACTTTCCATCCTGAGTGAAATAAGTCAACCCGGAAGTCTCTCTGATTTTCTGTTGCAGAGATATGTGATTTGTTACTTGGTTGCTAGGGTAACCGCATCTGGTTGCTAGGCAGTTACCAGAGTGATAAATATCAAGGCTACTTTCCATCTTGAGTGAAATAAGTGAAACAGGAAGTCACTACGATTTTCTGGTGCAGAAATATGTGATTTGTTACTTGGTTGCTAGGGTAACCCCATCTGGTTGCTAGGCAGTTACCAGAGTGATACATATCAAGGCTACTTTCCATTCTGAGTGAAATAAGTGAAACAGGAAGTCTGTATGATTTTCTGGTGCAGAGATATGTGATTTGTTACTTGGTTGCTAGGGTAACCCCATCTGGTTGCTAGGCAGTTACCAGAGTGATACATATCAAGGCTACTTTTCATCCTGAGTGAAATAAGTGAAACAGGAAGTCTCTATGATTTTCTGGTGCAGAGATATGTGATTTGTTATTTGGTTGCTAGGGTAACCCCATCTGGTTGATAGGCAGTTACCAGGGTGATACTTATCAAGCCTCCTTTCCATACTGAGTGAATCAAGTCAACCTGGAAGCTACTATACTGTGGCTATGAAGATTTTAGGTCATTACTTATTGGCTGCTTGATAAAAGAAATCCTCTGAGGGAGAGAGAGAGGGAGAGACGCAGGGCTGACAGGCCCTTTTTGTCTGTGTGTGTGAAAACGTCAGTTGGGATTTAAATTTCTGAACATTCCGCAATGTTAATCAATGGGAGTTTTTCCGAGTTTTGATCGTCATTTTTAGGAAAACCGTAAGTCTGATCAGTTAGAAAAGATATAGCACACTATTCGGGATTAGTCTGAAGGTCTGTGCCGAGTTTGGTGCATGTAGCTTAAAAGCTCTAGGAGGAGTTACATTTAGAAATTTAGTCTCAGAATAATAATAATAACTAGATTAAAAAGTTTGAGTACAAACTTTAGGTTGGCTTGAGAAAGCCTAGCATAAAGTTTGAAGTAGTTGTAAAAGTTTGAAGATTTACGGTTTCTAGTTTGATGTAATTATAAGTAGTAGTTTTCAAAGTTCAAAGTTTAGAGATTATAAAACCATTCAGTCTATCAAATAGATTAGATAGATAGATAGATAGATAGATAGATAGATAGATAGATAGATAGATAGATAGATAGAGTATGACCCACAGATAGATAGATAGATAGATAGATAGATAGATAGATAGATAGATAGATAGATAGATAGATAGATAGATAGATAGAGTATGACCCACAGATAGATAGATAGATAGATAGATAGATAGATATTGACCATCAGATAGATAGATAGATAGATAGATAGATAGAGTATGACCCACAGATAGATAGATAGATAGATATTCACCATCAGATAGATAGATAGATAGATAGATAGATAGAGTATGACCCACAGATAGATAGATAGATAGATATTGACCATCAGATAGATAGATCGATAGATAGAGTATGACCCACAGATAGATAGATAGATAGATAGATAGATAGATAGATAGATAGATAGATAGATAGATAGATAGATAGATAGATAGATATTGACCCTCAGATAGATAGATAGATAGATAGATAGATAGAGTATGACCCACAGATAGATAGATAGATAGATAGATAGATAGATAGATAGATAGATAGATAGATAGATAGATAGATAGATAGATATTGACCATCAGATAGATAGATAGAGTTATTGACCATCAGATAGACAGATAGATAGATAGATAGATAGATAGATATTGATCCTCAGATAGATAGATAGATATTGATCCTCAGATAGATAGATAGATAGATATTGACCCTCAGATAGATAGATAGATAGATAGTCATTGACCCTTAGATAGATAGATAGATATTGACCGTCAGATCTATATAGGTAGATAGATAGTCATTGACCCTGAGATATAGATAGATAGAGTATGACCCACAGATAGATAGATTGATAGTTATTGACCCTCAGATAGATAGATAGATAGATAGATAGATAGATAGATAGATAGATAGATAGATAGATAGATAGATAGATAGATAGATAGATAGATATTGACCCTCAGATAGATAGATAGATAGATATTGACCCTCAGATAGATAGATAGATAGATAGATAGATATTGACCCTCAGATAGATAGATAGATAGATAGATAGATAGATAGATAGATAGATAGATATTAACCCTCAGATAGATAGACAGTTCGAAAGATAGATATAGATAGACTGATAAATAGACAGACAGACAGACAGATAGATAGATAGATTCTTGCTACCCTGAGTCCCATGAACAAAACCAGAAGTCTTTATTTTGTTCTGGTGCAGAGATATGTAATTTGTTACTTGGTTGCTATGGTAACCCTATCTGGTTGCTAGGCAGTTACCAGAGTAATACATATCAAGGCTACTTTCCATCATGAGTGAAATAAGTCAACCTGGAAGTCTCTACGATTTCTGTTAAATAGATATGTGATTTGTTACTTGGTTGCTAGGCTATCCCCATCTGGTTGCTAGGCAGTTACCAAAGTGTTACTCATAAGGCTCCTTGCAATCCTGAGTGAAATATGTCAACCCCTAAGTCTCTACGATGTTCTGGTTCAAAGATATGTGAATTGTTACTTGGTTGCTAGGGTAACCCTGTCTGGTTGCTATGCAGTTACCAGGGTGATACTTATCAAGCCTCCTTTCCATCTTGAGTGAATAAAGTCAACCCGCAAGTCTGTATGATTTAATGGTGCAGAGATATGTGATTTGTTATTTGGTTGCTAGGGTAACCCTGTCTGGTTGCTATGCAGTTACCAGGGTGATCCTTATCAAGCCTCCTTTCCATCCTGAGTGAATTAAGTCAACCCAGATGTCTCTACGGTTTTCTGGAGAAGAAATATATGATTTGTTACTTGGTTGCTAGGGTACCCAATCTGGTTGCTAGGCAGTTACCAGAGTGATGCATATCAAGGCTACTTTCCATCCTGAGTGAAATAAGTGAAACAGGAAGTCTCTACGATTTTCTGGTGCAGAGATATGTGATTTGTAACTTGGTTGCTAGGGTAACCCCATCTGGTTGCTAGGCAGTTACCAAAGTGATACTCATAAGGCTCCTTGCAATCCTGAGTGAAATATGTCAACCCCTAAGTCTCTACGATGTTCTGGTTAAAAGATATGTGATTTGTTACTTGGTTGCTAGGGTAACCATATCTGGTTGCTATGCAGTAACCAGGGTGATACATATCAAGCCTCCTTTCCATCCTGAGTGAATAAAGTCAACCCGGAAGTCTGTATGAATTTCTGGTGCAGAGAAATGTGATTTGTTATTTGGTTGCTAGGGTAACCCTTTCTGGTTGCTATGCAGTTACCAGGGTGATGACTTGTCAAGCCTCCTTTCCATCCTGAGTGAATTAAGTCAACCCGGAAGTCTGTATGAATTTCTGGTGCAGAGATATGTGATTTGTTATTTGGTTGCTAGGGTAACCCTGTCTGGTTGCTATGCAGTTACCAGGGTGATAACTTGTCAAGCCTCCTTTCCATCCTGAGTGAATTAAGTCAACCCGGAAGTCTGTATGAATTTCTGGTGCAGAGATATGTGATTTGTTATTTGGTTGCTAGGGTAACCCTGTCTGGTTGCTATGCAGTTACCAGGGTGATACATATCAAGGCTACTTTCCATCCTGTGTGAAATATGTCAACTCCTAAGTCTCTACGATGTTCTGGTTCAAAGATATGTGATTTGTTACTTGGTTGCTAGGGTAACCACATCTGGTTGCTAGGCAGTTACCAGAGTGATACATATCAAGCCTCCTTTCCATCCTGAGTGAAATAAGTGAAACAGGAAGTCTCTATGATTTTCTGGTGCAAAGATATGTGATTTGTTACTTGGTTGCTAGGGTAACCCCATCTGGTTGCTAGGCAGTTACCAAGGTGACAGCCAACAATGCTCCTTGCAATCCTGAGTGAAATAAGTCAACCCAGATTTCTCTGTGATTTTCTAGTACAGATATATGTGATTTGTTTCTTGGTTGCTAGGGTAACCCCATCTGGTTGCTAGGCAGTTACCAAGGTGACAGGCAACATTGCTCCTTGCCATCCTGAGTGAAATAAGTCAACCCGTAAGTCTCTGTGATTTTCTTGTGCAGAGATATGTGATTTGTTACTTGGTTGCTAAGGTAACCCTATCTGGTTGCTAGGCAGTTACCAAGGTGACAGGCAACAATGCTCCTTGCCATCCTGAGTGAAATAAGTCAACCCGAAAGTCTCTACGTCATTCTGATCCTAAGATACACATCTTAGTGATTTTGAATGGATGTCAATGGTTCTTTGTTGCTAGGGTGCTTTAAATGGTTGCTAGGGCGTGGCTAAGTAGTTCACATGATGAAAGCTGAAGACTGATTACTCACCCAATGAAAACAAAGCAACTATCATGTCTCTAGGACATTCTGATCTGAAGATATCTTACTGTAAATGAAATCAATAAATGTGGTTGCTAGGGTGCTCTAAATTGTTGCTAGGGAGTGGCTTGGCAGCTGCCAATGATGAATCTCCAAAGGCTGCTTGTCAATATGAATGATATAAACCAACTCCCATGCTTCTGTGACATTCAGAATGGAAGATATCTCTCTATGGATTTTGGTTGCTAAGGTGCTCGAAAATGGTTGCTAGGGAGGGGCTAGGAAGTGTTGAGGGGATTCATGATTGGCTGTTTTACTGCCCCAAGTCAAACGAGACCACCCTCGTGTTTCTATGATAATTCAGTCCGGAGAAATCCCTTTGATCTTTTTCAAAGGAAGTCTATGGGAATTGTTGCTAAGGTGCTGTAAATGGTTGCTAGGGCGTGGCTTGATAGCTTCACAATGATCCTGAGAGACTGATTGGTCGTCTGAGTAAAATGAGCCCGCCCCCTTGTCTGTAAGACACTGTGATCCAGAGTTATGTTCAATACAAAATCTACCATAGACTTAACATTGGGGCAAATTTGGGCAGCTCCTGCCCCCCAGGGGTGCAACTTTTACCCCATTGTGAGGTACGTTCTCACAGAGCCTGTCAGCCTCTTCAAATGAGGTAAATCACACGTCTCTGCGAAATCCTCGCTCTGAGCTATGACTCGTCAAAATTCGGCTCAATGTTAAGTCAATGGGATTGTTTGCCCAATTTTTTGCCCCTGGGGCAAACACCGTACCCCCGATCGCTTATAAAAGTCATAGCACACCATTCCCAAATAATCCGCACGATTTGACGCCTTATTCGTGGGTCAGCGACCAAAAATTTTTGCAAAAAATTCCATTGACTTACATTGGGGCAATTTTGGGCAGCTCCTGCCCCCCAGGGGTAAAACTTTTACCCCATTGTGAGGTATGTTCTCACAGAGCCTGTCAGCCTCTTCAAATGTGGTAAATCACATGTCTCTGCGAAATCCTCGCTCTGAGCTATGACTCGTCAAAGTTCGGCTCAATGTTAAGTCAATGGGATTTTTTGCCCAATTTTTTGCCCCTGGGGCAAACACCGTACCCCCGATCGTTTAGAAAAGATATAGCACACTATTCGGGATTAGTCTGAAGGTCTGTGCCGAGTTTGGTGCATGTAGCTTAAAAGCTCTAGGAGGAGTTAGATTTAGAAATTTAGTCTCAGAATAATAATAATAATAATAATAAGTTTAAATAGGATTTCAGTAAGTTGGCTTTCTCAAGCCAACCTAATAATAATAAGTTTAAATAGGATTTCAGTAAGTTGGCTTTCTCAAGCCAACCTAATAATAAGTTTAAATAGGATTTCAGTAAGTTGGCTTTCTCAAGCCAACCTAATTATAAAACACACATAGTTAACTAGATTAAAAAGTTTGAGTACAAACTTTAGGTTGGCTTGAGAAAGCCTAGCATAAAGTATGAAGTAGCTTTAAAAGTTTGAAGATTTAAGGTTTTTAGTTTGATGTAATTATTAGTAGTTTTCAATGTTCAAAGTTTAGAGATTATAAAACTATTCAGTCTATCAAATAGATTAGATAGATAGATAGATAGATAGATAGATAGATAGATAGATACATAGATAGATAGATAGATAGATAGATATTGACCCTCAGATAGATAGATAGATAGATAGATAGATAGATAGATAGATATAGATAGATAGATAGAGTATGATTGATAGATAGATAGATAGATAGATAGATAGATAGATATTGACCATCAGATAGATAGATAGATAGATAGATAGATAGATATTGACCATCAGATAGATAGATAGATAGATAGATAGATAGATAGTTATTGACCCTCAGATAGATAGATAGATAGATAGATAGATAGATAGATAGATAGATAGATAGATAGATAGATAGATAGTTATTGACCCTCAGATAGATAGATAGATAGTTATTGACCCTCAGATAGATAGATAGATAGATATTGACCCTCAGATAGATAGATAGATAGATAGATAGATAGATAGATAGTTATTGACCCTCAGATAGATAGATAGATAGATAGATAGATAGATAGATAGATAGATAGATAGATAGATAGATAAATAGATATTGACCCTCAGATAGATAGATAGATATTGACCCTCAGATAGATAGATAGATAGATAGATAGTTATTGACCCTCAGATAGATAGATAGATAGATAGATAGATAGATAGATAGATAGATATTGATCCTTAGATAGATAGATAGATATTGACCCTCAGATAGATAGATAGATAGATAGATAGATAGATAGATAGATAGTTATTGACCCTCAGATAGATAGATAGATAGATAGATAGATAGATAGATAGATAGATAGATATTGACCCTCAGATAGATAGATTGATAGATAGATAGATAGATAGATAGATAGATATTGACCCTCAGATAGATAGATAGAGACCCTCAGATAGATAGATAGATAGATAGATAGATATTGACCCATAGATAGAGAGATAGATAGATAGATAGATAGATAGATAGATATTAACCCTCACATAGATAGATAGTTCGAAAGATAGATATAGATAGATTGATAAATAGACAGACAGACATACAGATAGATAGATAGATCCTTGCAACCCTGAGTCCCATGAACAAAACCAGAAGTCTTTATGTTGTTCTGGTGCAGAGATATGTAATTTGTTACTTGGTTGCTAGGGTAACCCTATCTGGTTGCTAGGCAGTTACCAGAGTAATACATATCAAGGCTACTTTCCATCATGAGTGAAATAAGTCAACCCCTAAGTCTCTACGATGTTCTGGTTCAAAGATATGTGAATTGTTACTTGGTTGCTAGGGTAACCCTGTCTGGTTGCTATGCAGTTACCAGGGTGATACTTATCAAACCTCCTTTCCATCTTGAGTGAATAAAGTCAACCCGCAAGTCTGTATGATTTAATGGTGCAGAGATATGTGATTTGTTATTTGGTTGCTAGGGTAACCCTGTCTGGTTGCTATGCAGTAACCAGGGTGATCCTTATCAAGCCTCCTTTCCATCCTGAGTGAATTAAGTCAACCCAGATGTCTCTACGGTTTTCTGGAGCAGAAATATATGATTTGTTACTTGGTTGCTAGGGTAACCCAATCTGGTTGCTAGGCAGTTACCAGAGTGATGCATATCAAGGCTACTTTCCATCCTGAGTGAAATAAGTGAAACAGGAAGTCTCTACGATTTTCTGGTGCAGAGATATGTGATTTGTAACTTGGTTGCTAGGGTAACCCCATCTGGTTGCTAGGCAGTTACCAAAGTGATACTCATAAGGCTCCTTGCAATCCTGAGTGAAATATGTCAACCCCTAAGTCTCTACGATGTTCTGGTTCAAAGATATGTGATTTGTTACTTGGTTGCTAGGGTAACCATATCTGGTTGCTATGCAGTAACCAGGGTGTTACATATCAAGCCTCCTTTCCATCCTGAGTGAATAAAGTCAACCCGGAAGTCTGTATGAATTTCTGGTGCAGAGATATGTGATTTGTTATTTGGTTGCTAGGGTAACCCTGTCTGGTTGCTATGCAGTTACCAGGGTGATAACTTGTCAAGCCTCCTTTCCATCCTGAGTGAATTAAGTCAACCCGGAAGTCTGTATGAATTTCTGGTGCAGAGATATGTGATTTGTTATTTGGTTGCTAGGGTAACCCTGTCTGGTTGCTATGCAGTTACCAGGGTGATGCATATCAAGGCTACTTTCCATCCTGTGTGAAATATGTCAACCCCTAAGTCTCTACGATGTTCTGGTTCAAAGATATGTGATTTGTCACTTGGTTGCTAGGGTAACCACATCTGGTTGCTAGGCAGTTACCAGAGTGATACATATCAAGCCTCCTTTCCATCCTGAGTGATATAAGTGAAACAGGAAGTCTCTACGATTTTCTGGTGCAAAGATATGTGATTTGTTACTTGGTTGCTAGGGTAACCCCATCTGGTTGCTAGGCAGTTACCAAGGTGACAGCCAACAATGCTCCTTGCCATCCTGAGTGAAATAAGTCAACCCGGAAGTCTCTGTGATTTTCTAGTACAGAGATATGTGATTTGTTTCTTGGTTGCTAGGGTAACCCCATCTGGTCGCTAGGCAGTTACCAAGGTGACAGCCAACAATGCTCCTTGCAATCCTGAGTGAAATAAGTCAACCCAGATTTCTCTGTGATTTTCTAGTACAGAGATATGTGATTTGTTTCTTGGTTGCTAGGGTAACCCCATCTGGTTGCTAGGCAGTTACCAAGGTGACAGGCAACAATGCTCCTTGCCATCCTGAGTGAAATAAGTCAACCCGTAAGTCTCTGTGATTTTCTTGTGCAGAGATATGTGATTTGTTACTTGGTTGCTAAGATAACCCCATCTGGTTGCTAGGCAGTTACTAAGGTGACAGGCAACAATGCTCCTTGCCATCCTGAGTGAAATAAGTCAACCCGGAAGTCTCTACGTCATTCTGATCCTAAGATACACATCTTAGTGATTTTGAATGGATGTCAATGGTTCTTTGTTGCTAGGGTGCTTTAAATGGTTGCTAGGGCGTGGCTAAGTAGTTCACATGATGAAAGCTGAAGACTGATTACTCACCCAATGAAAACAAAGCAACTATCATGTCTCTAGGACATTCTGATCTGAAGATATCTTACTGTAAATGAAATCAATAAATGTGGTTGCTAGGGTGCTCTAAATTGTTGCTAGGGAGTGGCTTGGCAGCTGCCAATGATGAATCTCCAAAGGCTGCTTGTCAATATGAATGATATAAACCAACTCCCATGCTTCTGTGACATTCAGAATGGAAGATATCTCTCTTTGGATTTTGGTTGCTAAGGTGCTCGAAAATGGTTGCTAGGGAGGGGCTAGGAAGTGTTGAGGGGATTCATGATTGGCTGTTTTACTGCCCCAAGTCAAACGAGACCACCCTCGTGTTTCTATGATAATTCAGTCGGGAGAAATCCCTTTGATCTTTTTCAAAGGAAGTCTATGGGAATTGTTGCTAAGGTGCTGTAAATGGTTGCTAGGGCGTGGCTTGATAGCTTCACAATGATCCTGAGAGACTGATTGGTCGTCTGAGTAAAATGAGCCCGCCCCCTTGTCTGTAAGACACTGTGATCCAGAGTTATGTTCAATACAAAATCTACCATAGACTTAACATTGGGGCAAATTTGGGCAGCTCCTGCCCCCCAGGGGTGCAACTTTTACCCCATTGTGAGGTACGTTCTCACAGAGCCTGTCAGCCTCTTCAAATGAGGTAAATCACACGTCTCTGCGAAATCCTCGCTCTGAGCTATGACTCGTCAAAATTCGGCTCAATGTTAAGTCAATGGGATTGTTTGCCCAATTTTTTGCCCCTGGGGCAAACACCGTACCCCCCGATCGCTTATAAAAGTCATAGCACACCATTCCCAAATAATCCGCACAATTTGACGCCTCATTCGTGGGTCAGCGACCAAAAATTTTTGCAAAAAATTCCATTGACTTACATTGGGGCAATTTTGGGCAGCTCCTGCCCCCCAGGGGTAAAACTTTTACCCCATTGTGAGGTATGTTCTCACAGAGCCTGTCAGCCTCTTCAAATGTGGTAAATCACATGTCTCTGCGAAATCCTCGCTCTGAGCTATGACTCGTCAAAGTTCGGCTCAATGTTAAGTCAATGGGATTTTTTGCCCAATTTTTTGCCCCTGGGGCAAACACCGTACCCCCGATCGCTTAGAAAAGATATAGCACACTATTCGGGATTAGTCTGAAGGTCTGTGCAGAGTTTGGTGCATGTAGCTTAAAAGCTCTAGGAGGAGTTAGATTTAGAAATTTAGTCTCAGAATAATAATAATAATAATAATAAGTTTAAATAGGATTTCAGTAAGTTGGCTTTCTCAAGCCAACCTAACTAGATTAAAAAGTTTGAGTACAAACTTTAGGTTGGCTTGAGAAAGCCTAGCATAAAGTTTGAAGTAGTTGTAAAAGTTTGAAGATTTACGGTTTCTAGTTTGATGTAATTATAATTAGTAGTTTTCAAAGTTCAAAGTTTAGAGATTATAAAACCATTCTGTCTATCAAATAGATTAGATAGATAGATAGATAGATAGATAGATAGATAGATAGATAGATAGATAGATATTGACCCTCAGATAGATAGATAGATAGATAGATAGAGTCTAACCCATAGATAGATAGATAGATAGATAGATAGATAGAGAGTATGACCATCAGATAGATAGATAGATAGATAGATAGATATTGACCATCAGATAGATAGATCGATAGATAGATAGATAGATAGTTATTGACCATCAGATAGATAGATAGATAGATAGATAGATAGATAGATAGATAGATATTGATCCTCAGATAGATAGATAGATATTGACCCTTAGATAGATAGATAGATAGATAGATAGATAGATAGTCATTGACCCTTAGATAGATAGATAGATATTGACCGTCAGATATATAGATAGATAGTCATTGACCCTGAGATATAGATAGATAGAGTATGACCCACAGATAGATAGATAGATAGTTATTGACCTGCAGATAGTTAGATAGATAGAAATTGACCCTCAGATAGATAGATAGATAGATAGATATTGACCCTCAGAAAGATAAATAGATAGATAGATAGATAGATAGACAGATAGATATATCATTTTTTACTTGGTTGCTAGGGTAACCCAATCTGGTTGCTAGGCAGTTTCCAGGGTGATCCTTATCAAGCCTCCTTTTCATTCTGAGTGAAAAAGTCAACCCGGAAGTCTCTATGATTTTCTGTTGCATAGATATGTGATTTGTTACTTGGTTGCTAGGGTAACCATATCTGGTTGATAGGCAGTTACCAGAGTGATATATATCAAGGCTACTTTCCATCTTGAGTAAAATAAGTCAAACAGGAAGTCTCTACGATTTTCTGGTGAAGAGATATATTATTTGTTACTTGGTTGCTAGGGTAACCCCATCTGGTTGCTATGCAGTTACCAGGGTGATACTTATCAAGCCTCCTTTCCATCCTGAGTGAATTATGTCAACCCGGAAGTCTCTACGATTTTCTGTTGCAGAGATATGTGATTTGTTACTTGGTTGCTAGGGTATCCCTGTCTGGTTGCTATGCAGTTACCAGGGTGATACTTATCAAGCCTCCTTTCCATCCTGAGTGAAATAAGTGAAACAGGAAGTCTCTACGATTTTCTGGTGCAGAGATATGTGATTTGTTAGTTGGTTGCTAGGGTAACCCCATCTGGTTGCTAGGCAGTTACCAAGGTGATACTCATAAGGCTCCTTGCAATCCTGTGTGAAATATGTCAACCCCTAAGTCTCTACGATGTTCTGGTTCAAAGATATGTGATTTGTTACTTGGTTGCTAGGGTAACCGCATCTGGTTGCTAGGCAGTTACCAGAGGGATACATATCAAGGCTACTTTCCATCCTGAGTGAAATAAGTGAAACAGGAAGTCTCTATGATATTCTGGTGCAGAGATATGTGATTTGTTACTTGGTTGCTAGGGTAAACACATCTGGTTGCTAGGGAGTTACAAAAGTGATACTCATAAGGCTCCTTGCATCCTGTGTGAAATATGTCAACCCGGAAGTCTCTACGATGTTCTAGTTCAAAGATATGTGATTTGTTACTTGGTTGCTAAGGTAACCCTGTCTGGTTGCTATGCAGTTACCAGAGTGATACATATCAAGGCTACTTTACATCCTGAGTGAAATAAGTCAACCCGGAAGTCTGTATGAATTTCTGGTGCAGAGATATGTGATTTGTTATTTGGTTGCTAGGGTAACCCTGTCTGGTTGCTATGCAGTTACCAGGGTGATGCATATCAAGGCTACTTTCCATCCTGTGTGAAATATGTCAACTCCTAAGTCTCTACGATGTTCTGGTTCAAAGATATGTGATTTGTTACTTGGTTGCTAGGGTAACCACATCTGGTTGCTAGGCAGTTACCAGAGTGATACATATCAAGCCTCCTTTCCATCCTGAGTGAAATAAGTGAAACAGGAAGTCTCTACGATTTTCTGGTGCAAAGATATGTGATTTGTTACTTGGTTGCTAGGGTAACCCCATCTGGTTGCTAGGCAGTTACCAAGGTGACAGCCAACAGTGCTCCTTGCCATCCTGAGTGAAATAAGTCAACCCGGAAGTCTCTGTGATTTTCTAGTACAGAGATATGTGATTTGTTTCTTGGTTGCTAGGGTAACCCCATCTGGTCGCTAGGCAGTTACCAAGGTGACAGCCAACAATGCTCCTTGCAATCCTGAGTGAAATAAGTCAACCCAGATTTCTCTGTGATTTTCTAGTACAGAGATATGTGATTTGTTTCTTGGTTGCTAGGGTAACCCCATCTGGTTGCTAGGCAGTTACCAAGGTGACAGGCAACAATGCTCCTTGCCATCCTGAGTGAAATAAGTCAACCCGGAAGTCTCTACGTCATTCTGATCCTAAGATACACATCTTAGTGATTTTGAATGGATGTCAATGGTTCTTTGTTGCTAGGGTGCTTTAAATGGTTGCTAGGGCGTGGCTAAGTAGTTGACATGATGAAAGCTGAAGACTGATTACTCACCCAATGAAAACAAAGCAACTATCATGTCTCTAGGACATTCTGATCTGAAGATATCTTACTGTAAATGAAATCAATAAATGTGGTTGCTAGGGTGCTCTAAATTGTTGCTAGGGAGTGGCTTGGCAGCTGCCAATGATGAATCTCCAAAGGCTGCTTGTCAATATGAATGATATAAACCAACTCCCATGCTTCTGTGACATTCAGAATGGAAGATATCTCTCTTTGGATTTTGGTTGCTAAGGTGCTCGAAAATGGTTGCTAGGGAGGGGCTAGGAAGTGTTGAGGGGATTCATGATTGGCTGTTTTACTGCCCCAAGTCAAACGAGACCACCCTCGTGTTTGTATGATAATTCAGTCCGGAGAAATCCCTTTGATCTTTTTCAAAGGAAGTCTATGGGAATTGTTGCTAAGGTGCTGTAAATGGTTGCTAGGGCGTGGCTTGATAGCTTCACAATGATCCTGAGAGACTGATTGGTCGTCTGAGTAAAATGAGCCCGCCCCCTTGTCTGTAAGACACTGTGATCCAGAGTTATGTTCAATACAAAATCTACCATAGACTTAACATTGGGGCAAATTTGGGCAGCTCCTGCCCCCCAGGGGTGCAACTTTTACCCCATTGTGAGGTACGTTCTCACAGAGCCTGTCAGCCTCTTCAAATGAGGTAAATCACAAGTCTCTGCGAAATTCTCGCTCTGAGCTATGACTCGTCAAAATTCGGCTCAATGTTAAGTCAATGGGATTGTTTGCCCAATTTTTTGCCCCTGGGGCAAACACCGTACCCCCGATCGCTTATAAAAGTCATAGCACACCATTCCCAAATAATCCGCACGATTTGACGCCTCATTCGTGGGTCAGCGACCAAAAATTTTTTCAAAAAATTCCATTGACTTACATTGGGGCAATTTTGGGCAGCTCCTGCCCCCCAGGGGTAAAACTTTTACCCCATTGTGAGGTATGTTCTCACAGAGCCTGTCAGCCTCTTCAAATGTGGTAAATCACATGTCTCTGCGAAATCCTCGCTCTGAGCTATGACTTTTCAAAGTTCGGCTCAATGTTAAGTCAATGGGATTTTTTGCCCAATTTTTTGCCCCTGGGGCAAACACCGTACCCCCGATCGCTTAGAAAAGATATAGCACACTATTCGGGATTAGTCTGAAGGTCTGTGCAGAGTTTGGTGCATGTAGCTTAAAAGCTCTAGGAGGAGTTAGATTTAGAAATTTAGTCTCAGAATAATAATAATAATAATAATAAGTTTAAATAGGATTTCAGTAAGTTGGCTTTCTCAAGCCAACCTAACTAGATTAAAAAGTTTGAGTACAAACTTTAGGTTGGCTTGAGAAAGCCTAGCATAAAGTTTGAAGTAGTTGTAAAAGTTTGAAGATTTACGGTTTCTAGTTTGATGTAATTATAAGTAGTAGTTTTCAAAGTTCAAAGTTTAGAGATTATAAAACCATTCAGTCTATCAAATAGATTAGATAGATAGATAGATAGATAGATAGATAGATAGATAGATAGAGTATGACCCACAGATAGATAGATAGATAGATAGATAGATAGATAGATAGATAGATAGATAGATAGATAGAGTATGACCAACAGATAGATAGATAGATAGATAGATAGATAGATAGATAGATAGATAGATAGATATATAGATAGATAGATAGATAGATATTGACCCTCAGATAGATAGATAGATAGATAGATAGATAGATAGATAGATAGATAGATAGAGTATGACCCACAGATAGATAGATATTGATCCTCGATAGATAGATAGACAGATAGATAGATAGATAGATAGATAGATAGATAGATAGATAGATAGATAGATAGATAGATAGATAGAGTATGACCCACAGATAGATAGATAGATAGATATTCACCATCAGATAGATAGATAGATAGATAGATAAATAGATAGAGTATGACCCACAGATAGATAGATAGATAGATAGATAGATAGAGTATGACCCACAGATAGATAGATAGATAGATAGATAGATAGATAGATAGATAGATAGATAGATAGATATTGACCATCAGATAGATAGATAGAGTTATTGACCATCAGATAGACAGATAGATAGATAGATAGATAGATAGATAGATAGATATTTACCCTCAGATAGATAGATAGATAGATAGATAGAGTATGACCCACAGATAGATAGATGTTGATCCTCGATAGATAGATAGATAGATAGATAGATAGATAGATAGATAGATAGATAGATAGATAGATATTGACCCTCAGATAGATAGATAGATAGTCATTGACCCTTAGATAGATAGATAGATATTGACCGTCAGATCTATATAGGTAGATAGATAGTCATAGACCCTGAGATATAGATAGATAGAGTATGACCCACAGATAGATAGATAGATAGATAGTTATTGACCCTCAGATAGATAGATAGATAGATAGATAGATAGATAGATAGATAGATAGATAGATAGATAGATAGATATTGACCCTCAGATAGATAGATAGATAGATAGATAGATATTGACCCTCAGATAGATAGATAGATAGATAGATATTGACCCTCAGATAGATAGATAGATAGATAGATATTGACCCTCAGATAGATAGATAGATAGATAGATAGATAGATATTAACCCTCAGATAGATAGACAGTTCGAAAGATAGATATAGATAGACTGATAAATAGACAGACAGACAGACAGATAGATAGATAGATCCTTGCTACCCTGAGTCCCATGAACAAAACCAGAAATCTTTATGTTGTTCTGGTGCAGAGATATGTAATTTGTTACTTGGTTGCTATGGTAACCCCATCTGGTTGCTAGGCAGTTACCAGAGTAATACATATCAAGGCTACTTTCCATCATGAGTGAAATAAGTCAACCCGGAAGTCTCTACGATTTTCTGTTAAATAGATATGTGATTTGTTACTTGGTTGCTAGGCTATCCCCATCTGGTTGCTAGGCAGTTACCAAAGTGTTACTCATAAGGCTCCTTGCAATCCTGTGTGAAATATGTCAACCAATAAGTCTCTACGAAGTTTTGGTTCAAAGATATGTGATTTGTTATTTGGTTGCTAGGGTAACCCTGTCTGGTTGCTATGCAGTTACCAGGGTGATACTTATCAAGCCTCCTTTCCATCCTGAGTGAATTAAGTCAACCCAGATGTCTCTACGATTTTCTGGTGCAGAAATATATGATTTGTTATTTGGTTGCTAGGGTAACCCATCTGGTTGCTAGGCAGTTACCAGAGTGATGCATATCAAGGCTACTTTCCATCCTGTGTGAAATATGTCAACCCCTAAGTCTCTACGATGTTCTGGTTCAAGGATATGTGATTTGTTACTTGGTTGCTAGGGTAACCACATCTGGTTGCTATGCAGATACCAGAGTGATACATATCAAGGCTACTTTCCATCCTGAGTGAAATAAGTGAAACAGGAAGTCTCTACGATTTTCTGGTGCAGAGATATGTGATTTGTTACTTGGTTGCTAGGGTAACCACATACGGTTGCTAGGCAGTTACCAGAGTGATACATATCAAGGCTACTTTCCATCCTGAGTGAAATAAGTGAAACAGGAAGTCTCTACGATTTTCTGGTGCAGAGATATGTGATTTGTTACTTGGTTGCTAGGGTAATCACATCTGGTTGCTAGGCAGTTACCAGAGTGATACATATCAAGGCTACTTTCCATCCTGAGTGAAATAAGTGAAACAGGAAGTCTCTACGATTTTCTGGTGCAGATATATGTGATTTGTTACTTGGTTGCTAGGGTAACCCCATTTGGTTGCTAGGCAGTTACCAGAGTGATACATATCAAGGCTACTTTCCATCCTGAGTGAATCAAGTCAATCCGGAAGTCTCTATGATTTTCTGATGCAGATATATGTGATTTGTTACTTGGTTGCTAGGGTAATCACATCTGGTTGCTAGGCAGTTACCAGAGTGATACATATCAAGTCTACTTTCCATCCTGAGTGAAATAAGTCAACCCGGAAGTCTCTCTGATTTTCTATTGCAGAGATATGTGATTTGTTACTTGGTTGCTAGGGTAATCACATCTGGTTGCTAGGCAGTTACCAGAGTGATACATATCAAGGCTACTTTCCATCCTGAGTGAAATAAGTGAAACAGGAAGTCTCTACGATTTTCTGGTGCAGATATATGTGATTTGTTACTTGGTTGCTAGGGTAACCCCGTCTGGTTGCTAGGCAGTTACCAGAGTGATACATATCAAGGCTACTTTCCATCCTGAGTGAAATAAGTCAACCCGGAAGTCTCTCTGATTTTCTGTTGCAGAGATATGTGATTTGTTACTTGGTTGCTAGGGTAATCACATCTGGTTGCTAGGCAGTTACCAGAGTGATACATATCAAGGCTACTTTCCATCCTGAGTGAAATAAGTGAAACAGGAAGTCTCTACGATTTTCTGGTGCAGAGATATGTGATTTGTTAGTTGGTTGCTAGGGTAACCCCATCTGGTTGCTAGGCAGTTACCAGGGTGATACTTATCAAGCCTCCTTTCCATACTGAGTGAATCAAGTCAACCTGGAAGCTACTATACTGTGGCTATGAAGATTTTAGGTCATTACTTATTGGCTGCTTGATAAAAGAAATCCTCTGAGGGAGAGAGAGAGGGAGAGACGCAGGGCTGACAGGCCCTTTTTTGCCTGTGTGTGTGAAAACGTCAGTTGGGATTTAAATTTCTGAACATTCCGCAATGTTAATCAATGGGAGTTTTTCCGAGTTTTGATCGTCATTTTTAGGAAAACCGTAAGTCTGATCAGTTAGAAAAGATATAGCACACTATTCGGGATTAGTCTGAAGGTCTGTGCCGAGTTTGGTGCATGTAGCTTAAAAGCTCTAGGAGGAGTTACATTTAGAAATTTAGTCTCAGAATAATAATAATAACTAGATTAAAAAGTTTGAGTACAAACTTTAGGTTGGCTTGAGAAAGCCTAGCATAAAGTTTGAAGTAGTTGTAAAAGTTTGAAGATTTACGGTTTCTAGTTTGATGTAATTATAAGTAGTAGTTTTCAAAGTTCAAAGTTTAGAGATTATAAAACCATTCAGTCTATCAAATAGATTAGATAGATAGATATATATATATAGATAGATAGATAGATAGATAGATAGATAGATAGATAGATAGATAGATATTGACCCTCGATAGATAGATAGATAGATAGATAGATAGATAGATAGATAGATAGATAGATAGATAGAGTATGACCCACAGATAGATAGATAGATAGATAGATAGATAGATAGATATTGACCCTCAGATAGATAGATAGATAGATAGATCGATAGATAGAGTATGACCCACAGATAGATAGATATTGACCCTCGATAGATAGATAGATAGATAGATAGATAGATAGATAGATAGATAGATAGATAGATAGATAGAGTATGACCCACAGATAGATAGATAGATAGATATTCACCATCAGATAGATAGATAGATAGATAGATAGATAGATAGATAGATAGATAGATAGATAGATAGATAGATAGATAGATAGATAGAGTATGACCCACAGATAGATAGATAGATAGATATTGACCATCAGATAGATAGATAGATAGATAGATAGATAGATAGATAGAGTATGACCCACAGATAGATAGATAGATAGATATTCACCATCAGATAGATAGATAGATTGATAGATAGATAGATAGATAGATAGAGTATGACCCACAGATAGATAGATAGATAGATAGATATTGACCATCAGATAGATAGATAGATAGATAGATAGATAGATAGATAGATAGATAGATAGATAGATAGAGTATGACCCACAGATAGATAGATAGATAGATAGATAGATAGATAGATAGATAGATAGATAGAGTATGACCCACAGATAGATAGATAGATAGATAGATAGATAGATAGATAGATAGATAGATAGATATTGACCCTCAGATAGATAGATAGATAGATAGATAGATAGATAGATAGATAGATAGATAGATAGAGTATGACCCACAGATAGATAGATAGATAGATAGATAGATAGATAGATAGATAGATATTGACCATCAGATAGATAGATAGATAGATAGATAGATAGATAGATAGATAGATAGATAGATAGATAGATAGATATTGATCCTCAGATAGATAGATAGATATTGATCCTCAGATAGATAGATAGATATTGACCCTCAGATAGATAGATAGATAGTCATTGACCCTTAGATAGATAGATAGATAGATAGATAGATAGATAGATAGATAGATAGATAGATAGATAGATATTGACCGTCAGATCTATATAGGTAGATAGATAGTCATTGACCCTGAGATATAGATACATAGAGTATGACCCACAGATAGATAGATAGATAGTTATTGACCCTCAGATAGATAGATAGATAGATAGATAGATAGATAGATAGATAGATAGATAGATAGATAGATAGATAGATAGATAGATAGATAGATAGATAGTTAGATAGATAGATATATAGATAGATAGATATTGACCCTCAGATAGATAGATAGATAGATAGATAGATAGATAGATAGATAGATAGATAGATAGATAGATAGATAGATAGATAGATAGATATTGACCCTCAGATAGATAGATAGATAGATAGATAGATAGATAGATAGATAGATAGATAGATAGATAGATAGATAGATATTGACCCTCAGATAGATAGATAGATAGATATTGACCCTCAGATAGATAGATAGATAGATAGATAGATAGATAGATAGATAGATATTGACCCTCAGATAGATAGATAGATAGATAGATATTAACCCTCAGATAGATAGACAGTTCGAAAGATAGATATAGATAGACTGATAAATAGACAGACAGACAGACAGATAGATAGATAGATCCTTGCTACCCTGAGTCCCATGAACAAAACCAGAAGTCTTTATGTTGTTCTGGTGCAGAGATATGTAATTTGTTACTTGGTTGCTATGGTAACCCCATCTGGTTGCTAGGCAGTTACCAGAGTAATACATATCAAGGCTACTTTCCATCATGAGTGAAATAAGTCAACTCGGAAGTCTCTACGATTTTCTGTTAAATAGATATGTGATTTGTTACTTGGTTGCTAGGCTATCCCCATCTGGTTGCTAGGCAGTTACCAAAGTGTTACTCATAAGGCTCCTTGCAATCCTGTGTGAAATATGTCAACCAATAAGTCTCTACGAAGTTTTGGTTCAAAGATATGTGATTTATTACTTGGTTGCTAGGGTAACCCTGTCTGGTTGCTATGCAGTTACCAGGGTGATAACTTGTCAAGCCTCCTTTCCATCCTGAGTGAATAAAGTCAACCCGCAAGTCTGTATGATTTTCTGGTGCAGAGATATGTGATTTGTTATTTGGTTGCTAGGGTAACCCTGTCTGGTTGCTATGCAGTTACCAGGGTGATACTTATCAAGCCTCCTTTACATCCTGAGTGAATTAAGTCAACCCAGATGTCTCTACGATTTTCTGGTGCAGAAATATATGATTTGTTATTTGGTTGCTAGGGTAACCCATCTGGTTGCTAGGCAGTTACCAGAGTGATGCATATCAAGGCTACTTTCCATCCTGTGTGAAATATGTCAACCCCTAAGTCTCTACGATGTTCTGGTTCAAAGATATGTGATTTGTTACTTGGTTGCTAGGGTAACCACATCTGGATGCTATGCAGTTACCAGAGTGATACATATCAAGCCTACTTTCCATCCTGAGTGAAATAAGTGAAACAGGAAGTCTTTATGATTTTCTGTTGCAGAGATATGTGATTTGTTACTTGGTTGCTAGGGTAACCACATACGGTTGCTAGGCAGTTACCAGAGTGATACATATCAAGGCTACTTTCCATCCTGAGTGAAATAAGTCAACCCGGAAGTCTCTCTGATTTTCTGTTGCAGAGATATGTGATTTGTTACTTGGTTGCTAGGGTAATCACATCTGGTTGCTAGGCAGTTACCAGAGTGATACATATCAAGGCTACTTTCCATCCTGAGTGAAATAAGTGAAACAGGAAGTCTCTACGATTTTCTGGTGCAGATATATGTGATTTGTTACTTGGTTGCTAGGGTAACCCCGTCTGGTTGCTAGGCAGTTACCAGAGTGATACATATCAAGGCTACTTTCCATCCTGAGTGAATCAAGTCAATCCGGAAGTCTGTATGATTTTCTGATGCAGAGATATGTGATTTGTTACTTGGTTGCTAGGGTAATCACATCTGGTTGCTAGGCAGTTACCAGAGTGATACATATCAAGGCTAATTTCCATCCTGAGTGAAATAAGTCAACCCGGAAGTCTCTCTGATTTTCTGTTGCAGAGATATGTGATTTGTTACTTGGTTGCTAGGGTAATCACATCTGGTTGCTAGGCAGTTACCAGAGTGATACATATCAAGGCTACTTTCCATCCTGAGTGAAATAAGTGAAACAGGAAGTCTCTACGATTTTCTGGTGCAGATATATGTGATTTGTTACTTGGTTGCTAGGGTAACCCCGTCTGGTTGCTAAGCAGTTACCAGAGTGATACATATCAAGGCTACTTTCCATCCTGAGTGAAATAAGTCAACCCGGAAGTCTCTCTGATTTTCTGTTGCAGAGATATGTGATTTGTTACTTGGTTGCTAGGGTAATCACATCTGGTTGCTAGGCAGTTACCAGAGTGATACATATCAAGGCTACTTTCCATCCTGAGTGAAATAAGTGAAACAGGAAGTCTCTACGATTTTCTGGTGCAGAGATATGTGATTTGTTAGTTGGTTGCTAGGGTAACCCCATCTGGTTGCTAGGCAGTTACCAGGGTGATACTTATCAAGCCTCCTTTCCATACTGAGTGAATCAAGTCAACCTGGAAGCTACTATACTGTGGCTATGAAGATTTTAGGTCATTACTGATTGGCTGCTTGATAAAAGAAATCCTCTGAGGGAGAGAGAGAGGGAGAGACGCAGGGCTGACAGGCCCTTTTTCGTCTGTGTGTGTGAAAATGTCAGTTGGGATTTAAATTTCTGAACATTCCGCAATGTTAATCAATGGGAGTTTTTCCGAGTTTTGATCGTCATTTTTAGGAAAACCGTAAGTCCGATCAGTTAGAAAAGATATAGCACACTATTCGGGATTAGTCTGAAGGTCTGTGCCGAGTTTGGTGCATGTAGCTTAAAAGCTCTAGGAGGAGTTACATTTAGAAATTTAGTCTCAGAATAATAATAATAATAATAATAAGTTTAAATAGGATTTCAGTAAGTTGGCTTTCTCAAGCCAACCTAACTAGATTAAAAAGTTTGAGTACAAACTTTAGGTTGGCTTGAGAAAGCCTAACATAAAGTTTGAAGTAGTTGTAAAAATTTGAAGATTTAAGGTTTTTAGTTTGATGTATTGATAAGTAGTAGTTTTCAAAGTTCAGAGTTTAGAGATTATAAAACCATTCAGTCTATCAAATAGATTAGATAGATAGATAGATAGATAGATAGATATTGACCCTCAGATAGATAGATAGATAGATAGATAGATAGATAGATAGATAGATAGATAGATAGATAGATAGATAGATAGATAGATAGATGGATATTGACCCTCAGATAGATAGATAGATAGAGAGATAGATATTGACCCACAGATAGATAGATAGATAGATAGATATTGACCATCAGATAGATAGATAGATAGATAGATAGATAGATAGATAGATAGATATTGATCCTCAGATAGATAGATAGATAGATAGATAGATAGATAGATAGATAGATAGATAGAGTATGACCCACAGAAAGACAGATAGATATTGACCCTCAGATAGATAGATAGATAGATAGATAGATAGATAGATAGATAGATAGAGTATGACCCACAGAAAGACAGATAGATATTGACCCTCAGATAGATAGATAGATAGATAGACAGATAGATAGACAGATATATTATTTTTTACTTGGTTGCTAGGGTAACCCAATCTGGTTGCTAGGCAGTTTTCAGGGTGATACTTATCAAGCCTCCTATTCATTCTGAGTGAATAAAGTCAACCCGGAAGTCTCTACAATTTTCTGTTGCATAGATATGTGATTTGTTACTTGGTTGCTAGGGTAACCATATCTGGTTGATAGGCAGTTACCAGAGTGATACATATCAAGGCTACTTTCCATTCTGAGTGAAATAATTCAAACAGGAAGTCTATACGATTTTCTGGTGCAGAGATATGTGATTTGTTACTTGGTTGCTAGGGTAACCCCATCTGGTTGCTAGGCAGTTACCAAAGTGATACTCATAAGGCTCCTTGCAATCCTGTGTGAAATATGTCAACCCCTAAGTCTCTACGATTTTCTGGTTCAAAGATATGTGATTTGTTACTTGGTTGCTAGGGTAACCGCATCTGGTTGCTAGGCAGTAACCAGAGTGATACATATCAAGGCTACTTTCCATCTTGAGTGAAATAAGTGAAACAGGAAGTCTCTATGAATTTCTGGTGCAGAGTTATGTGATTTGTTACTTTGTTGCTAGGGTAAGCCCTTGTCGTTGCTAGGCAGTTACCAGAGTGATACTTTTCAAGAATCCTTGCTATCCTGAGTGAAATAAGTCAAACAGGAAGTCTCTACAATTTTCTGGTGAAGAGATATATTATTTGTTACTTGGTTGCTAGGGTAACCCCATCTGGTTGCTATGCAGTTACCAGGGTGATACTTATAAAGCCTCCTTTCCATCCTGAGTGAATTATGTCAACCCGGAAGTCTCTACGATTTTCTGTTGCAGAGATATGTGATTTGTTACTTGGTTGCTAGGGTAACCGCATCTGGTTGCTAGGCAGTTACCAGAGTTATACATATCAAGGCTACTTTCTATCCTGAGTGAAATAAGTGAAACAGGAAGTCTCTACGATTTTCTGTTGCAGAGATATGTGATTTGTTACTTGGTTGCTAGGGTAAACACATCTGGTTGCTAGGCAGTTACCAAAGTGATACTCATAAGGCTCCTTGCAATCCTGTGTGAAATATGTCAACCCCTAAGTCTCTACGATGTTCTGGTTCAAAGATATGTGATTTGTTACTTGGTTGCTAGGGTAACCCTGTCTGGTTGCTATGCAGTTACCAGGGTGATACATATCAAGGCTACTTTCCATCCTGAGTGAAATAAGTGAAACAGGAAGTCTCTATGATTTTCTGGTGCAGAGATATGTGATTTGTTAGTTGGTTGCTAGGGTAACCCCATCTGGTTGCTAGGCAGTTACCAAGGTGATACTCATAAGGCTCCTTGCAATCCTGTGTGAAATATGTCAACCCCTAAGTCTCTACTATGTTCTGGTTTTAAGATATGTGATTTGTTACTCGGTTGCTAGGGTAACCACATCTGGTTGCTAGGCAGTTACCAGAGTGATACATATCAAGCCTCCTTTCCATCCTGAGTGAAATAAGTGAAACAGGAAGTCTCTACGATTTTCTGGTGCAAAGATATGTGATTTGTTACTTGGTTGCTAGGGTAACCCCGTCTGGTTGCTAGGCAGTTACCAGAGTGATACATATCAAGGCTACTTTCCATCCTGAGTGAATAAAGTCAACCTGGAAGTCTCTATGATTTTCTGTTGCAGAGATATGTGATTTGTTACTTGGTTGCTAGGGTAATCACATCTGGTTGCTAGGCAGTTACCAGAGTGATACATATCAAGGCTGCTTTCCATCCTGAGTGAAATAAGTCAACCCGGAAGTCTCTTTGATTTTCTGTTGCAGAGATATGTGATTTGTTACTTGGTTGCTAGGGTAATCACATATGGTTGCTAGGCAGTTACCAGAGTGATACATATCAAGGCTACTTTCCATCCTGAGTGAAATAAGTCAACCCGGAAGTCTCTCTGATTTTCTGTTGCAGAGATATGTGATTTGTTACTTGGTTGCTAGGGTAATCACATCTGGTTGCTAGGCAGTTACCAGAGTGATACATATCAAGGCTACTTTCCATCTTGAGTGAAATAAGTGAAACAGGAAGTCACTACGATTTTCTGGTGCAGAAATATGTGATTTGTTACTTGGTTGCTAGGGTAACCCCATCTGGTTGCTAGGCAGTTACCAGAGTGATACATATCAAGGCTACTTTCCATCCTGAGTGAAATAAGTGAAACAGGAAGTCTGTATGATTTTCTGGTGCAGAGATATGTGATTTGTTACTTGGTTGCTAGGGTAACCCCATCTGGTTGCTAGGCAGTTACCAGAGTGATACATATCATGGCTACTTTCCATCCTGAGTGAAATAAGTGAAACAGGATGTCTGTATGATTTTCTGGTGCAGAAATATGTGATTTGTTATTTGGTTGCTAGGGTAACCCTGTCTGGTTGCTATGCAGTTACCAGGGTGATACTTATCAAGCCTCCTTTCCATACTGAGTGAATCAAGTCAACCTGGAAGCTACTATACTGTGGCTATGAAGATTTTAGGTCATTACTTATTGGCTGCTTGATAAAAGAAATCCTCTGAGGGAGAGAGAGAAGGAGAGACGCAGGGCTGACAGGCCCTTTTTCGTCTGTGTGTGTGAAAACGTCAGTTGGGATTTAAATTTCTGAACATTCCGCAATGTTAATCAATGGGAGTTTTTCCGAGTTTTGATCGTCATTTTTAGGAAAACCGTAAGTCCGATCAGTTAGAAAAGATATAGCACACTATTCGGGATTAGTCTGAAGGTCTGTGCCGAGTTTGGTGCATGTAGCTTAAAAGCTCTAGGAGGAGTTACATTTAGAAATTTAGTCTCAGAATAATAATAATAATAACTAGAATGTACATTTCCTGAAGAAAATGTGAGTGGTGCTTGCCGTGGCAAAATTTCTTACCATAATGTCCCACCTACTGCCCAAAGTTGAAAGAGGCCACCCCCATGACAGTAGGATGTTCTGGTGCAAAGATATTGGTGTTGTTCCATGGTTGCTAGGAAAACCCATCTGGTTGATATGCAGTTACTAAGGTGACAGCCACCAATGCTACTTGCCATCCTGAGTAAAATAAGTCAACCCGGAAGTCTTTACGATTTTCTAGTAGAGAGATATGTGATTTGTTACTTGGTTGCTAGGGTAACCCCATCTGGTTGCTAGGCAGTTAACAAGGGGCAAGCCAACAATGCTCCTTGCCATCCTGAGTGAAATAAGTCAACCCGGAAATCTCTGTGATTTTCTTGTGCAGAGATATGTGATTTGTTTCTTGGTTGCTAGGGTAACCCCATCTGGTTGCTAGGCAGTTACCAAGGTGACAGCCAACAATGCTCCTTGCCATCCTGAGTGAAATAAGTCAACCCAGAAGTCTCTGTGATTTTCTAGTACAGAGATATGTGATTTGTTTCTTGGTTGCTAGTGTAACCCCATCTGGTCGCTAGGCAGTTACCAAGGTGACAGCCAACAATGTTCCTTGCCATCCTGAGTGAAATAAGTCAACCTGCAAGTCTCTGTGATTTTCTTGTGCAGAGATATATGATTTGTTTCTTGGTTGCTAGGGTAACCCCATTTGGTTGCTAGGCAGTTACCAAGGTGACAGCCAACAATGCTCCTTGCCATCCTGAGTGAAATAAGTCAACCCAGAAGTCTCTGTGATTTTCTTGTGCAGAGATATGCGATTTCTTTCTTGGTTGCTAGGGTAACCCCATCTGGTTGCTAGGCAGTTACCTACGTGATACTCATAAGGCCCCTTGCAATCCTGTGAGAAATATTTCAACCCCTATGTCTCTACGATGTTCTGGTTCAAAGATATTTGATTTGTTACTTGGTTGCTAGGGTAACCCCATCTGGTTGCTAGGCAGTTATCAAGGTGACAGGGAACAATGCTCCTTGCCATCCTGAGTGAAATAAGTCAACCCGGAAGTCTCTACGTCATTCTGATCCCAAGATACACATCTTAGTGATTTTGAATGGATGTCAATGGTTCTTTGTTGCTAGGGTGCTTTAAATGGTTGCTAGGGCGTGGCTAAGTAGTTCACATGATGAAAGCTGAAGACTGATTACTCACCCAATTAAAACAAAGCAACTATCATGTCTCTAGGACATTCTGATCTGAAGATATCTTAATGTAATTGAAATCAATAAATGTGGTTGCTAGGGTGCTCTAAATTGTTGCTAGGGAGTGGCTTGGCAGCTGCCAATGATGAATCTCCAAAGGCTGCTTGTCAGTATGAATGATATAAACCAACTCCCATGCCTCTGTGACATTCAGAATGGAAGATATCTCTCTTTGGATATTGGTTGCTAAGGTGCTCGAAAATGGTTGCTAGGGAGGGGCTAGGAAGTGTTGAGGGGATTCATGATTGGCTGTTTTACTGGCCCAAGTCAAACGAGACCACCCTTGTGTTTCTATGGTAATTCAGTCCAGAAAAATCCCTTTGATCTCTTTCAATGGAAGTCTATGGGACTTGTTGCTAAGGTACTGTAAATGGTTGCTAGGGCGTGGCTTGATAGCTTCACAATGATCCTGAGAGACTGATTGGTCGTCTGAGTAAAATGAGCCTGCCCCCTTGTCTCTAAGACACTGTGATCCAGAGTTATGTTCAATACAAAATCTACCATAGACTTAACATTGGGGCAAATTTGGGCAGCTCCTGCCCCCAAGGGGTGCAACTTTTACCCCATTGTGAGGTATGTTCTCACAGAGCCTGTAAGCCTCTTCAAATGTGGTAAATCACACGTCTCTGTGAAATCCTTGCTCTGAGCTATGACTCGTCAAAGTTCGGCGCAATGTTAAGTCAATGGGATTTTTTGCCCAATTTTTTGCCCCTGGGGCAAATACCGTACCCCCGATCACTTATAAAAGTCATAGCACACCATTCCCAAATAATCCGCACGATTTGATGCCTCATTCGTGGGTCTGTGACCAAAAAATTTTGCCCAAAATTCCATTGACTTACATTGGGGCAACTTTGGGCAGCTCCTGCCCCCCAGGGGTAAAAGTTTTACCCCATTGTGAGGTATGTTCTCACAGAGCCTGTCAGCCTCTTCAAATGTGGTAAATCACACGTCTCTGCGAAATCCTCGCTCTGAGCTATGACTCGTCAAAGTTCAGCTCAATGTTAAGTCAATGGGATTTTTTGCCCAATTTTTTGCCCCTGGGGCAAACACCGTACCCCCGATCGCTTATAAAAGTCATAGCACACCTCTCCTCAATGAGCCGCACGATTTGACACCTCATTCATGGGTCTACGCCAAAAGGTGCGGGACGAGTTACGCGCCGAAGTTTTGTACGGAAGAAGAAGAAGAAGAAGAAGAAGAAGAAAAATAAGTATGTGAGATTACAATAGTGTTGCTTTGCAAGCACCACTAACTAGATTAAAAAGTTTGAGTACAAACTTTAGGTTGGCTTGAGAAAGCCTAGCTTAAAGTTTGAAGTAGCTTTAAAAGTTTGAAGATTTAAGGTTTTTAGTTTGATGTAATTATTAGTAGTTTTCAATGTTCAAAGTTTAGAGATTATAAAACTATTCAGTCTATCAAATAGATAGATAGATAGATAGATAGATAGATAGATATTGACCCTCAGACAGATAGACAGATAGATAGATAGATAGATAGATAGATAGATAGATAGTTATTGACCCTCAGATAGATAGATTGATAGATAGATAGATAGATAGTTATTGACCCTCAGATAGATAGATAGATAGATAGATAGATAGATAGATAGATAGATAGATAGATAGATAGATATTGACCCTCAGATAGATAGATAGATAGATAGATAGATAGATATTGACCCTCAGATAGATAGATAGATAGATAGATAGATAGATAGATAGATAGATAGATATTGACCATCAGATAGATAGATAGATAGATAGATATTGACCCTCAGATAGATAGATAGATAGATAGATAGATAGTTATTGACCCTCAGATAGATAGATAGATAGATAGATAGATAGATTGATAGATAGATAGATAGATAGTTATTGACCCTCAGATAGATAGATAGATAGATAGATAGATAGATAGATAGATAGATAGATAGATATTGACCCTCAGATAGATAGATAGATAGATAGATAGATAGATAGATAGTTATTGACCCTCAGATAGATAGATAGATAGATAGATAGATAGATAGATAGATAGATAGATAGATAGATAGATATTGACCATCAGATAGATAGATAGATAGATAGATATTGACCCTCAGATAGATAGATAGATAGATAGATAGATAGATAGATATTGACCCTCAGATAGATAGATAGATAGATAGATAGATAGTTATTGACCCTCAGATAGATAGATAGATAGATAGATAGATAGATAGATAGTTATTGACCCTCAGATAGATAGATAGATAGATATTGACCCTCAGATAGATAGATAGATAGATAGATAGATAGATAGATAGATAGATAGTTATTGACCCTCAGATAGATAGATAGATAGATAGATAGATAGATAGATAGATAGATATTGACCATCAGATAGATAGATAGATAGATAGATAGATAGATAGATAGATAGATAGATATTGACCCTCAGAGAGATAGATAGATAGATAGATAGATAGATAGATAGATAGTTATTGACCCTCAGATAGATAGATAGATAGATAGATAGATATTGATCCTTAGAAAGATAGATAGATATTGAAACTCAGATAGATAGATAGATAGATAGATAGATAGATAGATAGATAGATAGATAGTTATTGACCCTCAGATAGATACATAGATAGATAGATATTGACCCTCAGATAGATAGATTGATAGATAGATAGATAGATATTGACCCTCAGATAGATAGATAGAGACCCTCAGATAGATAGATAGATAGATAGATAGATAGATAGATAGATATTGACCCATAGATAGAGAGATAGATAGATAGATAGATATTAACCCTCAGATAGATAGATAGTTCGAAAGATAGATATAGATAGATTGATAAATAGACAGACAGATATACAGATAGATAGATAGATCCTTGCAACCCTGAGTACCATGAACAAAACCAGAAGTCTTTATGTTGTTCTGGTGCAGAGATATGTAATTTGTTACTTGGTTGCTAGGGTAACCCTATCTGGTTGCTAGGCAGTTACCAGAGTAATACATATCAAGGCTACTTTCCATCATGAGTGAAATAAGTCAACCTGGAAGTCTCTACGATTTTCTGTTAAATAGATATGTGATTTGTTACTTGGTTGCTAGGCTATCCCCATCTGGTTGCTAGGCAGTTAACAAAGTGTTACTCATAAGGCTCCTTGCAATCCTGAGTGAAATATGTCAACCCCTAAGTCTCTACGATGTTCTGGTTCAAAGATATGTGAATTGTTACTTGGTTGCTAGGGTAACCCTGTCTGGTTGCTATGCAGTTACCAGGGTGATACTTATCAAGCCTCCTTTCCATCTTGAGTGAATAAAGTCAACCCGCAAGTCTGTATGATTTAATGGTGCAGAGATATGTGATTTGTTATTTGGTTGCTAGGGTAACCCTGTCTGGTTGCTATGCAGTTACCAGGCTGATCCTTATCAAGCCTCCTTTCCATCCTGAGTGAATTAAGTCAACCCAGATGTCTCTACGGTTTTCTGGAGCAGAAATATATGATTTGTTACTTGGTTGCTAGGGTAACCCAATCTGGTTGCTAGGCAGTTACCAGAGTGATGCATATCAAGGCTACTTTCCATCCTGAGTGAAATAAGTGAAACAGGAAGTCTCTACGATTTTCTGGTGCAGAGATATGTGATTTTTAACTTGGTTGCTAGGGTAACCCTATCTGGTTGCTAGGCAGTTACCAAAGTGATACTCATAAGGCTCCTTGCAATCCTGAGTGAAATATGTCAACCCCTAAGTCTCTACGATGTTCTGGTTCAAAGATATGTGATTTGTTACTTGGTTGCTAGGGTAACCATATCTGATTGCTATGCAGTAACCAGGGTGATACATATCAAGCCTCCTTTCCATCCTGAGTGAATAAAGTCAACCCGGAAGTCTGTATGAATTTCTGGTGCAGAGATATGTGATTTGTTATTTGGTTGCTAGGGTAACCCTGTCTGGTTGCTATGCAGTTACCAGGGTGATAACTTGTCAAGCCTCCTTTCCATCCTGAGTGAATTAAGTCAACCCGGAAGTCTGTATGAATTTCTGGTGCAGAGATATGTGATTTGTTATTTGGTTGCTAGGGTAACCCTGTCTGGTTGCTATGCAGTTACCAGGGTGATGCATATCAAGGCTACTTTCCATCCTGTGTGAAATATGTCAACCCCTAAGTCTCTACGATGTTCTGGTTCAAAGATATGTGATTTGTTACTTGGTTGCTAGGGTAACCACATCTGGTTGCTAGGCAGTTACCAGAGTGATACATATCAAGCCTCCTTTCCATCCTGAGTGAAATAAGTGAAACAGGAAGTCTCTACGATTTTCTGGTGCAAAGATATGTGATTTGTTACTTGGTTGCTAGGGTAACCCCATCTGGTTGCTAGGCAGTTACCAAGGTGACAGCCAACAGTGCTCCTTGACATCCTAAGTGAAATAAGTCAACCCGGAAGTCTCTGTGATTTTCTAGTACAGAGATATGTGATTTGTTTCTTGGTTGCTAGGGTAACCCCATCTGGTCGCTAGGCAGTTACCAAGGTGACAGCCAACAATGCTCCTTGCAATCCTGAGTGAAATAAGTCAAACCGGAAGTCTCTGTGATTTTCTTGTGCAGAGATATGTGATTTGTTTTTGGTTGCTAGGGTAACCCCATCTGGTTGCTAGGCAGTTACCAAGGTGACAGCCAACAATGCTCCTTGCCATCCTGAGTGAAATAAGTCAACCCGGAAGTCTCTGTGATTTTCTTGTGCAGAGATTTTTGATTTGTTTCTTGGTTGCTAGGGTAACCCCATCTGGTTGCTAGGCAGTTATCAAGGTGACAGGGAACAATGCTCCATGCCATCCTGAGTGAAATAAGTCAACCCGGAAGTCTCTACGTCATTCTGATCCTAAGATACACATCTTAGTGATTTTGAATGGTTGTCAATGGTTCTTTGTTGCTAGGGTGCTTTAAATGGTTGCTAGGGCGTGGCTAAGTAGTTCACATGATGAAAGCTGAAGACTGATTACTCACCCAATTAAAACAAAGCAACTATCATGTCTCTAGGACATTCTGATCTGAAGATATCTTACTGTAATTGAAATCAATAAATGTGGTTGCTAGGGTGCTCTAAATTGTTGCTAGGGAGTGGCTTGGCAGCTGCCAATGATGAATCTCCGAAGGCTGCTTGTCAGTATGAATGATATAAACCAACTCCCATGCCTCTGTGACATTCAGAATGGAAGATATTTCTCTTTGGATTTTGGTTGCTAAGGTGCTCGAAAATGGTTGCTAGGGAGGGGCTAGGAAGTGTTGAGGGGATTCATGATTGGCTGTTTTACTGTCCCAAGTCAAACGAGACCACCCTCGTGTTTCTATGATAATTCAGTCCGGAGAAATCCCTTTGATCTCTTTCAATGGAATTCTATGGGACTTGTTGCTAAGGTGCTGTAAATGGTTGCTAGGGCATGGCTTGATAGCTTCACAATGATCCTGAGAGACTGATTGGTCGTCTGAGTAAAATGAGCCCGCCCCCTTGTCTCTAAGACACTGTTATCCAGAGTTATGTTCAATACAATATCTACCATAGACTTAACATTGGGGCAAATTTGGGCAGCTCCTGCCCCCAAGGGGTGCAACTTTTACCCCATTGTGAGGTATGTTCTCACAGCGCCTGTCAGCCTCTTCAAATGTGGTAAATCACACGTCTCTGTGAAATCCTCGCTCTGAGCTATGACTCGTCAAAGTTCGGCGCAATGTTAAGTCAATGGGATTTTTTGCCCAATTTTTTGCCCCTGGGGCAAATACCGTACCCCCGATCGCTTGTAAAAGTCACAGAACACCATTCCCAAATAATCCGCACGATTTGACGCCTCATTTGTGGGTCTGCGACCAAAAAAATTTTCAAAAAATTCCATTGACTTACATTGGGGCAATTTTGGGCAGCTCCTGCCCCCCAGGGGTAAAACTTTTACCCCATTGTGAGGTATGTTCTCACAGAGCCTGTCAGCCTCTTCAAATCTCGTAAATCACACGTCTCTGTGAAATCCTCGCTCTGAGCTATGACTCGTCAAAGTTCGGCTCAATGTTAAGTCAATGGGATTTTTTGCCCAATTTTTTGCCCCTGGGGCAAACACCGTACCCCCGATCGCTTAGAAAAGATATAGCACACTATTCGGGATTAGTCTGAAGGTCTGTGCAGAGTTTGGTGCATGTAGCTTAAAAGCTCTAGGAGGAGTTAGATTTAGAAATTTAGTCTCAGAATAATAATAATAATAATAATAAGTTTAAATAGGATTTCAGTAAGTTGGCTTTCTCAAGCCAACCTAATAATAAGTTTAAATAGGATTTCAGTAAGTTGGCTTTCTCAAGCCAACCTAATAACTAGATTAAAAAGTTTGAGTACAAACTTTAGGTTGGCTTGAGAAAGCCTAGCTTAAAGTTTGAAGTAGCTTTAAAAGTTTGAAGATTTAAGGTTTTTAGTTTGATGTAATTATTAGTAGTTTTCAATGTTCAAAGTTTAGAGATTATAAAACTATTCAGTCTATCAAATAGATAGATAGATAGATAGATAGATAGATAGATAGATAGATAGATAGATATTGACCCTCAGATAGATAGATAGATAGATAGATAGATAGATAGATAGATAGATAGATAGTTATTGACCCTCAGATAGATAGATAGATAGATTGATAGATAGATAGATAGATAGTTATTGACCCTCAGATAGATAGATAGATAGATAGATAGATAGATAGATAGATAGATAGATAGATAGATAGATATTGACCCTCAGATAGATAGATAGATAGATAGATAGATAGATAGATAGATAGTTATTGACCCTCAGATAGATAGATAGATAGATAGATAGATAGATAGATAGATAGATAGATAGATAGATATTGACCATCAGATAGATAGATAGATAGATAGATATTGACCCTCAGATAGATAGATAGATAGATAGATAGATAGATAGATATTGACCCTCAGATAGATAGATAGATAGATAGATAGATAGTTATTGACCCTCAGATAGATAGATAGATAGATAGATAGATAGATAGATAGATAGTTATTGACCCTCAGATAGATAGATAGATAGATATTGACCCTCAGATAGATAGATAGATAGATAGATAGATAGATAGATAGTTATTGACCCTCAGATAGATAGATAGATAGATAGATAGATAGATAGATAGATAGATAGATATTGACCATCAGATAGATAGATAGATAGATAGATAGATAGATAGATAGATAGATAGATAGATAGATAGATAGATAGATAGATATTGACCCTCAGAGAGATAGATAGATAGATAGATAGATAGATAGATAGATAGATAGATAGATAGATAGTTATTGACCCTCAGATAGATAGATAGATAGATAGATAGATAGATAGATAGATAGATAGATAGATAGATAGTTATTGACCCTCAGATAGATACATAGATAGATAGATATTGACCCTCAGATAGATAGATTGATAGATAGATAGATAGATATTGACCCTCAGATAGATAGATAGAGACCCTCAGATAGATAGATAGATAGATAGATAGATAGATAGATAGATATTGACCCATAGATAGAGAGATAGATAGATAGATAGATATTAACCCTCAGATAGATAGATAGTTCGAAAGATAGATATAGATAGATTGATAAATAGACAGACAGACATACAGATAGATAGATAGATCCTTGCAACCCTGAGTACCATGAACAAAACCAGAAGTCTTTATGTTGTTCTGGTGCAGAGATATGTAATTTGTTACTTGGTTGCTAGGGTAACCCTATCTGGTTGCTAGGCAGTTACCAGAGTAATACATATCAAGGCTACTTTCCATCATGAGTGAAATAAGTCAACCTGGAAGTCTCTACGATTTTCTGTTAAATAGATATGTGATTTGTTACTTGGTTGCTAGGCTATCCCCATCTGGTTGCTAGGCAGTTAACAAAGTGTTACTCATAAGGCTCCTTGCAATCCTGAGTGAAATATGTCAACCCCTAAGTCTCTACGATGTTCTGGTTCAAAGATATGTGAATTGTTACTTGGTTGCTAGGGTAACCCTGTCTGGTTGCTAGGCAGTTACCAGGGTGATACTTATCAAGCCTCCTTTCCATCTTGAGTGAATAAAGTCAACCCGCAAGTCTGTATGATTTAATGGTGCAGAGATATGTGATTTGTTATTTGGTTGCTAGGGTAACCCTGTCTGGTTGCTATGCAGTTACCAGGCTGATCCTTATCAAGCCTCCTTTCCATCCTGAGTGAATTAAGTCAACCCAGATGTCTCTACGGTTTTCTGGAGCAGAAATATATGATTTGTTACTTGGTTGCTAGGGTAACCCAATCTGGTTGCTAGGCAGTTACCAGAGTGATGCATATCAAGGCTACTTTCCATCCTGAGTGAAATAAGTGAAACAGGAAGTCTCTACGATTTTCTGGTGCAGAGATATGTGATTTTTAACTTGGTTGCTAGGGTAACCCTATCTGGTTGCTAGGCAGTTACCAAAGTGATACTCATAAGGCTCCTTGCAATCCTGAGTGAAATATGTCAACCCCTAAGTCTCTACGATGTTCTGGTTCAAAGATATGTGATTTGTTACTTGGTTGCTAGGGTAACCATATCTGATTGCTATGCAGTAACCAGGGTGATACATATCAAGCCTCCTTTCCATCCTGAGTGAATAAAGTCAACCCGGAAGTCTGTATGAATTTCTGGTGCAGAGATATGTGATTTGTTATTTGGTTGCTAGGGTAACCCTGTCTGGTTGCTATGCAGTTACCAGGGTGATAACTTGTCAAGCCTCCTTTCCATCCTGAGTGAATTAAGTCAACCCGGAAGTCTGTATGAATTTCTGGTGCAGAGATATGTGATTTGTTATTTGGTTGCTAGGGTAACCCTGTCTGGTTGCTATGCAGTTACCAGGGTGATGCATATCAAGGCTACTTTCCATCCTGTGTGAAATATGTCAACCCCTAAGTCTCTACGATGTTCTGGTTCAAAGATATGTGATTTGTTACTTGGTTGCTAGGGTAACCACATCTGGTTGCTAGGCAGTTACCAGAGTGATACATATCAAGCCTCCTTTCCATCCTGAGTGAAATAAGTGAAACAGGAAGTCTCTACGATTTTCTGGTGCAAAGATATGTGATTTGTTACTTGGTTGCTAGGGTAACCCCATCTGGTTGCTAGGCAGTTACCAAGGTGACAGCCAACAGTGCTCCTTGCCATCCTAAGTGAAATAAGTCAACCCGGAAGTCTCTGTGATTTTCTAGTACAGAGATATGTGATTTGTTTCTTGGTTGCTAGGGTAACCCCATCTGGTCGCTAGGCAGTTACCAAGGTGACAGCCAACAATGCTCCTTGCAATCCTGAGTGAAATAAGTCAAACCGGAAGTCTCTGTGATTTTCTTGTGCAGAGATATGTGATTTGTTTTTGGTTGCTAGGGTAACCCCATCTGGTTGCTAGGCAGTTACCAAGGTGACAGCCAACAATGCTCCTTGCCATCCTGAGTGAAATAAGTCAACCCGGAAGTCTCTGTGATTTTCTTGTGCAGAGATTTTTGATTTGTTTCTTGGTTGCTAGGGTAACCCCATCTGGTTGCTAGGCAGTTATCAAGGTGACAGGGAACAATGCTCCATGCCATCCTGAGTGAAATAAGTCAACCCGGAAGTCTCTACGTCATTCTGATCCTAAGATACACATCTTAGTGATTTTGAATGGTTGTCAATGGTTCTTTGTTGCTAGGGTGCTTTAAATGGTTGCTAGGGCGTGGCTAAGTAGTTCACATGATGAAAGCTGAAGACTGATTACTCACCCAATTAAAACAAAGCAACTATCATGTCTCTAGGACATTCTGATCTGAAGATATCTTACTGTAATTGAAATCAATAAATGTGGTTGCTAGGGTGCTCTAAATTGTTGCTAGGGAGTGGCTTGGCAGCTGCCAATGATGAATCTCCGAAGGCTGCTTGTCAGTATGAATGATATAAACCAACTCCCATGCCTCTGTGACATTCAGAATGGAAGATATTTCTCTTTGGATTTTGGTTGCTAAGGTGCTCGAAAATGGTTGCTAGGGAGGGGCTAGGAAGTGTTGAGGGGATTCATGATTGGCTGTTTTACTGTCCCAAGTCAAACGAGACCACCCTCGTGTTTCTATGATAATTCAGTCCGGAGAAATCCCTTTGATCTCTTTCAATGGAATTCTATGGGACTTGTTGCTAAGGTGCTGTAAATGGTTGCTAGGGCATGGCTTGATAGCTTCACAATGATCCTGAGAGACTGATTGGTCGTCTGAGTAAAATGAGCCCGCCCCCTTGTCTCTAAGACACTGTTATCCAGAGTTATGTTCAATACAATATCTACCATAGACTTAACATTGGGGCAAATTTGGGCAGCTCCTGCCCCCAAGGGGTGCAACTTTTACCCCATTGTGAGGTATGTTCTCACAGAGCCTGTCAGCCTCTTCAAATGTGGTAAATCACACGTCTCTGTGAAATCCTCGCAACCCCGTCTGGTTGCTAGGCAGTTACCAGAGTGATACATATCAAGGCTACTTTCCATCCTGAGTGAATAAAGTCAACCCGGAAGTCTCTCTGATTTTCTGTTGCAGAGATATGTGATTTGTTACTTGGTTGCTAGGGTTATCACATCTGGTTGCTAGGCAGTTACCAGAGTGATACATATCAAGGCTACTTTCCATCCTGAGTGAAATAAGTGAAACAGGAAGTCTGTATGATTTTCTGGTGCAGAGATATGTGATTTGCTATTTGGTTGCTAGGGTAACCCTGTCTGGTTGCTATGCAGTTACCAGGGTGATACTTATCAAGCCTCCTTTCCATACTGAGTGAATCAAGTCAACCTGGAAGCTACTATACTGTGGCTATGAAGATTTTATGTCATGACTTATTGGCTGCTTGATAAAAGAAATCCTCTGTGGGAGAGAGAGAGGGAGAGACGCAGGGCTGACAGGCCCTTTTTTGTCTGTGTGTGTGAAAACGTCAGTTGGGATTTAAATTTCTGAACATTCCGCAATGTTAAGTCAATGGGAGTTTTTCCGAGTTTTGATCGTCATTTTTAGGAAAACCGTAAGTCCGATCAGTTAGAAAAGATATAGCACACTATTCGGGATTAGTCTGAAGGTCTGTGCCGAGTTTGGTGCATGTAGCTTAAAAGCTCTAGGAGGAGTTAGATTTAGAAATTTAGTCTCAGAATAATAATAATAATAACTAGAATGTACATTTCCTGAAGAAAATGTGAGTGGTGCTTGCCGTGGCAAAACTCGTCAAGTAGCATTTTCAAACTTGTTTCTAAGCACTAAAATAAAGGTCATAGAATGTTGCTAACATGTGTTTTTCATGATGGTAGCACGTTTTTAGAATGTTTTAGTACTTTGCTAGGTGAAGCTAGCATGTGTTAGCATGATACTAGCACGGTTTTAGCATGTTTTAGCACTTTGTTTGGCGATGCTAACATGTGTTAGCATGATGCTAGCACGTTTTTAACATGTTTTAATAATCCCCTAAGCAATGCTAACATGCATTAGCATAATGCTAACACGTTTTAAGATGTTTTAGCACTTCGCTAGGTGAAGATAGCATGTGTTAGCATGATACTAGCACGTTTTTAGCATGTTTTAGCACTTCGCTAGGCGATGCTAACATGTGTTAGCATGATGCTAGCACGTTTTTAACATGTTTTAGCAATCCCCTAAGCAATGCTAACATGCATTAGCATAATGCTAGCACGTTTTAACATGTTTTAGCACTTCGCTAGGTGAAGCTAGCATGTGTTAGCATGATACTAGCACGTTTTTTGCAGGTTTTAGCACTTTGCTAGGCGATGCTAACATGTGTTAGCATGATGCTAGCACGTTTTTAACATGTTTTAGCAATCCCCTAAGCAATGCTAACGTGCATTAGCATAATGCTAGCACATTTTAACATGTTTTAGCACTTCGTTAGGCGATGCCAGCATGTGTTAGCATGATGCTAGCACGTTTTTAGCATGTTTTAACACTTCGCTAGACAATACTAGCATATGTTAGCATGTTGTTATCACGTTTTTAGCATGTTTTAGCACTTCGCTAGGCGATGCCAACATGTGTTACCATGTTGTGAGCACGTTTTTAGCATGTTTTAGCACTTCGCTAGGCGATGCCAGCATGTGTTAACATGTTGCTAACACATTTATAGCATGTTTTAGCACTTCACTAGGTGATGCCAGCATATGTTAGCATGATGCTAGCAAATTTTTAGCATGTTTCAGGGTGTGGCTATGAAGATTTTTATTGGCAGCTTGATAAAAGAAATCCTCTGAGGGAGAGAGAGACGCAGGGCTGACAGGCCCTTTTTTGTCTGTGTGTGTGGAAATGTCAGTTGGGATTTAAATTTCTGAACATTCCGCAATGTAAAGTCAATGGGACTTTTTTGGCCGCTTTTTCGTCCGCTGTTCGAACATCGTACACCCGATCGCTTATAAAAGTCATAGCACACCTCTCCTCAATGAGCCGCTCGATTTGACACCTCATTCATGGGTCTACGCCAAAAGGTGCGGGACGAGTTAGGTGCCGAAGTTTTGTACGGAAGAAGAAGAAGAAGAAGAAGAAGAAGAAAAATAAGTATGTGAGATTACAATAGTGTTGCTTTGCAAGCACCACTAATAATAAGTTTAAATAGGATTTCAGTAAGTTGGCTTTCTCAAGCCAACCTAATAATAAGTTTAAATAGGATTTCAGTAAGTTGGCTTTCTCAAGCCAACCTAATGAAAGTAAATGAGACTGAAGAAAACATTCTGCTTAACATCTTTTGTGTTTGATAGAACAAGTAGTGATATGGGTGAGTCAGTAATGTTCTTATCTGCTGCGCTGCTATTGCGCTAATTCTCATACACTACTCGCCACTATTTACATTTTTGGACATGCTTGAATAAATGTTGGTGTTCTTGTGATCTTGAAACGCTTTTGATCCAAAGGGTTATGCTTAAAAACTTGAAATTAGTTTTGTAGACTGATATGAATTGTGCTTCTGTATGGAGTCCTTCACAAAACTAACATTTTAATTAAAAATAATTGTTTTTACATTGATGAGTTGGACTGGATCAGACTGATCTCACAGTGAAATCGGAAATGCTTACCAAAATTTGAAACACTGCCCCCAGTGGCTAAAGTGATAACTGTTGTTGGGGATATGGGCACGCATTTCAGAGTGAAATGTCCACAAGGGGGCACAAAAAGTGAGTTGTGAACGAGTTGTTTTCAGCCGTACAGTATGTAATAGTGAAGATGAATGCATATTTAATTTATTTAACTGAACCCCAAATCTTACCATCAGTGGAGTAAAAATGTAATGTTAAAGGGGAAAATGCAACCTCCAGATTGTGCTCGTCACAGATTATACAAATGTGATTAGAAGTACTCTGTGGTTTCAACATGGTATCCGAACCCAGGTCTCCCACGATGCTGATGCAACGATAGTGAAGAAAATACAGTCAACAAGTATCAAGCATATACAAGAACTCCAATACTATTTCAAAGAGAATCATGGTTTGATCTAATATTGCCATCCTGTACCTGTCCTGCAGGTGTGATAATCAGTTGTTCCGATTCTGATTGTTACACATGGTCTGCCACTGCGAGGACGAGCAGCTGTCCTTTCGGTCTCCCTCTAGTGCTGTCTTAGGCGTCTCACAGTACAGACGTTGCAATTTATTGCCCTGGCCACATCTGCAGTCCTCATGCCTCCATGCAGCATGTCTAAGGCATGCTCAGGCAGATGAGCATTGGCATCTTTCGTTTGGTGTTTGGACTCAGTAGAAAGGTCTCTTTAGTGTCCTAAGCATTTATAACTGTGACCTTAATTGGCTACCATCTGTAAGCTGTTAGTGTCTTAATGACTGTTCCACAGGTGCATGTTCATTAATTGTTTATGGTTTTAAAAAAAAACATTGTTTATACCCGTACAACAAAGATCTGTAAAGTTATTTGGATTTTTACCATATTAAAATACAGTGTTCTGAGTTTTTATATATATATATATATATATATATATATATATATATATATATATATATATATATATATATATATATTAGTCTTAATTAGTATTCTATATTTACTTGATTTTCTATTCAATTCAATTTTTTTATTTATTTAAATGTCTTTTATTATCTATGTCTTGTTGCTGTTTTGTATTGCTGTGGACTGGAATTTGAAACCAAGACAAATTCCTTGTATATGTGTAAGCATACTTGGCAATAAAGCTCATTCTGATTCAGAATGTCAAATAAATGTTATCTTGTGTAAGCAGTTATGAAGTTGTTCCGCTATAAAAGTTTTAATATAACATTTGTGAATCAGCTAGATGAGGGCAAAGTCTTGAATTAGTCATTAGTTAAAGTTTGACAGATCAAACACAAAACAGTTGAAGTACAAAATCAATTGCTAATCTTTTATGAGGTTTGGAAAAGGTCTGTATTGTGTAATGAAATTTACCAATGGTGTGTCCAATGATTTCATGGTCTGGGTGAAGCCAAAGTCTTAGTATTTGCCTTTGCCTGCATGTTTCTAGTTTTACGGTTGGTCAGAATATACAGAGAAAATGGACAGAGAAAAAAGATATATACCAGTTTGGTCTGTATCAAACACAGTACAGAATATTTGAATACAGAAGATGTTGCTCATAGGCAACCATTGTGATGAACAAACCTTTAAGAAAATGTTAAAAGTGACATTCATTAATTTATTTGAAAATTGTAGTAAAAAATTATAGCTAAAAAAAAAGAAGAATAAAAAAGTCAGTTTGGGATGTCCTGAACATGGTGATTGAAATAAAAAAATAATTAACACTCAGTGTTATGACCTATAGGGATGAGATACAGAAGGAGGTTCATATATGAAATGTGGAATATAAAGATTTCTTGGCAACAGTTTATAATAACTACACAGGATACAGTTTTTATAAAGCAGTAGTATATAGTTAATTGATCATTTATAAATTATTATTTATACATTATTAATCCATTAAATGGCTTCTTACAAATAGTATGTATTAAATTTATGTTCACTGTAGCAATCGATTTATTATTGTTTATTAAGTGAATAAATAGCAGTTTGGTAATAGTTTTTCATCCTTAGTAAATAAGTTGCTAATCAAACCTAACTGAGGTATTTTAGTTGATGCAAACCAGTGGTAATGAAGTTCCTGAAAATATTAAGAAGGGCATAAATTCATAGTTAATAAAGAAATGATATATGCATGTATGTTATGAATTGGATGTATGTATATTAATTGGATAATGGAAGTGAATGGGGTAACTTTTGGAGAGTTTAAAGGCAGAAATGTGAAGCTTATTTTATGAATGATCTTACATATATTTTTCTGTCAAAACTCATGTTTTATTTGAGCTGTGAAGTTGATGTAAATGATTGGTTTACAGTGTCATGTTGTCATTGCAACAAAGGTTAATAAGCTATTTTATCACACTAAAAAACAAGGTTAACACAATGTTGTTGTGTCTATACTTTGGAAACAGTGATTATTTTATTGTTTACAGACTGACCTTATTCTCTTTCATTGGAAGAACCTCACTGTAATCCAGAAAGGAGAAATTGAAATTATATTTGCGGTAAGCAACATCTGGCCACAAATGATGTTGATCGAGCTTAACTGTTTTGAACATGGAAAATTCCTTTAGTTAAGCATTCATATATATATCCAATACATTAATCACTGTATATAAATGTATAAATAATTTCTTTATTCGTTGATAGGTTTTTTATTAGTCTCATTTGCCATGTGCATCAAGGTTGTATAACACAGTGCCATAATCAACAATATAGCCTCAGAACCTCAATCCTTACAGTACTTCTACCGTTCTTTATTCAACAGCTTGTCGATAATGTCACCATGGTGAACTTGCATCTGTTTGTCTCACACTGTAGTAACTGATATCTCCTGCATAGAGACATTATCTCCTACTCTTTTGCAAGACATGATCTAGATATCAATTTTCACAATATCCTCCAAAGAGGTATGGACTGGAGTGAAGTGGCTGTAACATTCCCTTCTCTTTTAAAGGAGCAATCTGTAATTTTTACCTCATTAAAAAAAGTTTTTCTCCTAAACAAATTAAGTGTAATTTTGAAAGGTGTATAAAATCATGACCACTCACATGAGATGAAGACTCCAGTCATATCCAGTCATATCCAGTGCACCGAGCGGACAGAGCGAAAGACCTCTCAGGTAAAAGCAGAGGTGGAGGTGTATGTTTTATGATCAACAAATCATGGTGTGATCAGAGGAATGTACATTTTATCAGGTCTTTCTGCTCTCCTGATCTGGAATTTCTCATGCTTCTGTGTCAACCATTCTGGCTACCGAGGGAATTCACAGCGGTCATTATCACTGCTGTGTACATCCCCCCACAAGCCGACACAGACCGGGCACTCAGGGAACTGTATGGGAGTATAAGTCAGCAGGAAACCGTGCACCCTGAGGCTGCGTTCATTGTTGCCGGGGACTTCAACAAAGCCAACTTCAAAACAATAGCACCAAAATACCACCAACACATCAGCTTTAACACACGAGAGGACCGGGTTTTGGATCATTGCTATTCTCCTTTCCGGGATGGCTACAAATCCCTCCCCCGCCCACCATTTGGCAAATCCGACCACTCTTCCGTTCTGCTTCTGCCCGCTTACAGGCAGAAACTGAAACGGGAAGCACCCGCCCTCAGTATGATCCAGTGCTGGTCGGACCAATCAGACTCTGCGCTACAGGACTGTTTTGATCACGCGGACTGGGAGATGTTCCGGTCTGCCTCCGATGACGACATCGAGGTTTACGCTGATAGCGTAACGTGTTTCATCAGAAAGTGCGTAGAGGACGTTGTTCCGACAAAAAATATACGGATCTACCCCAACCAGAAACCATGGGTTAACGGCGATGTTCGCGCGGCACTTACTGCGCGGACCACCGCTTTTAATTCCAGGAACGCGGAGGAGCGTAAACAAGCCAGTTATGCCCTCCGTAACTCCATCAGTGCAGCCAAACGCCAGTACAGGCACAAAATTGAAGAACAGTTTAACACCATTGACTCCAGAAGTATGTGGCAGGGAATTAACATCATCACGGACTATAAACGGAATAAAAACTCCGCCATGAACACCGCTGCCTCTCTCCCGGACGAGCTTAATACATTTTATGCTCGTTTCGAGGACAACAACAACACCGCCCTCGCAGAGAGAGCACTCGCGGCCGATACTACAGATGATGGTTCACTCTCCGTCTCTGTTGCGGATGTAACCCGATCCTTTCGATGGGTGAACATCCGTAAAGCCGCGGGTCCAGACGGTATTCCGGGCCGCGTCATCAGAGCATGCGCGAACCAACTGGCTGGTGTTTTTACGGACATTTTCAACCTGTCCCTCTCCCTGTCTGTAGTCCCCACATGCTTCAAAACATCAACCATTGTGCCTGTACCGAAGCAAGCCAAAATCACTTGCTTAAATGTCTGGCGTCCTGTTGCCCTCACCCCCATCATCAGCAAATGCTTTGAGAGGTTGATCAGAGATCACATCTGCTCTGTTCTGCCCACCTCTTTGGACCCATTGCAGTTTGCCTACCGTAACAACCGCTCCACTGATGATGCCATTGCATCTACAATACACACTGCTCTTTCCCACCTGGAAAAAAGGAACACGTATGTGAGAATGTTGTTTGTAGACTACAGCTCAGCATTCAACACCATAGTGCCCTCCAAGCTTGATGAGAAACTCCGGGCTCTGGGCTTAAACAGCTCGCTGTGCAGCTGGATCCTGGATTTCCTGTCAGGCAGACGTCAGGTGGTTAGAATGGGCAACAACATCTCCTCATCACTGACCCTCAACACTGGAGCCCCGCAGGGCTGTGTTCTCAGCCCACTCCTGTATTCCCTTTACACACATGACTGTGTGGCAACACATAGCTCCAATGCCATCATTAAGTTTGCTGACGATACGACGGTTGTAGGCCTGATCACTGACAATGATGAATCGGCCTACAGAGAGGAGGTGCACACTCTGACACGCTGGTGTCAGGAGCACAACCTCTTCCTCAACGTCAGTAAAACCAAGGAGCTTGTGGTGGACTTCAGGAGAAAAGACAGAGAACACAGCCCCATCACCATTAATGGAGCACCGGTGGAGAGAGTCAGCAGCTTCAAGTTCCTCGGTGTCCACATTACTGAGGAACTCACATGGTCCGTCCACACTGAGGCCGTTGTGAAGAAGGCTCACCAGCGCCTCTTCTTCCTGAGACGGCTGAGGAAGTTCGGAATGAACCACCACATCCTCACACGGTTCTACACCAGTACTGTAGAGAGCATCCTGACTGGCTGCATCACCGCCTGGTACGGCAATAGCACCGCCCACAACCGCAAAGACCTGCAAAGGGTGGTGCGAACTGCCAGAAACATCATCGGAGGTGAGCTTCCCTCCCTCCAGGACATATATAACAGACGGTGTGTGAATAAAGCTCGGAGGATCATCAGAGACTCCAGTCACCCGAGTCATGGGCTGCTCTCACTGCTTCCATCAGGCAGGCGGTATCGCAGCATCAGGACCCGCACCACCCGACTACATGACAGCTTCTTCCCACAAGCAATAAGACTTTTGAACACATGATCTCTCACGATCAACAATCAGCACTGCACTTTATTAATCATCACTCTGTCAATATATTCTCCCAATTCAATTAGTGTTTATATATATTTATACCCGTATCTAGTGTATGTGTATTCTACATTGTGTGTATTGTGTACATTTGTTATGTAAATTGTTGTGTAAGTTTGTTATGTAAATTGTTTTGTGTGTAATATGTTGTTTATTGTAAAGTGGTTTATGTCTCGTCACTGTCATGACTGCAATGTTACTCGGAACTGCACACAAGAATTTCACCTGCTGTTGCACTCGTGTACACAGTAGTGTGACAATAAAGTGATTTGATTTGATTTGATCAGTAACCTTATAAAAGCTTTTTTATTCTAAATGGAGAGGGTCCCCTCATGGGGGCTGCCAAGTTAGGATCACATATCCCGATAAATACTATTCTCTTAATCTTGTAGCTTCTTCCACCGAACTTGCGATTGCTCTCATGCTGAGCCTGGGCTCGGCTGGTCCAAGGCCGGGGCAATCTGGAGGCTATTGTAAATCGGTCACGCTTTTCCACTAACTTGAAATCTGAACGTGGCGGGTTTCGTGGCCACATGGTAGTTTTACGTGATTACCTCAGACATAAACAAACATGGCATTATTCTGTTTTTATAGGACATATTTAAACATAAAGATAAATGCAACCCAACGTTGTTACATTACTCAACAAGATTTATCTACGCTAAAGATGACAGGTAACAAAATTGCATTATTTTGTATAAACATTTTAATGGGGCTTAACTTGCTGAGTACTATAAACTGTAACAGTGGAATCGTTATTAACATTGGTGGTGATGGTAATATTTTTATTTTTGCCAAAGTATATAATATAATAGCTACGATCTTCCTAACTAAGTGACTAGCTGGTCAAAAATCCCTTTACTCAACAAAACAATGCACAAAATTAAATGAGAACAGTGTACAGAAAGTATTGGCAAATCTAATAACTTACCGACAAGGATGGATTAAACCGTGCAGGCCCCCAATGACGTGATTTCACGTGACCTTTATGCACTACAGAATCCTTGGCAGATTTGGCTGGATTTTTCAAATAAATGGAAGAAAATTTTGCAGTAATACCTAACACGGCCAATTATATGTGCTTTTTAATTATGAACCGATCCAAAATCGTGCGTTATTAGGTATGTGCACGGCATTCAAATATGAAAAAAGAACTATTCGGTTATTCTGCACATGTAAAGAAGTCTTCAACTCGATCAGAGTCTGACGGTAACAGATGGGGCCAGGTTCAGGTCAGTTTTTCAAGCAGGCAATAGGGCAAGTTACGGGCTGTTCACACCTGCATCTGCACTGTTTATAAAATGTTTTTCTATGTAAACATGCACTAGACGGACATCTTTGATCGTTGCGCTGTGCCACAACTCTGGACTGTTGCATTTTTTTAGACACTGCATTAAGTTTAAAAGAACTTTAATATTTTTAAACGCATCTCGAGACACCTGTGTTCTGCATCAACGCTGGTGTCACAACATCGACATTCTGATGAAGTTCACTTCGCAAAGAGGACTTTATGTGGTGTGCAGACCATAAGTACACAAGTTTTGCTAAATGATTACAAATCAAAGCATCCCGAAGAGGTTTTTCGCTGCCTCATGGAAAGTGGACCTGATTGATTAAGAATAGGCCTGCTATGATGTAGGCAGTGACAGAGATTATTTTTGTTAGATTTTAATATGATTTTATCATTTAAAGATTTATGTATTTTGTATCTATTTAGGCTCATAGCTCACTGTGCACTTTATTCCCTGCTAATCTGAGATTGTGTTTGATGCATCCAAGACAATAAACGTTCTTTATTCCCGAGTCCTGACTCCTAATAAATAACAAAATAGCCATTTGTGAACTGTTGTGGTTAACCAAATATCACAAGAAGTTCCTGGTTACATATTTAGGGTATTAAGGCATCTTTCACTATCATTAAACATTTAATGCACACACGCAAGTCATCTTTACTCTTGCACGAATTCTGTTGCTTATATCAATTTAATCCATCAGCTTTGTAGATAACCAGTGTACACTGTATCTTATCTTTGTGTCTGAAAGCATTTTGTGAATCAAAGGCTGTTCTCTGTATTTCTTCAAATAAATGCGACACACCTGTGAGATGCAGATTCCTTGAGCGCACACTTGAGTGCCTGTGCTCGCGCTGCTGTAGTCCAGCACGCATTCGGCCGAACAAATGGTATGTCACATAAGGCTGACATTTATGTAGATTTATAATAGATATCTAAAAATAAATAATAATTTATTTAGATCTCGGGGCCCTTTGAGTTTAGAGGCAAATGGGTAATGGCCCAATCAGCCCAGGGGTTGATCCGTCCTTGCTTACTGAGATCAGCTGCAGAGGACACAAACACCGACGTCTGACATTTTTTAACTGTTGTTATAGAGTGATAAAGTACTCCTTGCTGCAAAAGGTAGCTACTGTTGTTGTTTTGGAAAACTTTACCTGGTGACTAAATATTATCACGCCCTCTGCTTCCTGACATAATCGGATCCTGCGTAGAGAACAGCAAGCTTTTGGGGCCCAGGAACCCGCATCCGAAACATGTCGATGGAAAAGGGCTATAAATATCCAGCCTGTTATTGGACACTTTCACTCTTAGATTAAATAAATCACGGCTGACTGTGAATAGTGAATTTTCACAATGGCATCTGTGACTGAAAATTATTCATTTTTAATTATGCTGCATCCATGCCACAAGGTGTCACTGTGCTAGATGACACAAGCAAAAAGGTACCGCGTGCACCTTTAAATAATCGTGCAATCTGGGACCTTATTTTTACTGATAAATTGCCATGCCATATCGCAATATGTATTCAACATGTCATCTATAGAATATCAACATGATACTGGTATTTATTCCTAAAAGCCTTAATCTCCACAAGTAATACAAGCGCTGGTTAATTCGTGCACATATAACCTGACAAGTCCATTTCATACTAGAGTCTAAATAAATTCTAAATAAAGCCTCTCTGATAAATTAAAACTGGTTTATGACCACCAGTAGATATCAGATAACAGATAATTACACATAATTACAGATTTATACCTTCTTAATGTTCTTATAAACACTTCTTAACCACTGATTTGCATTAAATGAAATAAATTAGTAAGGTGTGGTTAACAAGTTGTTTACTAAAGATGAAAAGCATGATCAAACTGCTTATACATTAATATATACAACAATAATAAATTATTTGTAACAGAAAATATAATTGAATAACCTACTATTTGAATATACTCTATTAATGTATTAACAATGTAGTAACAATTTAAAAACAAATGCTTTATAAATACTATAATTATAAAATATTCTGTTTTTATAAAAAATTATAAAATAACTGAACCACTGTTAAGCCAACACACCTCATACACCTTGAAAGTTTGGCTGGGTCTTTAACACACGCACAAAAAGCAAGAAACATGGCTAAAGCCAAGCACACACTAGAACAAGACCATATGCATGTTTAAAAGAAATAAGGAAATATGAATCAGAATCACAGTGTCACCTCACCCCAGCTTTCACAATCTTTTACGTCATATGGTAAATGTGACATCATTGATGGGCTCTGATCGGCCAAATTGCAAAAACATTTCCAACAATTATGTTTATTATTTTAAATGGAATTCTGTTTATTTTATATCTGTGCTTGTAAATGGGCACGCATCTCCCAAATTAATTATAATTGACACAATTTGTATTAGAACCTCAGTACAATATCAAATCACACAACTTTCAAGCCCTAAAGAACAAAGCATGCACTCTTGGAACTACTGGAAGAAATGAGCAATGCTTGACTTGACTTAAGATATTGGTTCAATTGTCAATCAGACCATCAAGCTGTCCATCCCCAGGTTTAAACATGTCAAATGTCCCATATGAAGATTAGGTTTTGCATAATAGATCATAAATGATAATAAGGGAATTCTTTAAGACGCAAAATCTATTTGAGAAAGCAAATGGGTGTGGACGAAGAGAGAAGATATTCTATGCATAATCATTGTTTTCCTATGGTTGCCATATCAAATGAAATTGATTAACTCAAAGGGCATGTTGCTATTTATAGCATGCAATAAGAACAAGGGAAACAACTGTACGGAGTTCAGTATTACTGAATATGGTATGCAAAATGTATTCAAAATATTTAGTTGAAAACGTCTCGGTTACGTATGTAACCTCCGTTCCCTGATGGAGGGAACGAGACGTCGTGTCGAAGAAGCGACACTAGGGGTCTCTCTTGAGCGCCGAAAGATACCTCTGATCTATGAAAAAAGGCCAATGAGAGTTGGCGAACAGTATTTGCATACTCCGCCTCCGGATACGGATATAAAGGCGAGAGAAATACGCTCGTTCATTCAGGATTTTTCTGAGGAGCCGGGAGTGTTCCGGGCATCTCAGCGGCTCGGCTCAGCGACGTGGCCGGGAAGACACGACGTCTCGTTCCCTCCATCAGGGAACGGAGGTTACATACGTAACCGAGACGTTCCCCGTCTGTCGCTCACTTCGACGTCGTGTCGAAGAAGCGACACTAGGGGTCCACTTCAAAACTCGCCATGCGCTGAGCCGTGTACGTGTACTGCTGACACAGAAGCGGGCAGGTATTTTGCACGTGCACAAGCGACCAACTGTGTTCAGGCTGCACGTACTCTTCCCCAATGCCCCGAAAAAGCGTCAGCGTCCTTTTGGTTACCCTAGGGGGGAACAAGGTGACGCTCCCAACTAGGGAACGGGCCAAGCCTGGCTGGGCCTCTTTTCTCTCTATGTTTTCTCGGCATAGAGCAAGAGCAGCCGGGGCCCTTACCGCATCGAGGGAAGGGGGTCTTATTCCGAATTCCTATTCTTAGGGGGAAAAGACCCTGCGGAGGCCACATCCGCCCAACAGGGGAGGTAAAGGTGGCAAAAATACATCACATGGCCACTTGGGGCATGTGGGAGGAAAAGGCGCGGTGGTAGATCCAACCTCAAGGAGGGGGGAGTTGCTACAACACGGCGACCGGAGGGCAGCAAAGGGCTGCCTCGAGAGTGACTTGCTCCTCGTCCTCCCTGACCTTGCACAGCACCTGTGCAAGAAGGCTCACTGGGGGAAATGCGTACTTGCGCAGCCCCACTGGCCAGCTGTGTGCCAATGCATCTGCCCCGAGGGGAGCCTCTGAACGGGCGTACCAGAGGGGGCAGTGGGAGGTCTCTCGGGAGGCAAACAGGTCTACCTGGGCCTTGCCGAACCGTTCCCAAATCAGCTGAACCGAGTGGGGGTGAAGCCTCCACTCTCCGCCAGGCAAGCGTTGTCGTGACAGCGCGTCCGCTACCACATTGAGGTTGCCGGGGATGTGAGTGGCACGCAGCGACCTGAGTCGGTGCTGGCTCCAAAGGAGGAGACGACGGGCGAGTTGTGACATGTGACGGGAGCGTACACCGCCTTGGCGATTTATGTACGCGACCGCAGTGGTGCTGTCCGACCTGACTAGGACATGTTCGTCCCGAATTAACGGGAGAAACTTCCGCAGGGCAAAGAGGACGGTCAACAACTCGAGGCAGTTGATGTGCCAACGCAGCTGGGCCCCTTTCCAACGGCCTGAGGCTGCGTGCCCGTTGCAAACGGCGCCCCAACCCAATCTGGAGGCGTCGGTTGTGACCAAGACGCGTCTGGACACCTGCTGTAGGGGTACTCCAGCCCGTAAGAAACAGAGGTCTGTCCAGGGGTTGAATGTTTGTCGGCAGGCGGGGGTGATTGTTACCCGGTGCGTGCCGCGATGCCATATGCCCCAGGAGCCTCTGGAAAAGTTTTAAGGGGACCGCTGTGCCCGGCCTGAGGGCGGCGAGGCAGTTCAACACTGACTGAGCACGCTCCTTTGTGAGACGTGCGGACATTGAGACCGAGTCTAACTCCATCCCGAGAAAAGAGATGCTCTGAACTGGAGTGAGCTTGCTCTTTTCCCAGTTGACCTGAAGCCCCAAACGGCTGAGGTGCCTGAGCACCTGGTCTCTGTGAGCGCATAGTAACTCTCGCGAGTGGGCTAAGATGAGCCAGTCGTCGAGGTAGTTGAGTATGCGGATGCCGGCTTCTCGGAGCGGGGCAAGAGCTGCCTCTACGACTTTCGTGAAGACGCGAGGGGACAGAGACAGGCCGAAGGGGAGGACTTTGTACTGATATGCCTGGCCCTCGAACGCAAACCGTAGGTAGGGGCGGTGTCGGGGCAGGAGGCTTTTGACGGACGGAGAGCGGGGCTCTCCATGACGACGTCAGCTCGTCATGCACTTCCGGGAAAAACGGGACCGGGGGGGGGCGTGGCTGTGAGCGGCGCCCAAACCCCAGGAACCAGTCATCCAACCGTGACGGGTGTGGGGAGGATGGAGGTCTCCAGTCCAACCCCACCCCGACGGCGGCCCGGGCAAGCATGTTGGACATCTGCGCATCCGCCTCAACCTGGGCCTGCTGGCCCGAAGGCGGCAGTCCAGGGGAGGAGTCAGCGTCAGACGCCACGCTCTCCGATGGAGCGGCGAGCTCATCGGCTTCAGGCTCAAGAGGATAGGCAGACCGGCCCGGAGGCGAGTCGCCGTTACCTCGAGACTGGACGGAGGTAAACGAGCGTGTCGGGGGGCGGGTGGTCCGAGGGGACGTGCCCGGCGGAAGCGCACCCGCTGCCCTCCCCAAATCGCCTCCAGCGCCAACCGCATCGTCCTCAATCCCGTGGGAAGAAGGAGCGATACGGGGGGCGGCTGGAGTGGCGTGCTTTCTATTGAAAGCAAGCCGCGACCGCAACGTTACCATGGTCATGTTCTCGCAGTGAGAACATGAGCCATCCACAAACGCAGCCTCGGTGTGATCGGCGCCCAGACACACGAGACAGCGCCTGTGGCCGTCAGAAGCGGAGAGCACTCTACCGCATCCAGGAACTACACAGGGGTTGAATGGCATCTTTAAAAAGACGCGCCCTGAAAAGGGCGTTCAACACCGCTATGTATTGCTCTTTTAGAGAAATAAACTCTTTGTGAGAAATATAACTCTTTATATAGTGGAACTCTTTCAAACTCTGCGCTGTCGAAGCGCCCAGGGGCAAACTGCACGCCGGCAGAGAAGAGAAAAACAGCCGCTGTAGTGCGCCGTAAATCCAACAGCAGCAGAGCGTCAGAGGATCAGAAGCAGGATCAGCAGTGTTATACGCAGCAGTCAGCATAAACACGACCTTCGGCTCCGAAGAAAATTACTGAATGAACGAGCGTATTTCTCTCGCCTTTATATCCGTATCCGGAGGCGGAGTATGCAAATACTGTTCGCCAACTCTCATTGGCCTTTTTTCATAGATCAGAGGTATCTTTCGGCGCTCAAGAGAGACCCCTAGTGTCGCTTCTTCGACACGACGTCGAAGTGAGCGACAGACGGGGAACTTGTTTTCTGACTGCTATTGAGAAGTGAAATGATGCTTAATTTCTGAATTAATGTTTATATGTATTCCGATCATTTTACTTATTTGACTACAATAATATTTGTTTGTGAAATAACACATCCTGCTAGATTTACATTGATCAATAATCTTAAAACTAACATGATTCAAACTTCTTAACATTAAGTGGATGAGTAAGTCATTTAAACAATACCAATCTTTAACCAACTGCAAAATAATAAATAAAGCTTTTAAAACTGCCATTTTATTTCGACAGGTTTGAACCATTTTAACTGTTAAACTGATGGTTTCTCTAGGTAGAAACATGATCCTGTGATGCAGTCTTTCTCCATTGCCTACTATAACAAGACTTGCCGAAATTTGGCTTGCATCAAATCAATAACACAAGGCTTTCACTTCACTTTGTATCATAAAATTAAATTATGATTAAAAAAAAAATTACTCAATGTCAGATAGTTATATTTGTGGTATATATATATATATATATATATTTATTAACTGCAAAAGCTACTAAGTTGAACTGTTTATTTTGACCACTATTTTATTGAATTAATACATACATTTTCCTGATCTATTTGTTATAGCAATTCAACTTTTCTCTATACATCCTGGCAAATACAATATTTTAGACATTCAAAAATGCAAAATAATGTTTGTTTATTTTTATTTTTTAAAATAGTATTTTATAGTAATTTATTGCATGGTGTCATACCGAGCATTTCTTAAGAAAGGGTGTATGCAGGTGCAACTGTACGTCAGATAACAGTTCAATCATTTCAAAACAACACGCAGTCCCAATAAGTTTGGTTTACTCAAGGCGTGGACTAAATTTTTTTTAACACCATATGTCCATCCCTGATGACATTCTCTGTCACAGGAAAATGTGTATGCCTTCCTACTCAGGTGACAGATGAAATTTAACAGAGGAGACACAAGGATGACAGATCTATTTGGCTGTCAATTAACATTTTTGAAAGACTGAAAATTATATAGATATAGACATTAGATATATTTGTATTTATGTATTTTCCAACACACACAAAAATGCATTTCTGGAAAACTAATGCCACGATCCTGCTGGTATATTTAACAGTCATGAGCTTTGGAGAAGGTAAGTTTCAAAAGTTTGTATATGTAAATCTTCTTAATCAATTCTTTTGCAAAAACACAAAAACAAAAGATTAATTGAATAACTTAAAAATCTAATTAAATTTAAAAATATAATCTGTTTGCATTTGGGTAAGAGCAATGAATGTGATTGGTTTGTGTTAACACAGAGAGAGAGAGAGAGAGAGAGAGAGAGAGAGACTTTAATTTTGTCTATGCAGTAAAACATAATATGACTACATGTACACATCCAGCAAGTGACTAACTGGAATATTGCATCAAATCAAATAATTCAGTAACTTTGTAGATTAATAAATTATACAGCCTATGTGAAGTTTGCAAAGTGTACTGCAGTAATGAAAGCACAGTACTTACAAACATAACCAAATATCCAAAGTAATTGAATTTCAAATCAAACAGAATTTAATTAATAATCTTTAAAAATTATATACACTACAAGTCACAGGTTTTGAAACAGTTGACTGAAATGCTTCTAATTATCTAATAAATCTTTTGATCTGAAGGCGTATGCTTACATGTTTGAAATTAGTTTTGTAGACAAAAATATAATTGTGCCATGATATAAATTTATTTCATTATAATAACAAAAAAAGAAAAAGATTTTTAAATTGATGACTTGGGCCAAATAATAAAGAAAGCAGCCAATAAGTGCCCAACATAGATGGGATCTCCTTCAATTCTGTTTAAAAAGCATCCCAGGGTGATTCCTCAAGAAGTTGCTTGAAGTTCATGTCTGCAAACTCTAGGCAAAGGGGGAATACTTTGAAGATGTTTAAATATAACACAGTTTGGATTTATTTTGGAATTTGTTTAGTCACAACATAATTCCCATATTTCCATTTATGTTATTCCATAGTTTTGATGACTTCACTATTATTCTAAAATGTGAAAAAAAAGTATAATAAAGAATAAGTGTTTCAATACTTTTGACTGGCGTTTATACAGTTTATACAGTGAAGAAAACAACCATTCAGCAGAACAACACAAACATGCGTTACGTTCTTGCATTCAAAACACTCGAAGGAGCGCAAATGCGATCTTAGGGATTTCATGACATTATTAAAGATTGAGTATAAAACTATATTTAACTTGACATATCATTTTATGTTTATGACGCAACACACCCGAGACATCTGACGTAGGTGTAAATTGATGGGTCCTTAAACAAGCCCTCATAATAAATCTCCAACTGATTGACAAATTCACTTGTGAAATGGATTGCTGTGAACTGTATGCCAATGATTGACTTATGATCAATAATATGGTAGTAAACAATACATTGTATTCTAAAGCTACTTTTTGTATTGTCTTATTAATGATTAACTCTTCTGCCACAAGAATGTAATGCATTTTAATTATCTGAATATTTTATATATATAATTTTTTTATTATATCTTGATATAAATATGTATAATCATTATATATTGAGTTATTGTTATATGAGGGGCTTTCTCAGCAAATATTTGTATATGCGATTAATCGCGATTAATTAATCGGGACACCATGTAATTAATTCGATTAAAAATTTTAATCGATCAGCCACAACATTAAAACACAACTGCTTAATATTGTGTAGGTCCCCCTCGTGCCACCAAAACAGCGCCAACCCGCATCTCAGAATAGCATTCTGATATGATATTTTTCTCATCACAATTGTAGAGAGTGGTTATCTGAGTTACTGTAGACTTTGTCAGTTCGAACCAGTCTGTCCATTCTCTGTTGACCTCTCATCAACAAGACATTTCCATTCACAGAACTGCCGCTCACTGGATGTTTTTTGCTTTTTGGAACCAACTGGATTAAATTCTAGAGATTGTTGTGCGTAAAAATCCCAGAAATACTCAAACCAGCCCATCTGGCTCCAACAATCATCCATCCGATTATCTAATCAGCCAATCATGTGACAGCAATGCAGTGCATAAAATCACACAGATACAGGCCAGGAGCTTCAGTTAATGTTCACATCAACCATCAGAATGGGGAAAAAATTGATCTCATGAGCTCATGGACTGCGGCATGATTGTTGGTGCTGGTTTGAGTATTTCTGTAACTGATGATCTCCTGGCATTTTCACACACAACAGTGGAATTTACTCCAAATGGTGCCAAAAACAAAAGACGGCAGTTCTGTGGACAGAAGCGCCTTGTTGATGAGAGAGATCAACAGAGAATGGACAGACTGGTTCAAACTGACAATGTCTACGGTAACTCAGATGACCGCACTGTACAATTATGGTGAGAAGAATATCATCTCTGAATGCTATTCTGAGATGCGGGTTGGTGCTGTTTTGGCAGCACGATGGGGACCTACACAATATTAGGCAGGTGGTGTTAATGTTGTGACTGATCGGTGTGTGCATATGTGTACAGTTGAAGTCAGAAATTTACATTCACATTAGCCAAATATATTTAAACTCAGTTTTTCACAATTCCTGATATTTAATCGTAGAAAACATTCCCTGTCTTAGGTCGGTTAGGATCACTACTTTATTTTAAGAAAGTTAAATGTCAGAATAATAGTAGAGAATTATATATTTCAGCTTTGATATATTTCATCACTTTCCCAGTGGGTCAGAAGTTTACATGCACTTTGTTAGTATTTGGTATCATTGCCTTTAAATTGTTTAACTTGGGTCAAATGTTTTGGGTATCTTTCCACAAGCTTCTCACAATAGTTTGTAGTTTGTAGGCCTCCTTGCTCGCACACACTTTTTCAGTTCTACTCACACATTTTCTATGTATGATTGAGGTCAGGGCTTTGTGATGGTCACTCCAATACCTTGACTTTGTTGTCCTTAAGCCATTTCATTACAACTTTGGAGGTCCTATTTATGACCGAGCCCTCTGATTTAAATTGTAAAACAAACTTGCTGCCACACTGTTCCAAAAAAAATGTAAGTCATGCACACAAATCTGTGTAGGTAATTTATTGATTTATGCCAAATTATTAATTTAGCATTTATTGTAACTATATAATTATATGTCATACATTAGATAGCCTAATTGGTACCTCTCTATCATCACCATCGTCTTTCACAGAAGGAGAGAGTACAACAGAATTCACTCCATCTACAACACAAATATCTTCAACTATTGTTAAAGAAACAACAAGTCAGCAGTCTCTAACCACTCTTTCCCTGTCAACCACAGAAATAAAATCTACACCATCAACTACAGGTACAACTCCATCTTCATCAACTACAATAACAGAATTGCAGAGTACACCAGAATTCACTGCATCCACAACAGAAATATTTTTGACTAGTGTAGAGGAAACAACAAGCCAGCACACTCCAACCACTCTTTCAATTTCAACCACAGTAATACAGTCTACACAATCAACAGCAAGTAACTCTCCATCTTCCTCAATTTCTCCCACAGAAGAACTAAGCACAAAAGAACATACTACATCCACAACAGAAATATCTTCAGCCACAGCAGAAGAAACAACAAGCCTGCAAACTTCAACTGCAAAAGTGCAATCTACACTTTCAACATCTGGTACCTCTCCATCTTCACCATCATCTTTCACAGAAGGAGAGACTACACCAGAATTCACTCCATCTACAACACAAATATCTTCAACCATTATAAAAGAAACAACAAGTCAGCAGACTCCAACCACTCATTCCCTGTCAACCACAGAAATACAATCTACATCATCATCAACAGGTACAACTCCATCTTCATCAACTTCAATAACAAAATTGCAGAGTACACCAGAATTCACTGCATCCACAACAGAAATATTGCTGACTAGTGTAGAGGAAACAACAAGCCAGCACACTCCAACCACTCTTTCAATTTCAACCACAGAAATACAGTCTAAACAATCAATACCAAATAACTCTCCATCTTCCTCATTGTCTCCTACAGATGATCTAAGCACAAAAGAACATACTACATCCACAACAGAAATATCTTCAGCCACAGCAGAAGAAACAACAAGCCTGCAAACTTCAACTGCAAAAGTGCAATCTACACTTTCAACATCTGGTACCTCTCCATCTTCACCAAAGTCTTTCACAGAAGGACAGAGTACACCAGGATTCGCTGCATCTACAACACAAATATCTTCAACCATTGTAAAAGAAACAACAAGTCAGCAGACTCCAACCACTCTTTCCCTGTCAACCACAGACAAAAAATCTACACCATCAACTACAGGTACAACTCCATCTTCTTCAACTACAATTACAGAATTGCAGAGTACACCAGAATTCACTGCATCCACAACAGAAATATTTTTGACTAGTGTAGAGGAAACAACAAGTCAGCACATTTCAACCACAGAAAAACAATCTACACAATCAACAGCAAGTAACTCTCAATCTTCCTCAATTTCTCCCACAGAAGAACTAAGCACAAAAGAACATACTACATCCACAACAGAAATATCGTCAGCCACAGCAGAAGAAACAACAAGCCTGCAAACTTCAACAGCAAAAGTGCAATCTACACTTTCAACATCTGGTACCTCTCCATCTTCACCATCGTCTTTCACAGAAGGACAGAGTACACCAGGATTCGCTGCATCTACAACACAAATATCTTCAACCATTGTAAAAGAAACAACAAGTCAGCAGACTCCAACAACTCATTCCCTTTCAACCACAGAAATACAATCTACATCATCATCAACAGGTACATCTCCATCTTCATCAACTTCAATAACAAAATTGCAGATTACACCAGAATTCACTGCATCCACAACAGAAATATTTTTGACTAGTGCAGAGGAAACAACAAGTCAGCACACTCCAACCACTCTTTCAATTACAACCACAGAAAAACAATCTACACAATCAACAGCAAGTAACTCTCCATCTTCCTCAATTTCTCCCACAGAAGAACTAAGCACAAAAGAACATACTACATCCACAACAGAAATATCTTCAGCCACAGCAGAAGAAACAACAAGCCTGCAAACTTCAACTGCAAAAGTGCAATCTACATATTCAACATCTGGTACCTCTCCATCTTCACCATCCTCTTTCACAGAAGGACAGAGTACACCAGGATTCGCTGCATCTACAACACAAATATCTTCAACCATTGTAAAAGAAACAACAAGTCAGCAGAGTCCAACCACTCTTTCCCTTTCAACCACAGACATAAAATCTACACCATCAACTACAGGTACAACTCCATCTTCATCAACTACAATTACAGAATTGCAGAGTACATCAGAATTCACTGCATCCACAACAGAAATATTTTTGACTAGTGTAGAGGAAACAACAAGTCAGCACATTTCAACCACAGAAATACAATCTACACAATCAACAGCAAGTAACTCTCCATCTTCCTCAATTTCTCCCACAGAAGAACTAAGCACAAAAGAACATACTGCATCCACAACAGAAATATCTTCAGCAACAGCAGAAGAAACAACAAGCCTGCAAACTTCAACAGCAAAAGTGCAATCTACAATTTCAACATTTGGTACCTCTCCATCATCACCATCGTCTTTCACAGAAGGAGAGACTACACCAGAATTCACTCCATCTACAACACAAATATCTTCAACTATTTTAAAAGAAACAACAAGTCAGCAGAGTCCAACCACTCTTTCCCTGTCAACCACAGAAATACAATCTACATCATCATTAACAGGTACAACTCCATCTTCATCAACTACAATAACAGAATTGCAGAGTACACCAGAATTCACTGCATCCACAACAGAAATATTGTTGACTAGTGTAGAGGAAACAACAAACTTGCACACTCCAACCACTCTTTCAATTTCAACCACAGAAATACAGTCTACACAATCAATACCAAGTAAATCTCCATCTTCCTCATTGTCTCCCACAGAAGAACTAACCACAAAAGAACATACTACATCCACAACAGAAATATCGTCAGCCACAGCAGAAGAAACAACAAGCCTGCAAACTTCAACTGCAAAAGTGCAATCTACACTTTCAACATCTGGTACCTCTCCATCTTCACCATCGTCTTTCACAGAAGGACAGAGTACACAAGGATTCGCTGCATCTACAACACAAATATCTTCAACCATTGTAAAAGAAACAACAAGTCAGCAGAATCCAACCACTCTTTCCCTGTCAACCACAGAAATAAAATCTACACCATCAACTACAGGTACAACTCCATCTTCTTCAACTACAATTACAGAATTGCAGAGTACACCAGAATTCACTGCATCCACAACAGAAATATTTTTGACTAGTGTAGAGGAAACAACAATTCAGCACACTCCAACCACTCTTTCAATTTCAACCACAGAAATACAATCTACACAATCAACAGCAAGTAACTCTCCATCTTCCTCATTGTCTCCTACAGATAATCTAAGCACAAAAGAACATACTACATCCACAACAGAAATATCTTCAGCCACAGCAGAAGAAACAACAAGCCTGCAAACTTCAACTGCAAAAGTGCAATCTACACTTTCAACATTTGGTACCTCTCCATCATCACAATCGTTTTTCACAGAAGGAGAGACTACACCAGAATTCACTCCATCTACAACACAAATATCTTCAACTATTGTAAAAGAAACAACAAGTCAGCAGACTCCAACCACTCTTTCCCTTTCAACCACAGACATAAAATCTACACCATCAACTACAGGTACAACTCCATCTTCATCAACTACAATTACAGAATTGCAGAGTACACCAGAATTCACTGCATCCACAACAGAAATATTGCTGACTAGTGTAGAGGAAACAACAAGCCAGCACACTCCAACCACTCTTTCAATTTCAACCACAGAAATACAGTCTACACAATCAATACCAAGTAACTCTCCATCTTCCTCATTGTCTCCCACAGAAGAACTAAGCACAAAAGAACATACTACATCCACAACAGAAATATCTTCAGCCACAGCAGAAGAAACAACAAGCGTGCAAACTTCAACTGCAAAAGTGCAATCTACAGTTTCAACATCTGGTACCTCTCCATCTTCACCATCGTCTTTCACAGAAGGACAGAGTACACCAGGATTCGCTGCATCTACAACACAAATATCTTCAACCATTGTAAAAGAAACAACAAGTCAGCAGACTCCAACCACTCTTTCCCTTTCAACCACAGACATAAAATCTACACCCTCAACTACAGGTACAACTCCATCTTCATCAACTACAATTACAGAATTGCAGAGTACATCAGAATTCACTGCATCCACAACAGAAATATTTTTGACTAGTGTAGAGGAAACAACAAGTCAGCACATTTCAACCACAGAAATACAATCTACACAATCAACAGCAAGTAACTCTCAATCTTCCTCAATTTCTCCCACAGAAGAACTAAGCACAAAAGAACATACTGCATCCACAACAGAAATATCTTCAGCAACAGCAGAAGAAACAACAAGCCTGCAAACTTCAACAGCAAAAGTGCAATCTACAATTTCAACATTTGGTACCTCTCCATCATCACCACCGTCTTTCACAGAAGGAGAGACTACACCAGAATTCACTCCATCTACAACACAAATATCTTCAACTATTTTAAAAGAAACAACAAGTCAGCAGAGTCCAACCACTCTTTCCCTGTCAACCACAGAAATACAATCTACATCATCATTAACAGGTACACCTCCATCTTCATCAACTACAATAACAGAATTGCAGAGTACACCAGAATTCACTGCATCCACAACAGAAATATTGTTGACTAGTGTAGAGGAAACAACAAACTTGCACACTCCAACCACTCTTTCAATTTCAACCACAGAAATACAGTCTACACAATCAATACCAAGTAAATCTCCATCTTCCTCATTGTCTCCCACAGAAGAACTAAGCACAAAAGAACATACTACATCCACAACAGAAATATCGTCAGCCACAGCAGAAGAAACAACAAGCCTGCAAACTTCAACTGCAAAAGTGCAATCTACACTTTCAACATCTGGTACCTCTCCATCTTCACCATCGTCTTTCACAGAAGGACAGAGTACACAAGGATTCGCTGCATCTACAACACAAATATCTTCAACTATTTTAAAAGAAACAACAAGTCAGCAGAGTCCAACCACTCTTTCCCTGTCAACCACAGAAATACAATCTACACCATCAACTACAGGTACAACTCCATCTTCTTCAACTACAATTACAGCATTGCAGAGTACATCAGAATTCACTGCATCCACAACAGAATTATTTTTGACTAGTGTAGAGGAAACAACAAGTCAGCACACTCCAACCACTCTTTCAATTTCAACCACAGAAATACAGTCTACACAATCAATACCAAGTAAATCTCCATCTTCCTCATTGTCTCCCACAGAAGAACTAAGCACAAAAGAACATACTACATCCACAACAGAAATATCTTCAGCCACAGCAGAAGAAACAACAAGCCTGCAAACTTCAACTGCAAAAGTGCAATCTACACTTTCAACATTTGGTACCTCTCCATCATCACAATCATTTTTCACAGAAGGAGAGACTACACCAGAATTCACTCCATCTACAACACAAATATCTTCAACTATTTTAAAAGAAACAACAAGTCAGCAGAGTCCAACCACTCTTTCCCTGTCAACCAAAGAAATACAATCTACATCATCATCAACAGGTACATCTCCATCTTCATCAACTTCAATAACAAAATTGCAGAGTACTCTAGAATTCACTGCATCCACAACAGAAATATTTTTGACTAGTGTAGAGGAAACAACAAGTCAACACACTCCAACCACTCTTTCAATTTCAACCACAGAAATACAATCTACACAATCAACAGCAAGTAACTCTCCATCTTCCTCAATTTCTCCCACAGAAGAACTAAGCACAAAAGAACATACTACATCCACAACAGAAATATCTTCATCCACAGCAGAAGAAACAACAAGCCTGCAAACTTCAACTTCAACTGCAAAAGAGCAATCTACACATTCAACATCTGGTACCTCTCCATCTTCACCATCGTCTTTCACAGAAGGAGAGACTACACCAGAATTCACTCCATCTACAACACAAATATCTTCAACTATTGTAAAAGAAACAACAAGTCAGCAGACTCCAACCACTCTTTCCCTGTCAACCACAGAAATACAATCTACATCATCATCAACAGGTACATCTCCATCTTCATCAACTACAATAACAGAATTGCAGAGTACTCTAGAATTCACTGCATCCACAACAGAAATATTGCTGACTAGTGTAGAGGAAACAACAAGATTGCACACTCCAACCACTCTTTCAATTTCAACCACAGAAATACAGTCTACACAATCAACAGCAAGTAACTCTCCATCTTCCTCAATTTCTCCCACAGAAGAACTAAGCACAAAAGAACATACTACATCCACAACAGAAATATCTTCAGCCACAGCAGAAGAAACAACAAGCCTGCAAACTTCAACTGCAAAAGTGCAATTTACACTTTCAACATCTGGTACCTTTCCATCTTCACCATCGTCTTTCACAGAAGGACAGAGTACACCAGGATTCGCTGCATCTACAACACAAATATCTTCAACCATTGTAAAAGAAACAACAAGTCAGCAGACTCCAACCACTCTTTCCCTTTCAACCACAGACATAAAATCTACACCATCAACTACAGGTACAACTCCATCTTCATCAACTACAATTACAGAATTGCAGAGTACACCAGAATTCACTGCATCCACAACAGAAATATTGCTGACTAGTGTAGAGGAAACAACAAGCCAGCACACTCCAACCACTCTTTCAATTTCAACCACAGAAATACAGTCTACACAATCAATACCAAGTAACTCTCCATCTTCCTCATTGTCTCCCACAGAAGAACTAAGCACAAAAGAACATACTACATCCACAACAGAAATATCTTCAGCCACAGCAGAAGAAACAACAAGCGTGCAAACTTCAACTGCAAAAGTGCAATCTACAGTTTCAACATCTGGTACCTCTCCATCTTCACCATCGTCTTTCACAGAAGGACAGAGTACACCAGGATTCGCTGCATCTACAACACAAATATCTTCAACCATTGTAAAAGAAACAACAAGTCAGCAGACACCAACCACTCTTTCCCTTTCAACCACAGACATAAAATCTACACCCTCAACTACAGGTACAACTCCATCTTCATCAACTACAATTACAGAATTGCAGAGTACATCAGAATTCACTGCATCCACAACAGAAATATTTTTGACTAGTGTAGAGGAAACAACAAGTCAGCACATTTCAACCACAGAAATACAATCTACACAATCAACAGCAAGTAACTCTCCATCTTCCTCAATTTCTCCCACAGAAGAACTAAGCACAAAAGAACATACTGCATCCACAACAGAAATATCTTCAGCAACAGCAGAAGAAACAACAAGCCTGCAAACTTCAACAGCAAAAGTGCAATCTACAATTTCAACATTTGGTACCTCTCCATCATCACCACCGTCTTTCACAGAAGGAGAGACTACACCAGAATTCACTCCATCTACAACACAAATATCTTCAACTATTTTAAAAGAAACAACAAGTCAGCAGAGTCCAACCACTCTTTCCCTGTCAACCACAGAAATACAATCTACATCATCATTAACAGGTACACCTCCATCTTCATCAACTACAATAACAGAATTGCAGAGTACACCAGAATTCACTGCATCCACAACAGAAATATTGTTGACTAGTGTAGAGGAAACAACAAACTTGCACACTCCAACCACTCTTTCAATTTCAACCACAGAAATACAGTCTACACAATCAATACCAAGTAAATCTCCATCTTCCTCATTGTCTCCCACAGAAGAACTAAGCACAAAAGAACATACTACATCCACAACAGAAATATCGTCAGCCACAGCAGAAGAAACAACAAGCCTGCAAACTTCAACTGCAAAAGTGCAATCTACACTTTCAACATCTGGTACCTCTCCATCTTCACCATCGTCTTTCACAGAAGGACAGAGTACACAAGGATTCGCTGCATCTACAACACAAATATCTTCAACTATTTTAAAAGAAACAACAAGTCAGCAGAGTCCAACCACTCTTTCCCTGTCAACCAAAGAAATACAATCTATATCATCATCAACAGGTACATCTCCATCTTCATCAACTTCAATAACAAAATTGCAGAGTACACCAGAATTCACTGCATCCACAACAGAAATATTTTTGACTAGTGTAGAGGAAACAACAAGTCAACACACTCCAACCACTCTTTCAATTTCAACCACAGAAATACAATCTACACAATCAACAGCAAGTAACTCTCCATCTTCCTCAATTTCTCCCACAGAAGAACTAAGCACAAAAGAACATACTACATCCACAACAGAAATATCTTCATCCACAGCAGAAGAAACAACAAGCCTGCAAACTTCAACTTCAACTGCAAAAGAGCAATCTACACATTCAACATCTGGTACCTCTCCATCTTCACCATCGTCTTTCACAGAAGGAGAGACTACACCAGAATTCACTCCATCTACAACACAAATATCTTCAACTATTGTAAAAGAAACAACAAGTCAGCAGACTCCAACCACTCTTTCCCTGTCAACCACAGAAATACAATCTACATCATCATCAACAGGTACATCTCCATCTTCATCAACTACAATAACAGAATTGCAGAGTACATCAGAATTCACTGCATCCACAACAGAAATATTTTTGACTAGTGTAGAGGAAACAACAAGTCAGCACATTTCAACCACAGAAATACAATCTACACAATCAACAGCAAGTAACTCTCCATCTTCCTCAATTTCTCCCACAGAAGAACTAAGCACAAAAGAACATACTACATCCACAACAGAAATATCTTCAGCAACAGCAGAAGAAACAACAAGCCTGCAAACTTCAACAGCAAAAGTGCAATCTACAATTTCAACATTTGGTACCTCTCCATCATCACCATCGTCTTTCACAGAAGGAGAGACTACACCAGAATTCAATCCATCTACAACACAAATATCTTCAACTATTTTAAAAGAAACAACAAGTCAGCAGAGTCCAACCACTCTTTCCCTGTCAACCACAGAAATACAATCTACATCATCATTAACAGGTACAACTCCATCTTCATCAACTACAATAACAGAATTGCAGAGTACATCAGAATTCACTGCATCCACAACAGAAATATTTTTGACTAGTGTAGAGGAAACAACAAGTCAGCACATTTCAACCACAGAAATACAATCTACACAATCAACAGCAAGTAACTCTCCATCTTCCTCAATTTCTCCCACAGAAGAACTAAGCACAAAAGAACATACTGCATCCACAACAGAAATATCTTCAGCAACAGCTGAAGAAACAACAAGCCTGCAAACTTCAACAGCAAAAGTGCAATCTACAATTTCAACATTTGGTACCTCTCCATCATCACCATCGTCTTTCACAGAAGGACAGAGTACACAAGGATTCGCTGCATCTACAACACAAATATCTTCAACCATTGTAAAAGAAACAACAAGTCAGCAGAGTCCAACCACTCTTTCCCTGTCAACCACAGAAATAAAATCTACACCATCAACTACAGGTACAACTCCATCTTCATCAACTACAATTACAGCATTGCAGAGTACACCAGAATTCACTGCATCCACAACAGAATTATTTTTGACTAGTGTAGAGGAAACAACAAGTCAGCACACTCCAACCACAGAAAAACAATCTACACAATCAACAGCAAGTAACTCTCCATCTTCCTCAATTTCTCCCACAGAAGAACTAAGCACAAAAGAACATACTACATCCACAACAGAAATATCTTCAGCCACAGCAGAAGAAACAACAAGCCTGCAAACTTCAACTGCAAAAGTGCAATCTACATATTCAACATCTGGTACCTCTCCATCTTCACCATCGTCTTTCACAGAAGGACAGAGTACACAAGGATTCGCTGCATCTACAACACAAATATCTTCAACCATTGTAAAAGAAACAACAAGTCAGCAGAATCCAACCACTCTTTCCCTGTCAACCACAGAAATAAAATCTACACCATCAAATACAGGTACATCTCCATCTTCATCAACTTCAATAACAAAATTGCAGAGTACACCAGAATTCACTGCATCCACAACAGAATTATTTTTGACTAGTGTAGAGGAAACAACAAGTCAGCACACTCCAACCACAGAAATACAATCTACACAATCAACAGCAAGTAACTCTCCATCTTCCTCAATTTCTCCCACAGAAGAACTAAGCACAAAAGAACATACTACATCCACAACAGAAATATCTTCAGCCACAGCAGAAGAAACAACAAGCCTGCAAACTTCAACTGCAAAAGTGCAATCTACACATTCAACATCTGGTACCTCTCCATCATCACCATCGTCTTTCACAGAAGGAGAGACTACACCAGAATTCACTCCATCTACAACACAAATATCTTCAACTATTGTAAAAGAAACAACAAGTCAGCAGACTCCAACCACTCTTTCCCTGTCAACCACAGAAATACAATCTACACCATCAACTACAGGTACAACTCCATCTTCATCAACTACAATAACAGAATTGCAGAGTACTCTAGAATTCACTGCATCCACAACAGAAATATTGCTGACTAGTGTAGAGGAAACAACAAGCTTGCACACTCCAACCACTCTTTCAATTTCAACCACAGAAATACAGTCTATACAATCAACAGCAAGTAACTCTCCATCTTCCTCAATTTCTCCCACAGAAGAACTAAGCACAAAAGAACATACTACATCCACAACAGAAATATCTTCTGCCACAGCAGAAGAAACAACAAGCCTGCAATCTACACATTCAACATTTGGTACCTCTCCATCTTCACCATCGTCTTTCACAGAAGGACAGAGTACACCAGGATTCGCTGCATCTACAACACAAATATCTTCAACCATTGTAAAAGAAACAACAAGTCAGCAGACTCCAACCACTCTTTCCCTGTCAACCACAGACATAAAATCTACACCATCAACTACAGGTACAACTCCATCTTCATCAACTACAATTACAGAATTGCAGAGTATACCAGAATTCACTGCATCCACAACAGAAATATTTTTGACTAGTGTAGAGGAAACAACAAGTCAGCACACTCCAACCACAGAAAAACAATCTACACAATCAACAGCAAGTAACTCTCCATCTTCCTCAATTTCTCCCACAGAAGAACTAAGCACAAAAGAACATACTACATCCACAACAGAAATATTTTCAGCCACAGCAGAAGAAACAACAAGCCTGCAAACTTCAACTGCAAAAGTGCAATCTACACATTCAACATCTGGTACCTCTCCATCTTCACCATCGTCTTTCACAGAAGGAGAGACTACACCAGAATTCACTCCATCTACAACACAAATATCTTCAACTATTGTAAAAGAAACAACAAGTCAGCAGACTCCAACCACTCTTTCCCTGTCAACCACAGAAATACAATCTACATCATCATCAACAGGTACATCTCCATCTTCATCAACTACAATAACAGAATTGCAGAGTACTCTAGAATTCACTGCATCCACAACAGAAATATTGCTGACTAGTGTAGAGGAAACAACAAGCTTGCACACTCCAACCACTCTTTCAATTTCAACCACAGAAATACAGTCTACACAATCAACAGCAAGTAACTCTCCATCTTCCTCATTGTCTCCCACAGAAGAACTAAGCACAAAAGAACATACTACATCCACAACAGAAATATCTTCAGCCACAGCAGAAGAAACAACAAGCCTGCAAACTTCAACTGCAAAAGTGCAATCTACACTTTCAACATTTGGTACCTCTCCATCTTCACAATCGTCTTTCACAGAAGGACAGATTACACCAGAATTCACAACATCTACAACACAAATATCTTCAACTATTTTAAAAGAAACAACAAGTCAGCAGACTCCAACCACTCTTTCCCTGTCAACCACAGAAATACAATCTACATCATCGTCAACAGGTACATCTCCATCTTCATCAGCTACAATTACAGAATTGCAGAGTACACCAGAATTCACTGCATCCACAACAGAAATATTTTTGACTAGTGTAGAGGAAACAACAAGTCAGCACACTCCAACCACTCTTTCAATTTCAACCACAGAAATACAGTCTACACAATCAACAGCAAGTAACTCTCCATCTTCCTCATTGTCTCCCACAGAAGAACTAAGCACAAAAGAACATACTACATCCACAACAGAAATATCTTCAGCCACAGCAGAAGAAACAACAAGCCTGCAAACTTCAACTGCAAAAGAGCAATCTACACATTCAACATCTGGTACCTCTCCATCTTCACCATCGTCTTTCACAGAAGGAGAGACTACACCAGAATTCACTCCATCTACAACACAAATATCTTCAACTATTTTAAAAGAAACAACAAGTCAGCAGACTCCAACCACTCTTTCCCTTTCAACCACAGACATAAAATCTACACCCTCAACTACAGGTACAACTCCATCTTCATCAACTACAATTACAGAATTGCAGAGTACATCAGAATTCACTGCATCCACAACAGAAATATTTTTGACTAGTGTAGTGGAAACAACAAGTCAGCACATTTCAACCACAGAAATACAGTCTACACAATCAACAGCAAGTAACTCTCCATCTTCCTCAATTTCTCCCACAGAAGAACTAAGCACAAAAGAACATACTACATCCACAACAGAAATATCTTCAGCCACAGCAGAAGAAACAACAAGCCTGCAAACTTCAACTGCAAAAGTGCAATCTACACATTCAACATCTGGTACCTCTCCATCATCACCATCGTCTTTCACAGAAGGAGAGACTACACCAGAATTCACTCCATCTACAACACAAATATCTTCAACTATTGTAAAAGAAACAACAAGTCAGCAGACTCCAACCACTCTTTCCCTGTCAACCACAGAAATACAATCTACACCATCAACTACAGGTACAACTCCATCTTCATCAACTACAATAACAGAATTGCAGAGTACTCTAGAATTCACTGCATCCACAACAGAAATATTGCTGACTAGTGTAGAGGAAACAACAAGCTTGCACACTCCAACCACTCTTTCAATTTCAACCACAGAAATACAGTCTACACAATCAACAGCAAGTAACTCTCCATCTTCCTCAATTTCTCCCACAGAAGAACTAAGCACAAAAGAACATACTACATCCACAACAGAAATATCTTCAGCCACAGCAGAAGAAACAACAAGCCTGCAATCTACACATTCAACATCTGGTACCTCTCCATCTTCCCCATCGTCTTTCACAGAAGGACAGAGTACACCAGGATTTGCTGCATCTACAACACAAATATCTTCAACCATTGTAAAAGAAACAACAAGTCAGCAGACTCCAACCACTCTTTCCCTGTCAACCACAGACATAAAATCTACACCATCAACTACAGGTACAACTCCATCTTCATCAACTACAATTACAGAATTGCAGAGTACACCAGAATTCACTGCATCCACAACAGAAATATTTTTGACTAGTGTAGAGGAAACAACAAGTCAGCACACTCCAACCACAGAAAAACAATCTACACAATCAACAGCAAGTAACTCTCCATCTTCCTCAATTTCTCCCACAGAAGAACTAAGCACAAAAGAACATACTACATCCACAACAGAAATATCTTCAGCCACAGCAGAAGAAACAACAAGCCTGCAAACTTCAACTGCAAAAGTGCAATCTACACATTCAACATCTGGTACCTCTCCATCTTCACCATCGTCTTTCACAGAAGGAGAGACTACACCAGAATTCACTCCATCTACAACACAAATATCTTCAACTATTGTAAAAGAAACAACAAGTCAGCAGACTCCAACCACTCTTTCCCTGTCAACCACAGAAATACAATCTACATCATCATCAACAGGTACATCTCCATCTTCATCAACTACAATAACAGAATTGCAGAGTACTCTAGAATTCACTGCATCCACAACAGAAATATTGCTGACTAGTTTAGAGGAAACAACAAGCTTGCACACTCCAACCACTCTTTCAATTTCAACCACAGAAATACAGTCTACACAATCAACAGCAAGTAACTCTCCATCTTCCTCATTGTCTCCCACAGAAGAACTAAGCACAAAAGAACATACTACATCCACAACAGAAATATCTTCAGCCACAGCAGAAGAAACAACAAGCCTGCAAACTTCAACTGCAAAAGTGCAATCTACACTTTCAACATTTGGTACCTCTCCATCTTCACAATCGTCTTTCACAGAAGGACAGATTACACCAGAATTCACAACATCTACAACACAAATATCTTCAACTATTTTAAAAGAAACAACAAGTCAGCAGACTCCAACCACTCTTTCCCTGTCAACCACAGAAATACAATCTACATCATCGTCAACAGGTACATCTCCATCTTCATCAGCTACAATTACAGAATTGCAGAGTACACCAGAATTCACTGCATCCACAACAGAAATATTTTTGACTAGTGTAGAGGAAACAACAAGTCAGCACACTCCAAACACTCTTTCAATTTCAACCACAGTAATACAGTCTACACAATCAACAGCAAGTAACTCTCCATCTTCCTCAATTTCTCCCACAGAAGAACTAAGCACAAAAGAACATACTACATCCACAACAGAAATATCTTCAGCCACAGCAGAAGAAACAACAAGCCTGCAATCTACACATTCAACATCTGGTACCTCTCCATCTTCACCATCGTCTTTCACAGAAGGACAGAGTACACCAGGATTTGCTGCATCTACAACACAAATATCTTCAACCATTGTAAAAGAAACAACAAGTCAGCAGACTCCAACCACTCTTTCCCTGTCAACCACAGACATAGAATCTACACCATCAACTACAGGTACAACTCCATCTTCATCAACTACAATTACAGAATTGCAGAGTACACCAGAATTCACTGCATCCACAACAGAAATATTTTTGACTAGTGTAGAGGAAACAACAAGTCAGCACACTCCAACCACAGAAAAACAATCTACACAATCAACAGCAAGTAACTCTCCATCTTCCTCAATTTCTCCCACAGAAGAACTAAGCACAAAAGAACATACTACATCCACAACAGAAATATCTTCAGCCACAGCAGAAGAAACAACAAGCCTGCAATCTACACATTCAACATCTGGTACCTCTCCATCTTCCCCATCGTCTTTCACAGAAGGACAGAGTACACCAGGATTTGCTGCATCTACAACACAAATATCTTCAACCATTGTAAAAGAAACAACAAGTCAGCAGACTCCAACCACTCTTTCCCTGTCAACCACAGACATAAAATCTACACCATCAACTACAGGTACAACTCCATCTTCATCAACTACAATTACAGAATTGCAGAGTACACCAGAATTCACTGCATCCACAACAGAAATATTTTTGACTAGTGTAGAGGAAACAACAAGTCAGCACACTCCAACCACAGAAAAACAATCTACACAATCAACAGCAAGTAACTCTCCATCTTCCTCAATTTCTCCCACAGAAGAACTAAGCACAAAAGAACATACTACATCCACAACAGAAATATCTTCAGCCACAGCAGAAGAAACAACAAGCCTGCAAACTTCAACTGCAAAAGTGCAATCTACACATTCAACATCTGGTACCTCTCCATCTTCACCATCGTCTTTCACAGAAGGAGAGACTACACCAGAATTCACTCCATCTACAACACAAATATCTTCAACTATTGTAAAAGAAACAACAAGTCAGCAGACTCCAACCACTCTTTCCCTGTCAACCACAGAAATACAATCTACATCATCATCAACAGGTACATCTCCATCTTCATCAACTACAATAACAGAATTGCAGAGTACTCTAGAATTCACTGCATCCACAACAGAAATATTGCTGACTAGTGTAGAGGAAACAACAAGCTTGCACACTCCAACCACTCTTTCAATTTCAACCACAGAAATACAGTCTACACAATCAACAGCAAGTAACTCTCCATCTTCCTCATTGTCTCCCACAGAAGAACTAAGCACAAAAGAACATACTACATCCACAACAGAAATATCTTCAGCCACAGCAGAAGAAACAACAAGCCTGCAAACTTCAACTGCAAAAGTGCAATCTACACTTTCAACATTTGGTACCTCTCCATCTTCACAATCGTCTTTCACAGAAGGACAGATTACACCAGAATTCACAACATCTACAACACAAATATCTTCAACTATTTTAAAAGAAACAACAAGTCAGCAGACTCCAACCACTCTTTCCCTGTCAACCACAGAAATACAATCTACATCATCGTCAACAGGTACATCTCCATCTTCATCAGCTACAATTACAGAATTGCAGAGTACACCAGAATTCACTGCATCCACAACAGAAATATTTTTGACTAGTGTAGAGGAAACAACAAGTCAGCACACTCCAAACACTCTTTCAATTTCAACCACAGTAATACAGTCTACACAATCAACAGCAAGTAACTCTCCATCTTCCTCAATTTCTCCCACAGAAGAACTAAGCACAAAAGAACATACTACATCCACAACAGAAATATCTTCAGCCACAGCAGAAGAAACAACAAGCCTGCAATCTACACATTCAACATCTGGTACCTCTCCATCTTCACCATCGTCTTTCACAGAAGGACAGAGTACACCAGGATTTGCTGCATCTACAACACAAATATCTTCAACCATTGTAAAAGAAACAACAAGTCAGCAGACTCCAACCACTCTTTCCCTGTCAACCACAGACATAAAATCTACACCATCAACTACAGGTACAACTCCATCTTCATCAACTACAATTACAGAATTGCAGAGTACACCAGAATTCACTGCATCCACAACAGAAATATTTTTGACTAGTGTAGAGGAAACAACAAGTCAGCACACTCCAACCACAGAAAAACAATCTACACAATCAACAGCAAGTAACTCTCCATCTTCCTCAATTTCTCCCACAGAAGAACTAAGCACAAAAGAACATACTACATCCACAACAGAAATATCTTCAGCCACAGCAGAAGAAACAACAAGCCTGCAAACTTCAACTGCAAAAGTGCAATCTACACATTCAACATCTGGTACCTCTCCATCTTCACCATCGTCTTTCACAGAAGGAGAGACTACACCAGAATTCACTCCATCTACAACACAAATATCTTCAACTATTGTAAAAGAAACAAGTCAGCAGACTCCAACCACTCTTTCCCTGTCAACCACAGAAATACAATCTACATCATCATCAACAGGTACATCTCCATCTTCATCAACTACAATAACAGAATTGCAGAGTACTCTAGAATTCACTGCATCCACAACAGAAATATTGCTGACTAGTGTAGAGGAAACAACAAGCTTGCACACTCCAACCACTCTTTCAATTTCAACCACAGAAATACAGTCTACACAATCAACAGCAAGTAACTCTCCATCTTCCTCAATTTCTCCCACAGAAGAACTAAGCACAAAAGAACATACTACATCCACAACAGAAATATATTCAGCCACAGCAGAAGAAACAACAAGCCTGCAAACTTCAACTGCAAAAGTGCAATCTACACTTTCAACCTCTCCATCATCACCATCCTCTTTCACAGAAGGACAGAGTACACCAGGATTCACTCCATCTACAACACAAATATCTTCAACTATTTTAAAAGAAACAACAAGTCAGCAGACTCCAACCACTCTTTCCCTGTCAACCACAGAAATACAATCTACATCATCATCAACAGGTACAACTCCATCTTCATCAACTTCAATAACAAAATTGCAGAGTACACCAGAATTCACTGCATCCACAACAGAAATATTGCTGACTAGTGTAGAGGAAAGAACAAGCTTGCACACTCCAACCACTCTTTCAATTTCAACCACAGAAATACAGTCTACACAATCAACAGCAAGTAACTCTCCATATTCCTCATTGTCTCCCACAGAAGAACTAAGCACAAAAGAACATACTACATCCACAACAGAAATATCTTCAGCCACAGCAGAAGAAACAACAAGCCTGCAAACTTCAACTGCAAAAGTGCAATCTACACTTTCAACCTCTCCATCATCACCATCCTCTTTCACAGAAGGACAGAGTACACCAGGATTCGCTGCATCTACAACACAAATATCTTCAACCATTGTACAAGAAACAACAAGTCAGCAGAGTCCAACCACTCTTTCCCTGTCAACCACAGAAATACAATCTACATCATCAACTACAGGTACAACTCAGTCTTCATCAACTACAATAACAGAATTGCAGAGTACACCAGAATTCACTGCATCCACAACAGAAATATTTTTGACTAGTGTAGAGGAAACAACAAGTCAGCACATTTCAACCACAGAAAAACAATCTACACAATCAACAGCAAGTAACTCTCCATCTTCCTCATTGTCTCCCACAGAAGAACTAAGCACAAAAGAACATACTACATCCACAACAGAAATATCTTCAGCCACAGCAGAAGAAACAACAAGCCTGCAAACTTCAACTGCAAAAGTGGAATCTACACTTTCAACATCTGGTACCTCTCCATCTTCACCATCGTCTTTCACAGAAGGACAGATTACACCAGGATTCGCTGCATCTACAACACAAATATCTTCAACTATTTTAAAAGAAACAACAAGTCAGCAGACTCCAACCACTCTTTCCCTGTCAACCACAGAAATACAATCTACATCATCATCAAGAGGTACATCTCCATCTTCATCAATAACAGAAGGACAGATTACACAAGAATTCACTGCATCCACAACAGAAATATCTTTAACTACTCTAAAAGAAACAACCGTTACCACGTTCGAATCATCTACGAGTGAAAATGGTTCAACGCTAGTAAGTCAGAAATCAACTACAGGTACTTCTCCATCTTTACAATTTTCTACCAGAGAAATACAAAGTGATGCAGCATTCACTCCATCAATTCCAGAAATGTCTTCTGCTAGCGTAAAGCAAACAACAAGCCAGCAGACACATACCACTTTTTTCACTCCAACCACAGCGGTACAGTCATTGTCAACATTTTCCCAATTTTCAACAACAACGCCCATCAGCACGACCAAATTAATTTCACCTACAACTGAAAATCGATCAACTTTGACAAATCCAGTATCAGCCACAGTTACCTCTCCATCATCACCATATTTCACCACAAAAGGAAGGAGTACATCAGATTTAACTTCATTTACCACAGAACTTTCCCCAGCAAGTATAGAAAAAACAACTAGGCTTACACAAACACTTTCTACTCCAGTTACAGAAATACAGTCTACAACTCAATTGGCTTTTACAACAACTACAACACCAATCAGAACAACTATATTAGAATCTACAACCAAAAATGGGTCATCACTGACAAATCCAGTATTCTCCACAGTTACCTCTCCATCTTCACTATTTTCTAGCGCAGAAGGACAGAGTGCTTCAGCATTAACCCCATCCATCCAATCTTCAAGTACTGCAGAACAAACTAAAAGCCAGCAAACACAAACTACTCTTTCTACACCAACTACAGAAATACATTTAGCACAGTCAACAGTTCTAACAACACTGTCAACCATCAGCACAATTTCATCTGAATCTGCAACACCACCCACTATATTCAACGTTTCAACCCCCTTCATTATTACAAGCCCTACAATTGAGACCCTAGCCTCTGGTCAAACATCTTTTAATACTGAATCAACTTTACCCAATTCCACCAACCCACAAACTTCATCATCAACATCTGAACATCCTTCATCAGCAACAATGTTCACTTCAATTTTAACAACTCATATCTGTCTGGACTCATGTCAGTGCAATGGGTCTCCATGTGTCTTCAATGAAACATCAGGGAAATGTCAATGCCAATGCAATCCATTCACTTTTGGGGATTCTTGCCAATTTGCATCTAGTTCCTCCTCAGTTAATTTTTGTAAGTATATTATTCTTAAATAATGATTATTATTATTAGAGTTATGTTCTCCATTGTTGTGTTTTGGGGGTTTTCCCCCCTAGAAAGTTTGCCTTTTTTTATCCATCATGTCCTATCTTATTCTACCTGATTTTAAAAAAAAAGTTATTTCACTTTGGTGTGATTATTTAAGGGATGGTTCACCCAAGAAAATAAATATTTGTCATCATTTGCTCACTATCATATCATCCCAAACCTGTATTAATTACTTTCTTTTGTGGAACACAAAAGGAGATGGTAGGCAGAATGTTAGGGTTTGACAGCTTCAGTCACTATTAACGTTCACTGAATGTAAAAGGAAGCATTATAATTGAAATGTGAGTGAGAGACTAACATTCTGCCTAACATCTCCTTTTGTGTTCTTGTAAGAAAGAAATCCTTTGGGTTTGGAATGACATGAGGGTGATTAAATGCGAACAGAATTTGTTCATTTTTAGGTGAACTTTTCTGTAGATAAATATTATTGCCCAAAACACTTGACTATTGCCATAATACTGTGGTTGTCTAACAATTTGCAACTCACTATTGTCTCTTTACTAACTCTTTGATTTAAAACTTGTTCAGATATTGAAATCTAACATTTATGATTCCATTACAGCTGGAAGCATACTGACAAGGAAGGCAAATATCTCTCTACGAATTATGATGGAATATATTCCTGACTATAACAATTTGAACTCTCCAAATTCCAAAAAACTAACTACCATCTTAAAGCATGAGGTAATGTTTTGTGTTGTTCTTTTTCTTGAGGTTATTTTTACATCAGCTACATACTGTCTGTTAAAAAAAAAAAAAAAAAAAAAACTCGCAATCTACACTTAAAAATGAATATTACTGTCAGTTCATCACAACAAAATGTGGCATTTTGTAGAAAGATCAATAGCACAAGCACACTTTTCAAGCAAAACTTTTCACAAAAAGAAGTTTGTTAGGTTTTAAGAGATAAAAAAATACTGTTTGAACACAGTCTGGTTGGAACAATTTCTGATTAATTTCTACATACGTAAAGTACTGGCTACAGATAAAGTTTTTGAACATTTCCCCTCTTATTGACATTTCATTAAACACATGTTGACCTTTTGAGACAACATGCCTCTACAGTGTCACACTAGGGGCAAGATTTCAAAATGGGAACCTGCCCTAAAACAGCCTTTTATATGATATTTAATGGCTATTCAGCCATTTTTATAATTAAAACAGATTTATAAAAGAGCAAAACTTCTTAAGTGCATCAAAATGCACAGGAAATCCATATTTAATTTTGACGTGAAAGAAAATGAGGCTGTGAGGGATAAAAGAGTACAGTCTCTTCAATGGGCTGTAGGCTCGTGACCTGACGAAACTTTGAAAAAACAACTTTCCAAATAAATTTCAGATGACAAAAAACTCTATAAAATGAAATGAATATTAGATGTGTTCTAGCACCTTTATACAGTGCATGCCATTGACAAAAATTAAATATCACTTCTCCAAATATGGAGGACCGAATGTGACAAGATTAAAACTAAATAAATATATTTGCAAAGAAATAAAAAAATTTATTAAAATTTTTTTACTTAGATATAAATAAATAAATGTATAAATTAGGGCTGTTGTTTTAACATGTTCATTCAGTGTGATTAATTTTCAAAAAAATAACACTTTAAAATTTTTTAACACAATTAAACGCAATGCCCACAGACCATAATAAAGAAGATTCCTGAGAAATGCAAGCTTGTAGTTCCACCTGTTTACTCCAGAGGGCAGTAAGTGAACTTCAGCTGTATGAGCAACACACAGTTTATACAGTGAAGAAAACAACCATCCAGCAGAACAACAAACATGCGTTACGTTCTTGCGTTCAAAACACTTGATTGAGCGCAAATCCGAACTAAGGGATCTCAAGATGTGTTTAAATATTGAGTATTAAACTATATTTAACTTGACACAGTGACCTAAACATTTTATGTTTATGACGCAACACACAGACGTCTCGTCTGATGCAGGTGTACATTGACGGGTCCTTAAACAAGCCCTCATAATAAATCTCCAACTGATTGACAAATTCACATGTGAAATGGATTACTGTGAACTGTGTGTCAATGACTGACTTATGATCAATAATATGGGAGTAAACAATACATTGTATTCTAATTATTTATCAATTATTAAATATTCTGCCACAAGAATACATTTTAATTATCTGAATATTTTTTATTTATATATATCTATATATAAAAATTTTAAATATTTAAAGATAACTATGTATAATTATTTCATCATTATATATTGAATTATTGTTATATGAGGGGCTTTCTCAGGAAATATTTGTATGTGTGTTTAAATGCGATTAATCGCGATGAATTAATCAGGACACCATGTAATTAATTTGATTAAAAATTTTATCGATTGACAGCCCTAGTTTAAATCAGACATAAATTAGTATTTATGCATTTATTTATTTACACATGTTTTTTTTTTTTTTTTACAAATGTATTTATTTAAACATTTGTTTATTTCTACATTTCTTCGTCCACTTGGTAATGAGGGGGCATGTTTTCTACTTCAGGCAAATCAGTCAAGCTCAGAGTGCTCCAAAGTGAAGCTTGTAGGCCACAGCGACATCTTGTGGTTGAGACAAATAGGTAAAATAGGGAATAAATGATCTCATTAAAAGAATTACTTATAGGTGGCTGATATGACCAAAATCTTATATCCCTATTTAAGCATTTTTATTACGGTTACTGTATGTACCTAAGGTGACCATGCCTGTACATACATACTCTTTTAGAAATCACAGCCACCCGGGATTCAGCTGAAACTCTTAACAGTCAATCTGAACTGAAACCACAACTTCAACATATCTAATAACAGACACTCTGAGATGGACAAAATACGGCATTTGCACATGAACTTATCCAGTATTAATCATGTTTAATGTAAACGCGGTGGATGTTGGTGGTATAGACTAGCAAGATATTCAATTTGAATTATTTGCCAGATTAACACGTCATAAACCTATTTCTAACCAAACTACTCTCTTTCTGTTTATGTGGTTAGTTCCCTTTAGAAGAGACTAAAAAATGTGGCATTCATAGGATATAGGGAATAGTAAATGAACAAGTGAGCAATTTTGGGCACAGCAAATGTCTGAACATTAATTACATTTATTTAATTAAGTTTAATTTGAGGTATACTATTTTATAAGAATTAACACATTCGAAAAAAATATATAAGCATTTTCAGTGTTTTTATTGTTAATTATTGTCACCATTTACAACTGGTGTAATATAATATATATATATATATATATATATATATATATATATATATATATATATATATATATATATATGTATATATATATATATATATATATCTTTTGACCACTTGTTTTCGGTTTTCAAGATGAGGGTCTCAAAAAAGTAATAGAACAAAAAACATCAGCACCTGACAATTATTCTTGCATTTATCCTAAGCACAAATGTAAAATTTAAAGCAGAATTATCAGCTATTGTAGTAGATTACCTGTATTAATTGAGCTTCAGGTGTTCATACTTATCATCGGTGTCACTGCATGTTGATATGAGGCACACTGAAGAAGTTCTGTGAAGTAGCCTATTGTGCACGTGTAAGTGCATTTATAATTGTCCACTCAAATGCTTATTTCCATTTCAAGATGCACAAAACCGGCACATTTTAGAGCAGTGGTTGATTGACAGTTATAACTATAACTCTATAATTTCTTGGTTTTATCCGATTTGCACTTGACAAATTCCATCATATAGCCACTGTCATGTATATGCCACCATAATGGATACTACAACTCTGGATGTAGCCCTAGTACTTATGAAACAAAAACAAGAATGAAGGCTAAAGATAGACTAAGACTTTCTTCTAGTGCAACCTCTACAACCTCATTCAATAGTCATTCATTCAATAGACATCATTTATTCCCTATTTGATCTATTTCACTCAACCACAAGATGTCGCTCTATCCTCCAAGCTTCACTCTGGAGTACTCTGAGCCACCACATTACCATGTGGACAAAGAAATGTAGAAATACATGTGGAAATAAATACATGTGGAAATAAATACATGTGGAAATAAATAAATATGGAAATAAATACATGTGGAAATAAATACATGTAGAAATAAATACATGTAGAAATAAATAAATATGGAAATAAATACATGTGGAAATAAATACATGTAGAAATAAATACATGTAGAAATAAATAAATATGGAAATAAATACATGTGGAAATAAATACATGTAGAAATAAATACATGTAGAAATAAATAAATATGGAAATAAATACATGTGGAAATAAAACATTTGAAACAAATAAGTGTATACATAAATGATTAAATAAATAAATACAATCATGCATAAATAAAGAACATCATGTATAAATGCAAATTTAATATTTAAACATTTAGTGTTTGTAAATATGCAAATATATTTATTTATGAATCTATTTTTAATATTGTCACATTCGGTCCTCCATAGGATGAAAACATTTGTTTATTTATCACGGGCACCAGGTGGCGCTCTCGAAACGTTTCCAACGAGTCTTTAGAATCAGAAATGAATGGAATAGATAAATGCATTAACTGCGCAAAATAACTTTATAAAGTTAATGAGTTGATTTTCTTAATGGCAATCCTTTGTTAGTATGTGAAAAGCTTTGACTGGATAGTGAATCCTATCATGTGATCATTTATTTTTATCATGCTGAGAAATGTTTATGCTTGTGGATATACTGTATTTATATGTAAATGCTTTCTATAAACTTACCTTATGTCTTTTAATTATAATTTATTTTATTTTATTACAGCTTTCTATCCTCTGCAGGAGAGCAGATGCACAGAACTTTAAAGATGTACACATTGTCAGGCTAGAGTGAGCTCTTTTATGTTGAATTTCATACATTTAAAAAAGACATTAAAAAACATTTGCAAAGTAAAATCATATTAATAAGTGATGTGTTTTCTTTTTTCTCTTAAGGCCAGGAAGCGTCATTGCTGACAGTATTGTAGAATATAACTATCCAAACAACGACTCCCAAATTCGGTTTCTAAACCACGATTTGGGAGCCACACTTGAAAACATCTTTAATGACTCAATTTTACTTAAGAATCTCAGCGCAGCTCTCGGCGATGTTGTCATTCAGGATCCAGTTATTGGCATGCAGAGAGTAGAAATATCAAGTAATTAATTATTTTATTTTTTTTAACAGACCACCTTGATGTAATGTTAGGCTATTTATTAGTCAAAAAATTAAGTTAGCTTTCATTTAATATTTTTAATAACTATATATATATATATATATATATATATATATATATGTATATATAAACTTGATGCCTTGAGAAAGCTTATAAAATTTTGAATTAATTTATATAGCTTTTTTATTTAAATTTCCTATTGTTGTTGTCTTTTTTGTGTGAATAGATGTTTCAGATCTACGACCATTTGTGCACTGCAGAGTGAATTTTCCAGATTTCACAGAGGAAATTGAAAATGGATCATGGATATGTGCAGGACCATGCAAAAAAAATTCCAACTACTGCAATCAACATGGAGAATGCTTTAATGGGATAAATGGAACAAGCTGCAAGTAAGTTCTGTAAAGCAAATATGCAATAATGGGATTTGCAATGAGGTTATTGCATATACTTTATTTGATCAAAAAGATGTTTATGTAAAAACTTTGTAATTTGACAAAAAATTACAAATAAATGAACAGAAAGTGGTTAACAGAAATGTAAATAGCAAATATAAAATATTTTCTTTTTGCAACATGATTTAGTAATTCAATTTAAAATCGAAACCTCCTGTGGATTTTTGACCATAATTGTTTTCTTCTTTATCTGAGCAGTAAAATACTTTTTGCCATCTGAACATACAAAAAAAAAACTTGATTCGATAAGTCTAAGTGGTCATAAAAAAGCAACATCTTTGGTATTCACAGTCAAAATTGACTGATCATTGAAAATGAATGGGAAAGACCAAAAAAAAAAAACGAGCAATTTGTTTTATCTGTCAAATACAATAAATAAATCCGCCACAATTCACAAATTACAGGGTGAGACTCTAAAACATTCTCAGTGCAAAACATACACTCCCACTCACACACAAATACACTAACACACACCAAAAAATTAACTTGCGAGACTATAAAACAGAGTTTTTTATTTTTACATTTGTCAAAAAACTAAAACAAATCAGTCACAATGCTAAACAAACACACTCAGAAATGAAGGGGTGAGACGATAACACACACACACACACACACAAACACACATTTTAAAAATATTATTTTATTATAGAAAGTTTGAAATTGTTAAATGTTTAATCTGATTCTTCTGAATTTTCTGAATTTTGCAGTTCATTTCTTGATCTTATTATGCATTTATTTTGATTATTACATTTCTATGTTTGAAATAATTATTGGTAGAAAAAGGTTTATTCTGTGTCTCTCTTTGTAACACCATGGTCAGGTTTGATTGCAAGCATAATCACATTAACTGCAAAAACTGACACTTTAAATCAATTTTAAAATGCTAAACTTTGACAATTAATAGTTTGATAATGTTTAAATATATATCCACATGTAAATCTTGTGAAAAAACATCAAATTAGGTTACAAGCAATCAGACAAAACAGTATGTGACTTACAGTCATCTACTGGCTGTTACTGGCTTGACATGATTTTCAAGTCATGTTATTTATATTTTGCTCACCAGATGGCAGCAATCTGCCACCAATTTAAATCACATTTTCAAATGCATGTTTCAACTAATAGAAATGTAGGCTCTGAATTTTATTTATGTTCAAAAATGTGCTTATATATATATACAAATGAATGGCAAAATTTAGAAATGTACATGTAAACAAGATCAAAATAGCATAGAATCCCAAAAGAAATGCAGAATATTATTGTTCTAACTTCAGGGAAGTAAAACCATCATCATAAAAAAAGGGTTTCACATCTAAACCTTGCGGTCAAAAATGACCGTGAATACCAAAGGAAGGTGCCTTTTTTGAAAACCATAGGAGGGTTAAAGAAATACACTACAAAAACTCTAACCCATCCTCTCCTGCTCTTGTTTTATTAATATTGTCTAGGTGTAAGCGTTCTTACTTTGAGGGGTACTATGGATCACAGTGTGAGCTGTACCGCAGAGAGGCTGGCTTCTACGCTGTTCTCTTTGGGAGTTTAGCAGCCTTTGCTCTCCTTCTCATTGTTTTGGCTGTGATGATTGTGGTTGTACGTAGACGCAAGAGGTCAGTATAATTGCTTATATGATGAAAAATGTCAAGACCAAAATAAACAAACAAAAAAAAATAACTCTAATTTTGTGGGGTCACTAATTGCAGGATGTCAAACCTAAGGGATTTATCACCGTTTGATGAAATCTTTGACTTTACATCAAGAGGTATGAATTCTGTTTGTTGCTTTGTGCATGTTTGTGTTTATACTTGAGTAATGGTGGTACACAACACATTCAAATTCAAAGGACAAATGAAAACAATGAGTATTTGAATTGCAGGATTCAATGACAGGTATGTTCTGCACGAAGATTTTCCTGTAACAGAATATTCAGCATCTGGAACTTTTAGATATTATAACAACACATCTATAAGGTAAGATGAGCAGTTATGCATTTTGTTTGAAATAATAATAATAATAATAATAATAATAATAATTAACTACTGAATTATTATTTATTTGACAATTTTGTCAAATTTTGTTGCATTTGTGGTGATTAGTTAGCTCGTTTATTTTATTTAATCACAATTTCCCTATCCCTTTTTGGTCTCCCTGCTGCAGATAAAGACCAGAGCAACATGAACTGTGGATATCTGATGAACAGAGATGATATTCTTAACAATATCTTTAGGAGAATGTGGACACCAAAAGTTTAGGGAGTCAACATATTACATGCATTACCGAGTCTGATTTTGCATTATTTAAAGTCTATCATGAAATCGTAGGGTACTCTGACTCTGGAAATTAAACATACAAAAATCTATCTTAACTATTTAACTTAAAATGTATTTAAATTGTAGTTTTTCGTATTTATATTAACAGTTACAATATGTGGTAAAACTTCTGTAATATTTGTATTTCTTGGCAAAGATGTAGTATTTTTGATATTTGTTATGATTGAAATATTTAAGGGTGTTTGTGTGCACTATGTTCTGATTTACATAACTTGTTTCTACTGAGATGTGTGTCTTTCACATTATAAAATAATTGCTTTAGGTGAGTCATATTGGACATCGTTGTATTAGTATTTATGAGGAAATTAGCAGCACTGAGGACATTCTTTACAACCAAAACAACCTAAAATAAGCCACATGTACACATAAAAACTTTAAAACTTGAATCTGCACCGTCTACAAATGTCATGGGGAACTTCCATAGCTTTTTTAAGATGTATGATCGTACATAGTTCTTGCAGTGATAATATATGGTCACAAGGGGGCGCAAATGATGTATTTATAAACATGATAATGCCAGTATTTTTATTTTGTATTTTGTATTTTTTCTTGTACTGTATATGGGACTGTAATTGCTTGGACAAACTCTAACCTTGTCTCTATAATCTTAGATGAAATGCACAATAAAAACGACCTGTCATAGAGACTTGCAGACACACATTTAAAAGGTTTTAAGGTATTGCAACACTTTTGGTGTCATGCACATATTTCATTTGCAGATATTTTTTCTGAGCTTTTCAACATATTTCAAATGTTTTTAATTATTATACAGATTGAGTAAATACAAAATTAATTAGATATAGGGATTTTGTTGTTGTTGTTGTTGTTGTTGTTATGCTAAAATGATAATAAATATTTTCCATTAATTCACACTGACTGAGCACTTTTATAGGAAAAGTAAGGTCCTAATAAAGTATCCGACATGGTCTTCTGCTTTTGTTGCCCATCCGCCTCAAGGTTCGATGTGTTGTGCATTCTGAGATTACATTTTTCTCACAATAATTGTACAGCGTGGTTTTCTTAGTTACCGTAGCCTTTCTGTCAGCTCGAACCAGTCTGGCCATTCTCTGTTGACATCTCTCATCAACAAGGCATTTCTGTTCACAGATCTGCCGCTCACTGGATGTTTTTTGTTTTTGGCACCATTCGGAGTAAATTCTAGAGACTGTTGTGTGTGAAAATCCCAGAAATACTCAAACCAGCCCGTCTGGCACCAACAATCATGCCACAGATTAAATCACCAAGATCACATTTTTCCCCCATTCTGATGGTTGATGTGAATATTAACTGAAGCTCCTGATCTGCATGATTTTATGCATTGCACTGCTGCCACACGATTGGCTGATTAGATAATCACATGACAATGTAGGTGAACAGTTGTTTATAATAAAGTTCTCAGTGACTGAACATCAAAACTCCAAGGTTACCTGGTCAAGTCTTTTGCTCAAGGGCACAATGGTGATAGCTGATGCATGTGTAATTCACTGTCAGTGGACACAACGGCTGACTGTATGATTGCAGAAGATGACGCAGAGAGTAATAGATGCCTATTTGTTCTGGAAGTTAATTCTTAATAGAATGATGGGCATATCTAGTCATCATCTTTACATAGAGCACAGGAAGTAATTCCTAATGTTGTTTTGCTAGAATCAGGCCCAGCTCCACAGGGGTTCCTGCCCACCCAATCATGAACTTGGCCCACCTTACATCTTAGAGCTGGAGCCAGGCCTGCCTAGAATTGAAATTCAATGGGGGGTTTTTATGCAAGAAAAATGCTGAAGAGTATCCAGACTCATGATATGTTTGTGGGGGTTTACTTTGCTGCATGATTTTCTGTAATGAGGTCATCTAAGCCAAATTTGTAAACAGAAATAGAAAATGAATAGAAAATTCAAAAGGTACATCCAAGAAGATACAAAATGTTGAGCTGGTGGTGAAGGTCAGTGTTACTGACAACATTATTTGTGTTGGGGGGTGGGGGTGGGGGTATGCAGGTAACTTTGCTCATCGTTTCATCCAAGTGAGACTTCTATACAAAAAAGAGACCAGAGAAACAGCATAATTTTCAGCTTTGGTAGAGGGTGCCCCGTAAAACTGTTCTGAGACCTGCATCCCTCATTCACAAACCTACCCATCACCTTTATGAAGGCAAACACAGAACTGATCAAAGATCAGTTTTAAAAAGCAAAAGTATAGTTCACCTTCATCCTGTCTGGATCGAGGCCAATAGCAATGAGGCAGAGCACAGGGGCGTGGGTGTGATAAAACAGGCAAAACAGCAATATCTTTGTGTTCCGGAGTGATAGGACATACTTCAGAGAATGAAATATGACAGAAAATCAGATAAACCAACTTGATTCATAAATAAGTCTTATTTATTTGTATTACTTCAGAGGATACACTACAATAAGCACTATTCAGTTTTGGGTAAGAGGACAATGTTAAATACTTTTACACATCACAACATACTGTGTTCTCAGTGCACTTTCCTTTATTTTTATAAATCTATATATTCCACAGCAGAGATGTCTATTTCTTCTTAAAGGGATAGTTCAGCAAAAATGAAATATCCCTTTAAACTTGCCTTCATTTTTTTTTTTTTTAACCAGGTAAGACATAGCAAAAGATTAAATAATAATACAAAAATAAAAACATACAATGTAAACATTTCTTGTTACACAAACTGGTAAAATAAAGGGAAAAATGTGACATCAGTTGAGTTTCTGTCCCTTTGTGAGGTGTAAAGTGTACTTGACATCAAACCTTTTAAACAGCATGTTTTTTAATCTTACTTTCCTCTATGTTTTAGTTGCATGGCACTTGCTACATTTACTGAGTTATCAAGATGGTTCTGGAGACAATATATAATAATAAAACATCTCATTCACCAGCTGCCAGCAGCCAAAGTCTCAGGTGCCCACACCCACTGTAATCACGCCTGACAGGAATGTAAGTACAGTAACAGGAAAATCAGTATGTGCAAGTTTGGCCAAATGCATAACGCATGGACTTTAACTCCACATAGCGCTTAAAATCGGTCGAAGATTTGTTTTTCTTTTAGGAAGTGTTCATAACTGACTGTTTCAAATTGGAAAACCATTCAAATATATAGATCGGGGGTTATTGTTTCCTTGTATGCCTCCATGTAGGGTTAAATACAGTGCCATGTGTACTTGTTGAGTCTTTGTAATCCACAGTTGGGTATCTAAGAAGAACTTTAACTATAATGGGAGGTAGTACTTGAGAAAATCCTATTCCAGACAATGGCTTACAGCTTCAAGTGAAGACAGCATTGTAAAAGATGAGAGAAACACATTCACAGGTTCACAAGTATTGGATTTTTTTGTGCAACAAAAGAACTCGACACACAACACCTCAGTAAGATGCCAAGGATTGGGAATACTCTCATTCAGAGGGCAAAATTTCTGTCTTAAGCAGCTTATAAAAGCTTTAAAATTGCCAAAATTGGGCAATGTAACATATTCAAGCTCTCCTGTATCACTCACACCATTCACAACAGAAAAGCAATACTCAGCCTGTTCCTATGTAACACAAATACTCGAGACTACCTGATGTACAGACAGGCCACTTAGGGAAAAAAAACAAAATAAAAAATAAAAAGAGAGTCCAGACAAAAGCTGAGAGCGCTGGTCTAACAAAAGAACAGCTAAATGCTTAAATGCAATATGCATGCAGTATTCGCCATGGGATAGTCAAAGATGGAATACCCTTCACTTAAAATGCTGGCCTCAAAAGACGTTGGACCATTTTATACTTCATATATGGTAGACGACAAAAACGTACAGAAGCATTACTGACCTTATGTCCCTGTGATCAGAAAACCAAGCTCTGAGACACTAAAATTATCTTCAATGCAATATAAAGAGACTACAAAAAAAAAATGCATGAACAAACACTGAAGTAAGGAGGTACCAGACCTGCTAATACCAAACAACTGCACCATAATATCATTTCAACACTTACGTTTCACATGAAATAATAAAAAAACAATGAAATAATAAAAAATATATTCTGAGCTCGTCCAAAGAGCCGTGAACTGTCAGAACCGTTTTCATTTTGCGAGCAAAAATGAAATCCCAGTAACTGCAACTCATACGTAACTTGCTCCAATTTACGGAGCGCTAGATTAAAACTAACGATAACGACTGCGACAAAGCAGCAGAGCGACACATCACAAGTGATGTCTTGGTTCTTTCATACCCAGTCTAATTGGTGTGTCGTTTTTCTTTTGCTTTGACAGTCCAAGTCTGGATTTGAATCAGAGGCATCAGTGCCTCGACTCGCCGTGCTATCCATTAAATACTTCTCATGTTTGTCCAGGTACGCGGGGCGTTGTGGTAAAAGGAAGTAGTGGGTGGTGCTGGCTTTCTGGCCATCCTCCATGACAGGTAGAATGCACGGGGAGCCTTCGCTATTCTGTCGTTGCAAACCACGACTGACGTACTTGGGATCCGGGGCAAAGCTTTGGGTAGTGGGCATGATCCCGTTGAGGTACACTGGGAGACTCTTGGGGCTAGGGGTACGGGAGCTACCTTCAGATAAAGGTTCTCTAGGGGGAACTTTAGGAGGTCTATCATCATCGCTGTTCGCCCCCGACGAGACTTCAGCTGACCAGCGGCGGTAGTCTCCCGTCTTAATTGGACGTGGGGGGATTGGAACTCTAGGAGGAACCTCCGGTTTATCCAAGCCTTGCAAGTTCCGATTGTGACTGGACAGTCGGAAAGAAGTGGGTTTGTTGAAGCAGCCAGCAGGGCCGGAATGGGAGCGTCGTAGCTTCCGTTGCGTTCGTTCCTGCTGTCGGAGGCAGTTCTGCTGTTGTTGTTGTTGCTCATGGTGGTGATTGCGAAGCTCTTGTTCCCTTTGTTGGGTTTCGCGCTCCTGCCTTGGCTTCTGTGGTTGAGGTTGTGGATGTGGCTGCTCCTTCTGCTGTGATGGACCTTCGTAGTATGCATAGTTAATCAGTCCACAACCCCTTAAACTCCTCCTGCTGGGCATTCCATAGCGGAATGAAGTGTGTTTGGAGCAAGGTTCGGAAACTAGGCAGTGATTGTCTTCTCCATTGAAGAACTCAACTTCATTGTCCATGGCCTGATCCAGGGAATTCTCGACTGAGCCAGGAATAGGGGGAAGGGGCTTGGTGGCTCGGCTGGGTGTTTGAGGAGGGCTGATGCGCTCTGATACAGTTAGACGTTGAAAGCAGGGAACCACCTGGTCATCCTCAACAGTGCTAGATGTAAAAGGGTCTGGAAACAGGGTGAGCTGGGAAGGTTTGGACTTTTTGGGGGGCAAGGGCTGACCTGGGATGTTTGGTGATTGAAGATGGGGAGTGCGCTGTTCTGGTAAAACAAGAAGGCAAAGTAAAAAATTTTAAAAAATTATTTTATTGATAAAGCAAGCAATCTTACTATATCAAAGTAAAGCTATGCTTTCTCAAACATCAACACTTTTTGAGCAATTATGATACTAGTGGCTGCATCCACTGGAAAAGTACGTTTTCTTTGTTATTTCATCCTATTCCACCTTCCTCTAGTACATTTAATATGTTAACAAAGAGTCATAAGATACTTACTGTCCCCTACTGAATATGATGACAGCACCTGTTGCTTGGACTGAAGGTTATAATCCATAGAAGTATCAAGGGTGAAGTACAAGCTGGAAAAAAAACAAGAACGCAAATGAGCATTTCCTATCAGATTGGCACACAAATACATGTTTCATCAACAAGGCCATCTCCTGGTTGTTTTCAGTTCAGTCATGCAGTGGATGTCCAGAGCCTTATAAAACTAATTAATTTTCAGCTCTGAAAATGCATGAAAAACACATTCGTGTTTTGGTGCTGCACTCACTTGTGTAGATCATGGTATTTCCAAGAGGGCTTAGCTCCGGCCATGCTATACCAATGGCTGTCCCGCGGGAAAAGACTTTGCGCGGGTAAACAAATCTCCTGGGCAGTCAAGCCTGCAGTGGACATGCTCCAGCTGCAGTCGGTTCGCATTCAGGCCAGGAAACGCTCCACCCCGCCAAGCTGGCAGCTGTTGGCCTATACCTGAAACACAGCCATGAGAGACAAGACATTAATCTTTTGCAAGGAGGCTTCCATTGAAATGTCATAAATGAGACTTCTCTAATAGCTCAATTGTTTCTACCAAAAATGAAAATTGTAGTATTCTGAAAAAAATCTAACAGGTTTGGAACATGAGGGCGAGAAAATGTTGAAAGGGTTTAATTTCTACGTAAACTATCCCGTTAATTCTCCTGCTTTTCAGGTTTTTTTGTCTTTCTGTGAAAAAGAGTATTCACATGTGTCTAATGAGTTGCAGACGAGTTTACAATGCCACAAATTGTAAAGATTTGCCTAGATGTTTGCAATTAAAAAATAATCTGATTTCTTCAAATGAACTCAAACATTTCTAATCAAATTCTTTGAAGACCTAATGATCAACGCTATGCTATCCACATTAATTTGACAGCTCTATAGTCTTACTGCATATCAACAATTGTCTTATTTGTCTTTATTTGTGCAAACTATAAACTCTAGCCAAAACACTTGAGACAAAGTTGATTCTTCAAATAAACATAACTAGGAGCTTCTTGAGATATGAAAGATCAACCTCTGAAAAATATTTTTTTTTTGTGGGTTATTAGAACCACTAACATCGCCATATATATACATTCATATCTAAATAAGTAAAACAGATAGTGCACTTAGAAAGCATCTCAATGTTTTTGGTTGTGCTGCTGTTGTGTAAGAATTGTGACATTTTCTCGAGTTGATTCTTGAGCTGTGTGCACTGGGCTATCATCAATGCACCATCTAATACACCTCCTGCTCGCTTCCCCTCGCTTTATAATGCAGTCAGCCAATCCCGCACTACTCAAGCAGCAATGTGCACGGAACTCCATCCGCGATTTTTCAGAAAAGAACATTGAGCAAAATTCTGCTTAGTTTCACAGTCTGTGGTATGACAAGCGCTCTGTTTGACAGCACTAAACAACACTTATGCCCCTATAGTCTTGAGGACAGATCCAAACCGAATGCTCTCGTAGTTGTCACACACACAAAAAAAAATACAAACTACAGACTTCATTGCAACAGACTCTTGTTATGCAGTGCACCAATGTAAAACTTTTCTTCATAAGGGCAAATACCACACCATAATTTCAGATGTTACACAATGCCTGCAAGCACGATTACTAGTGTGACTCGTGTAAATACTATACTTACAGAGGAAGAATATATCAATATATCAAATGATATGCAAGCAAGTCTTGAATTGTCTGCCTTTAAATAAGCAAAGCCTTTTTCATTACTTTAAAAATTATGTAGGTGTTACATTTCTAAAGAACTGGTGTGACACTAGAGATGGCGTATTCTGGGAGTTATTTAGTGTAGACTCCAGTAAAACACTTTGAGAAACCAGCTTTACACCCCTAAGAACTCGAAGAGTGATGGAGCTGGAGGCAAGGTACATCCTGGTGTTAGCTTACAAACACATATCACGCTCACGCGCTATCAAATAGCAACATTGCGACAGCCTTCTACAGATACAAACAATGCATATGACCTATGCCTCTTAAACAGTAATCAGTGTTTTTATAGAAACGATTTATTGAAGGGCTGTTTTAAAAGCTACAGGCACAATGCATGCGCATGGTACAAGACTTTACTGCAGGATCAAGTGTCATATGCATAGGTACATCAACAGGCTATGTGCATTCAATCAATATCACACATTTCAACAATAGCCAGTATAGAATGCATATTATCTAATGATACACAGTAAATCCCTGACTAGTCAAAGGAAGCAAGTGAACATGTCCACTCATGTCCAGACAGTTTAGCCAATGTAATTCTGTAAACATGCACATGATCTGATTGGCTCAATTGATTCAACAGGGATGAGCATTTCTGTTGTCCGACACTGATCAGATTCATAAACGCAACCAGTAATGCATTCTGAAAGCTTTGGACCTTGGATACGGTCACTATGAGCACACAACGCAACCTGATCTGCAATAAAGAACCCCACGGGACAAGCGTTTCCTCTGCAACAGGTGCAAAATGGACAGATATCCTAGTGTCCGGCACAGACAGTTCTCTAGAAAGACGTTAGGTAAACAAAGCGTACTGAATATGTTCATTTTGGTGTAAAACCATAAAGAATGCTTAAAACATGGACAGATGAATAATTCATAAACTTCACTTTAGCTTCTTTCACATATCTAATCTGTGATTATTGTGTCTCGGAACCATAAATAAAGAGGGTTGGAGACATGTGGCTGCATTGTGCAAGAAATAGAAGGGTCCCAGGTCACATTTGACACCCAAATAAAAACTATATGCATGTATATATACACTCATCAAGCACTTTATTAGGAACACTATGGTCCTTATATGGTGCCAAACGTGGTCTTCTGCTGTTGTAGTCCATCCGCCTCAAGGTTCGACATGTTGTGCATTCTGAGATACTATACTGCTCACTACAATCATACAGAGTGGTTATCGGAATTACAGTACACTTTCTGTCAGCTCGATCCAGTCTGGCCATTCTCTGTTGACCTCTCTCATCAACAAGGGGTTGTTGGATGTTTCTAGCCACCATTCTGAGTAAACTCTAGAGACTGTTGTGTGTGAAAAACCCAGGAGATCAGCAGTTACAGAAATACTCAAACCAGTATGTCAGCGTTACAGTTATCAGAAACAGTTCTTTTGCATTACAATAATGCAAATTGGAGGGAAATGTGCTTAATTGTCAGGAAAACAATGTTTCAATGCAAAGCATGTGAGTGGTTACATTGGCTTAATAATTTTATTTAAATTATTTCGATTTTGGAGTTAAATGTGACCTAGAGATATTCTTGAAAGGTGAGATTCTCCCACATGCACAAGATCTATGTATACTGCATATGAACATGGTTCAAAAGTGTTTCTAATGTAAATGCTGTAATGTGTTAACAAATTCACAAGTTCTGACGACAATTTTTGGGGACTCCACAACTAATTTTTCAACTTTAGTCCCAAAAAGTCAGAGAAATTCAGTAATGTCATTGTGCATGGCCTATAAATAACGAAATATCTTTGTCCAGACAATGTACTAACAAGCCACTGATATGACATTGTTAGAAGGTATGAAGGAGAGACAGGCGCGCGCGTTCACACCCCGCAATTGTCACCTCCGTCGCGGTTTCCAGGCAACCATACCCGATCTACCTGTCTGCTTCCGCAAACTGGTGGGATGAGTCACTTACACTCGATCACACCTGACGAAATACTCCTCGCACATTTCTTTAATGGGGATAAAAAAAAGGAATATGTTGCTTCATCTTGTCTAACATATTACATCATGACACTTTATTACAGTGCAATGCGTATTTGGCCACCTGATCTTTATTATTAACGCTACATGGGTTTAAAAACCTATAATCTATTCTGAAAGTGTCCTTTTTGTCTTAGAACCCTAGAACTGAAACAATGTAACAGAAAAGAACAGAACGCACTGGTGATACAATACATCACTCACAATAACTTTGTTACAATAATATTATTACATTGTTAATACTCTTCTTTAAAAAAAAAAAAAAAACAGTGTTTCCCTCCTGATTCAACACACAGACACTTGCATTCCTTATCTGATGTGCTGTCACAGAATGTGATAATATCACGTCACTGTCGTCATCAGCGCGCGCACACACACACACATACCCACGCGCACATACGCAAAAACACAATGTGACAAAAACATTAAAACTCACCTTAAACTTCTGACAGATTATATCTGCACTCTTTTATGACCTGGATAAAAAATTCAACATGCTGCAATGATCCCGTTAGGTCCTATTGAAAGCTTCAATGTAACTCTGTTTCAGCTCTATAGATGAGCGACTACACTCACAACAGCGCGCGAGAGGTTAGTTAATAAACGACTGTTCTGTGTGCGATGTGCTTTAAAGGCTGACTGCAGTCTGAGATTACACAAGCCCCGCCCTTCAAGCGGAATTTAAAGAGACAGCGCGTAATTCTCTGCGGTTCTCTCTGCATGTCTTGTGTCTGGGTATATGGCAATAACATGGATATGGATTTTTATTTTAAACATGAAAGATTTTAGCTTAAAATGTGAATATTTTTTATGTGGGAAAGTATATTTAAATTGCTGTGACTGGACTCCATTTCAAATGAAAAGCAGTTCACTTAATTCTGCAGCGTGAAAAATATTTTTTTTAAAGTACAGATATTCCATGTTGTCTTTCAATTAATGAAAATTGTATATATAGAAAGTTTAAGATTTTTTATATGATTTCACATCAGTTTGGGTTATAAGAAATATATACAATGGGGGAAAAATCCAATTTGATCTATTATAATAAATATAATATAATATAACAACAAATAAGCTATTAAATATTTATATTTTATATTTATTATTATTATATTTTACATGTACTTTTTATATTAAAGAGATAGTATCATAGTATTATATTAGCCACACTCACAAAAATGTTTATGACAGAAAACCCAATATGTATTATATAAGATAAAAAGGGCTCTCAGATATAGCCTATTTAAAAAAAACAATAACAAACAAACAAACAAACAAAACAAAATAACCACTAGAATCTATAATTTTTTTATTTATCTATTTATTATGCAGGGAAATGATATATTTTGGCTTTTTGAACTGGACATTGTTTTAAGGTAAAAAGCAGTTTACTAAAATAATAATGCAGTGTACAAATATTCCATGTTGTCTTTAAATTAATATGAGGCCAACAAATGTATGCATAGTAATTATAAGATTTTGTTTTGTATGTAATTTTATAAATATATATATATATATATATATTTTTATCATACCATAGTTATTTTATTTTAATTCTATATAATTTAATATTAAACAAACCCCCAAATATTTATATGACAGAAAAGCCCCTTAAGTCCTCTTTAAAGATAGACATAGGATTTTAAAATATTATCATGAATGATCTCAGAAATAATAATAAAAAATACAGATTTTCACTACAGTTGACAAAAACTAACTGTATATTTAATAACTCATTTATTATATATATATATATATATATATATATATATATATATATATATATATATATTAAATAAAATATTTGAATAACACTTTGAATTTAATTTGTGGGTAGAAAAAGAAAAATATTTAAGTCCTTTTTTACTATCAATTTCCACTTTCACTTACGAATTCTTTAGTTTTTGGCGACAGTGATACTGGGCAGGGAGGCAAATTTATAGTAAAAAAGGACTTAAATATTGATCTGTTTCTCACACACACCTATCATATCACTTCTAAAAATATAGATTTAAACACTAGAGTTTTAAGGATTACTTTTATGCTGCCTTTATGTGCTTTTTTTGGAGCTTAACATTTTTGGTAGCTATAATATGTACCTACAGAGCTTAGATATTCTTCTAAAAATATTTTTATGTTCAGCAGAAGAAAGAAAATTATATCACATCTAGGTTGGCAGGTGGTGAGTAAATGATGAGAGAATTTTCATTTTTGGGTGAACTGCCCCTTTAAGTGATTCAAGCGGAATTTAGGGTTTAATGGGGGCCGAAGTTTTAGAACAAACCCTAAAACCCTAACCTGTGATGAGATTAATTCATTATCTCACACGTGCATGAGCATCTAGATAAGAAAATCCAGTTAAATATGATATACGACAGTCGTTATCTACCTCACAGGCCATAAATAAGAGACATAACCCATATCCATCAAGTTTACAGACATTATGGTCTCCATCTTGCTAGGATTGTAAACATCACAGTGTTTACTGTGCATGCGTTCTTATCTTTGCTGGGATAAAATCCTAGATGTGCATAATTTTCTTTCTTCTGCTGAACATAACATTTTTTTTAGAAGAATATCTCAGCTCTGCAGGTACATATTAATTTTAAGTTCCAAAAAGCACATAATGGCAGCATAAAAGTAATCCTTAAGACTCTAGTGTTTAAATCTATATTTTTAGAAGTGATATAGATAGGTGTGTGTGAGAAACAGATCAATATTTAAGTTATTTTTTACTATAAATTTGCCTCCCTGCCCAGTAGTCTGCGATATGCATGAAGAATGTGAATCGCCAAAAACAAAAGTAGAAGAATGTGTAAGTGAAAGTAGAGATTGATAGTAAAAAAGGACTTAAATATGGATCTTTTTCTCACACACATATATATTATAATTTCACTTAGACTTCATTTTTACATTGTTTTGATAATTTTAGCCTTAAGTGCACCATTAAACTCAAAGTGTAACTGACACCAATGACATCAACGTAATACTTGCATACTGAGTGCAATTAGTCTGCATCTGTTTGCAAACTGAATTGTAAAACCTAAATACATTACACTATTTTTGCAAGTCATGGTATTTTTTTCAGGAAATACATTCTACTGTATTTCAAATAATTGTACAGGTGAATTGCCTAATTAAGGGAGAAGAAAAAACAAAACAAAAGCAAAAGCAACCCAGTCTTTTTTCATGAGATGAGCTTAGAATATCAGATATCCGATCATTGGTTCAATGGTTTTCAACTGAATTGTTCACTTTGCATGAACGTACCACAATATAAAACTAACTTTACAACCTGGTTTTGTAAAGTTACATACAATTTGGCAGCACACTTCATGCCATAACACTATTGTAATTTACTGAGTGACTAAAAGGAAGCTCTGTATAAGGTCAAACACAATGCCCCCCCCCCCCCCCCCCCCCCCCCCCCCCCCAAACAAACATTACTGAGAGCTGAGAAGCAGGAATGCAGCAGGAACAAAATGTGTTTGTGTTACAGAGTTGCAAATCTCCATGTCTGGCCTTGGCCCCCGAACCCAAAAGGCTTATCATCCAATATTTGGCCATGGATGAGCCAACTTGCTTTAATCCCCTTTAATAATTTCAAGAATATTCCACACATTCCAGCAGGCCAGTTGCAGCCAGCACAAGAAAATACTAACTGTTGATTTTTGACAATGTGCTTAGAAAGTTGCATGCATGAACTAACAAGTGTGCATTTATTAAAATTGTGTGCAAATATCTGTGTAAATGTGTTTGTGTGATTGTTCATGTGCTCTGTGCAACAGCATGCATATTCCTTTACTTTTGGGTGTGCGATACATAAATGCATTTACACAGATTAGAAACAATTCAGGTATTATTTGCATTAGCCTATACATTTGGCCTAGTTTAGTCACCAGTGTCACAAATTAACCAGGCTCGGGGCAAAAATGCCACTGAAAGTGAATAAATGGTAAGAAGTAATAAATAAAAAGTCAGAATGTACACTACCGGTCAAAACTTTTGAAACACTTGACTAAAAGGTTTCTCATGATCTTAAAAAAATGTTTGAAATTAGTTTTGTAGACAAAAATATAATTGTGGCACCATATTCATTTCTTTCATTATAAAAATAAATGTAACTAAAAAATAAAACACAATTTGAAAGTGATGACAAATAATAAAGAAAAGCCAATAAGTGCCCCACATAGATGGGATCTCCTTCAATATTTTAAAAGCATCCCAGGGTGATTCCTCAAGAAGTTGCTTGAGAAAATGTCAAGAGTTCATGTCTGCAAACTCTAGGCAAAGGGGGAATACTTTGAAGATGTTTAAATATAACACAGTTTTGATTTATTTTGGATTTTGTTTAGTTACAACATAATTCCCATATTTCCATTTATGTTGTTCCATAGTTTTGATGACTTCACTATTATTCTAAAATGTGAAAAAAAAAGATTATAATAAAGAATAAGTGTTTCAAAACTTTTGATGATAGTATATGCTAATGAATTTCACATTAAATATAAGCATTAGACATATAAGTATGGTGACTTTTGAGGTGCACAACACAAAAAGATAGCAAAGCAAAAAAAATTTTAAACGCAATGGAAATAAGCCGCAACACAACAAAATTAAGCCACAAAACTTAATTTTTCACTATGAAGTTAAGCTTAAAAGACTAGTCTTAATTTAGATAACTTTATTATATCAATAGTTCAACCTCATAGAATCATGCTACTATACGTACAATTCTGCAAAAGGATTTTTACACGGCTCATTATACGTAGCGCGGCAGTTTCCTGGTGAACACTAGAGGTGCTACAGCTACAATTACTTTTATTTACTTTCACACAATTCATGAGTAAAACAGCAGATAAACAGTTCATAAACACTTATTTTTCACCCTGTTCCTCATTCAATGCTATCTAATGACATCCAAACACTTATTACAGTGCATCACCATTTTAACATTTGCATTAGATAATCAACTATAATTACAACCTCATTCAAGCGTGATCAATTTGCGCTGTAGCAAAAGCGAAACAAAGGTATGGAGTACAAGCCCAGAGGAGCATGCATAAAAGCAGCACAAAATATTTTTATTTTTCACATCATATGTGATATAGGAATGTAGGTTTTGTGGTTTTAAAATGCAATAATGCAGTGGACATTTCACCTCCAAACTGCCGCATTATGTTAAATGAACCACTTAATGTCATTTTGCAAAAATGTCGCTACAGTCACATAATTTTCATGAGATCAGGCTGTGCAAATCTCTGCAATTGTTTCATTTGTATCTAGTTTTTACTTCTTCTAAGGCCTTTTCAGAGAAACATCTGAGACAAAGTGAAACATAACTGAGAACTCCATTAAAGTCCCTTAAGATATCAAACAGAAACCACATGGCAATGCCATTTTCCTCAGGCATTCCTTGACATATCAAATATCTGATCATCCAAAGTTGTTTCTAGTGCCCATAGCACCTATTCAAACCATCTCCACATCTACAGAATTCAAGAATTCAAGAATTCACACCTGCTAATTTCTTAACTCAAATCTGGTGCGAGGCTCTCTTCACAAAAACACATGTGTGTGACATACTGGGATTCTGTCATGGAGTTCCGTGGGAGAAAAGGTGTGTCGGTTATGAGGGAAGGGGGTGAATCATCCTTTACACAGGTCACCAGGTTATAGACCCACACCTGTTGATGTAATCTCATTGCCAACATTCCCAATGACAGTATCAAAGTTCAAACCTGGAGATAAGGAGGTGAAGCTGATGACTTTAGCTGCTCATGTGAGACAAAAGAGAAAATGCAATCTGTTTTTTAGTTCATGTAAATCCAGGTCATTGACTTTTCTGCGATTCTACTTTTTTGTTATTAGTGGTGTTTGCTACGGAAAGCATCACTATTCCTATTACTCATACTTACGGTTAGGGCTTTGAACAAACCCATAACCCAAAGTTTTAAATTTCAGTTTTTGACTTACCCAGCTTGATTGCATGAAAATGAAGCTTCCGCTGGTAAATGTCCACTGTGTGCCGCTAAAAGCGAGTGTAACTTTCTCCCATACAGATGAGGTTTTTATGGTTAATGCTCTGTCGAGTTTAAAATCAACAAAACCTACCTCCTTACCCTAAACCTGAAACCTAACCGAAAGTATCATAAAAGCAAATGTGAGATGAAACAATCGCTGAAGCAACCATGTCATTTTGTAGTGCTACTATGAAACTTTCAGCTCACGTGTCGACTTGCGTGCTCTTCAGGACTTCAGGACCTCTGTCTTTTGCATTGCAAGCACAACGCTCTATCGGTTGAGCTACCATGCAATTCGTACAAGCCTGTAAATGTAGTTGGTTATGTAATGCAAACATTAAAATGTATAACCTTTACAAGTCATGCACTATTGTAAAAGGGTGTAGATGGCATAAGATAGCATTGTGTCAGAAACTAAATGAAAAGAGGAACTCATTGTCTGCCTTTTTACTCATGATTTGTGAGAAACTGAATAAAAAGTCTTTGTTTTTTAGCACCTCTATTGTTTATTTAAACAGGAAACTGCCGCAATACGAGTCTAAAATGTAGGTATACTGTAGTGATGTTTGTCTATGAGACTAGGTTGATCTTGTCCCTCACCATTTGTGCTATGAACATGAATAATACCTCAAATCATGTGAATGGTATCCGAGTGATTAGACTTACGATTTTCACCTGGCGGACAATAAAACAAAACAAAAATCTCATAGACTTGCATAGAAAGAGTGTACCGAGTAATTTCTGGAGACCAGAATACCAAAGAGACTTGGAGGTGGCCATTTTTGACTTGGAGTAGTAAGTAACCACCTAGCAACCACCCAGAGCATCCTAGCAAATGATGATAGCCACAAATAAGCAGCCAAAAATTGTAGCAACGCTCTGGCAACAACTCCGAATACTATTGTGGTGGTGAGTTTTGCATGAGTATGCACCACTCACATTTTCTTAAGAAAATATTACGCTTTTTTAGCTCAGTGGTGAAGATGCTGGCTACCACGAGTTGGCTAGTTCGAATCCCAGGGCGTGCTGAATGACTCCAGCCAGGTCTCCTAAGCAACCAAATAGGCCCGGTTGCTAGGGAGCATAGAGTCACATGGGGAAACCTCCTCGTGGTCATTATAATATGGTTAGTTCTCGGTAGGGCGCGTGGTGAGTTTGGCGTAGATGCCGCGGGGGGTGACATGAATGTCTATCTATGTCTCCGTAGCAACGTGCTCAACAAGCCATGTGAAAAGATGTGGGTTAAAGGTCTCAGATGTGGAGGCAGCTGGGATTCATCCTCCGCCACCTAGATTGAGGCGAAACACTACATGACCACGAGGACTTAAAAAGCACATTGGGAACTGGGCATGCCAAATTGGGTAAAAAACAGGAAAAAATCCCCACCAAAAGAAATTGTAGTCTATTGCCAAATATTGACAACAGCAGAACAGGCGTAGTGTGTGTGAGTCAAAAGCTTGCTTTATTAACAGATCAGTACCAACTAGAGGAACCCTGAAAACTTTGTTCTATTTAAACTAGAGCAAATATCAGTGTTATTTATAATGTGTGAACGAACGCATAAACTTAACAGATGTTTTGGAAAAGCTCTCCCTCTAACATGTGGCTTGGTTTATACAGTTCAGCTGTAACAAATGTTCCATCATTATGGTTTTGGTTATGATGATGATAAGAAGAATGCTAGCCAGACAGTCTGATTCAAATATGTTTAGTCAATATCTTAGGGACTGTCAGAAAGCCACACATATGCTTTCATCACAGCAAAACATTTGGAGACATGATGCATGCATTCAAGAGTAGCAAGCTTGACGTTGCTCATAACAATTTAAACATTTCTATATTACAACACCAAAATGATTACATAAACCTTACTCAAACTTTTCCTTCAACCACGGCAATAATTAATCTCACTTGCAATTAATAGAGTTGTTTCTAGGAAATTATCTTAGTTAAGTGTAGCGGTAATCAATCTTGGCACTAATTAAAATGTACACAAGGTATGTGGTGATGCACAAGTCACTTTAGGTGTGTATACGTTTGTGTATATGAATGTCAGATTGCCCCTCCCTCCATCCTCGAGGCACCAGCTAAAGAATTTCACTTTAACGGTAAAAGAATGATCCGAATGGACCATTCAATAAATTAGAAATATGTAAATTGGAGGGAGTTGGTTGTCTGATTAATCTGAAGTATTTGTCAGATTCAACCTAACCTTTAGAGCCCTTCTGCATCATCAACACTAGGAGGACACAGTTGTAATAACATTTATTTTATTTACAAAAAGATAAACAAGAACAACTAACAACAACTACAAAATGTATTAATATGCTAAAAGTTACTATGGATGGATAAAAAAAAATAGCATAGGTTGAAAAGATGCAAGTGGTTGAGTTGGATAAAGAGTATGGTTTATCTGATGGAAGGATAAACGGCTGTTTCTCTGTAAACTAATGAGATGAAGACCTTATCTCTAGTTATACAAATAATTCAACATTATTTGCTAGACATCATATATCATTTAAGCAATATCTAAAGAAAGATAGATTATGAAAAACTAATTACAAACCATAAAGACATTGACATGAATATTGACATGCCTGTGGGAGTTTTGTAACACATTTGTTTTCATTACATTTACATTTATTCATTCAGCAGATGTTTTTATCCAAATAGAACTAAATAATAATATTTTCTGAAGAAAATTTGAGTGGGACTTGCCTGTCAAATATTTAGTGTTTTGGGTGGATGCCATGGCATTACTAGGTGGTTGCTAAGGTGTTCTAAATGGTTTTGAGCATGTTGCTAGGGTTTTCCTAAGGATGGTAAGTATGTTGCCATGTGGTTGCTAGGGTGTTCAGGGTCATTGCCAGGGTGTCAGAATGTTGTATGTATGCTGAATGTTTTTAAAGCTTTCCAAAGATGTTCTGAGTGTTTTAGCGCATTCCTTTTAAGTTGCTAGCGTGTTCTTGGTGGTTCTTAGGTGGTTGCAAGGGTATCACAATGTTGTTTCTAAGATGTTCTGAGTACACTGTTGAGCCAAAACATTATGATGACCTGCCTAATATGCTGTTGGTCCTCAGTGTGCAGCCAAAACAGTGCTGACCCACCGAAGCATGGACTCAAGAAGACCCCTGAAGGTGTCCTGTGATATCTGGCACCAAGACATTAGCACCAGATCGTGCAAGTCCTGTAAGTTGCAAAGTGGAGCCGCCATGGATCGGACTTGTTGGTCCAGCACATCCCACAGATGCTCAATCAGATAGAGATCTGGGGAATTTGGAGGCCAGGGCAACACCTTAAACTCTTCATCATGTTCCTCAAACCATTCCGCAACAATGTGTGCAGTTTGGCAGGGCGCATTATCCTGCTGAAAGAGGCCACTGCCATCAGGGAACACCATTGCCATGAAGGGGTGTATCTGGTCTGCAACGATGTTTAGGAAGGTTGCATGTGTCAAATTTATGTCCATATGAATGGCTGGACCCAGGGATTACTAGGGTTTACAAAAAGAACATTGCCCAGAGCATCACTCTCCCTCCACCAGCTTGTCATCTTCCCACAGTGTATCCTGGTGCCATCACTTCCCCAGGTAAATGGCACACACATGCATGGCCATCCATGTGATGTAAAAGAAAACAGGACTTATTAGACCAGGCGACCTACTTCCACTGCTCCAAGGTCCAGTTCCGATGGCCAATCATGGGCACTTTGCAGCCTCATTCGCAGCAGGGTGCGATGCACTGTGTGTTGTGACACATTTCTCCCATAATCATCATTATAGTTTTCTGTAACTTGTGCCATAGCAGACCTTCTGTCTGTTCAGACTAGACAGGATAGCCTTCGTTGCACCCTGTCGCCGGTTTGTGGTTTGTCCCTCCTTGGACCACAGCTGGTAATTACCAAGTGCCTTGCCATTTGAGAAATGCTCTGACCCAGTCATCTGCCCATAACAATTTTGCCCTTGTCAAAGTCACTCAGGTCTTTACTCCTGTCCATTTCTCCTGCATTCAACATGTTGACCACGAGAACTGATTGTTCGCTTACCATCTAATCTACCAAGACATTGACATGTGGCCTTGTTAGGAGATGATCAATGGTATTCACTTCACCTGTGAGTGTTCATAATGTGATCAGTGTATTTTAGTGCATTCCCATGCAGTTGCTAAGGCGTTTTGGATGGTTGCTTGGGCTTTGCTAGGTGGTTGGTTTAATGTGTTCTGGGTGGTTCTGAATGTTTTATCTGAATGTTTTTTTGTGTATCCCCATTCAGTTCCTAGGGTGTTCTGAGTGGTTCCCAGGGTATCACAATATTGTTGCTAAGATGTTCTAAGTGTTTAAATTAATTACCATGCAGTTTTAAGAGTGTACTTGATGGTTGCCAGGGCACTACAACATGGTTGCTAAGAAAATTAAGCAGTTGCTGGGACTGTGCTAAGATGTTGCTCGAGTGTTATGGGTGGTTGTTAGGTGGTTGATTACAGGCATATGTCAAAATAGCCCACCCTCAGGTCATGTGACGCCATGCGAGGAGCAGAGTGGTGTGAACCATGAGCTCTGCTCACTTTGATGTTTTTAAATTATTTTCATGTTATAATCCAATGAGATTCGATACACATTTACATATTTGTTCTTTGAGGTAAACATGGCAAAGAAGTCAAAATCCTCAAGCTCTGGAGATATTAAAAGACACTTACGTGCTCAAGATGAAACCTCTGGCAGGCCTGCAGACCGAGGACTCGATTTGGATGGCACGGCCAGGGAAATTCAGCATCAACTGTCCAACAGGTTTGTGATGCTGACGAAGGTTTTTGCTGTCTTGGAGGAAAAATTTGGGAAAAAACAACATACGAATTGTTGGAATTCCTGAGCATGAAGAAGCCAGAGATATGGTGAAATTCCTAGACAAGCTCTTCCCAAGTCTGCCCAACATAACAGGCCATAAGCTGGAAATCGATAATCGACAGCATACTGTCCATTAACGGCCTTCCAGCCAGGCACCTTCCAGTGGCCCAAAACAGGGCATTAAGTGTTTGGGAATTTTATTGCAAGCAAATTTGTCTGATTTAGTTCATTTTGATCCCTTAACAAAAAGATTTTCGATTGATGTGTGCAGGTGAGCTTCATTAAATTTATCTATGATTGGGAAGGTTATTGTAATTAAAATGAATTGTATTCCAAAATTCAACTACCTGCTACAATCTCTCCCTGTAGAGGTCCCCCTCTCTTATTTCAAGCAATTTGATAGTATAGCGAAGTCCTTCATTTGGAATGGAAAGCGTCCCAGGTTAAATTTCAAGAAGTTACATAGGCCGATTGACATAGGTCATGTTGGGGTCTCATTCCCAGATCTCAATATTATAAGTATTTACAGCTGTGCCACCTACTTTTCTCTGTTTTTGTGAGTGGAGACGGAAGTCAGATCGAGCACCCTCGTTCCCAGTGTGGTGTGCGGAGATGGGGAGGGTGGCTGCCTTTGAGGAGGAATCGAGCAGAGCGATGGGAGTTAGGAATTTTTTCAATAAGTAATGGGGCAATTATTTAGCGTTTTTGGGGGACTCTCGAGGAGGGGCGGCGGAGAGAGTAATTTAGAGTTTTTAATTATACTTGATTATTGTATTTATTTATTTTTTGTTGTGTTTGTTTTTTTTATGTGTGGGTGTCAATATTCTATTGACCACAGGGATGTTCATAGGGTGTGTGTGGGGGGAGGGTTTATAGTGGGGGTTTAATGTTAAAAGTGATTGATTCATTTTATATATATATATATATATATATGTGTGTGTGTGTTGTTTGTTTATTTGTGTTAACTTGTGAATCAATACAAATATTAATTGCAAATGTTTGCATGGATGATAAGACATAGCTATTTTAATGAAGAAAACTGAATGTCAACACAGAACTGTGCAATCTTCATTAAACAGCACATGAAGGCCCAAAGGAAACTGTTTTAACTAAAAAAAAGAGCCCACCCTCAGGTCTCTGTGATATTCTGGTCTACACATAAAGGTTGGGTCCTTCCTTCAATGTCAGTGGTATTTATTTCTCATGATTTATTGCCTGCCAGGTGAAAATTGGAAATCTGTTCACCTAGAAAACTAGTACCACACATTTCCTTAATAAGCAGGATGTCTGAGGTATCTTTCATGCCTATAGACAATGCCAAATTTTATATTTAAGGTTAGGAGTTTTAAAACTCATTAAGTATTAGAAGTAGCAGTGATGATGAATACAAGTAGTGCTAGTGTGCTTATTTCCTTTGATAGCTAAAGTATTACAAAACTAGCATCTTTAGGGAATATCCCTTGACATTATCAAACACCTAAAGACGTTCTTTATGATAATAACACACTGTCAAGACATGTTGCTCAATCAAACCTCCTAATTTCCTTTCATCTGTTTCTCTGTCTATAATTAGTAACTGTCTGGATCAGCAGGATGGAAATGCCTATTGCTTGATGTTGTCTCCACATCAGACAGAAACCTATAAACCTAAACCCCTGCAGTCTAAGCAGGAATGTCCCATTGCAAGTCAACCTTCTTTATTCCTGAAGTTTACAGCCAAATAAAAAAATAGAAAGAACATTTTAAAGCTTATTATTAGTGGAGTTTGCTAAAGCAAGTGTCACCTTTATTATTTCCCCTGCTGAAAGATTGCAAAGAAATCCTTAACCCTGTGTGCTTCACTTTAACTTGCACTGTTTGTGCTACCAAAATGAATAACTTTTCTAAGCAATGAGACTTATGATTTCTTCTGGCAGACAATAAAATGTCAAACCAATATAATAATAGTGCCAAAAAAAATGAAATAATAATACAAAGAAATCACATATCTTAAAAGAGAAACCTAAGCCATTTCTAGGAATAAGACTTGGGGCTCTATTGACTTGGGTCAGTAAGCAAACACCCTAATCAGGCTAATCAAGCCTCAGAGAGGGATAAAGGCTGACTGGAGACTGCAGTGGGACAGACAGAGACATTTACGGACAGCTGTCTGACACCAGTGTGTGTATGTTTTTGTCTTTTGGTTCAGTTTTATATTAAACTATTATTTATATTGGCAAGCCGGTTCTCGCCTCCTCCTTAACCCTTTAATCTCTTTACACACATACTGTAGCTATGCCGTGGAAACCCCCCACAACACCTTAGCATTGTGGCGGTGAGTTTTGAAGGGGCAAGCACCACTCACATTTACTTAAAGATCCCATATTATGCACATTTACAGGTTCATAATTTTATTTTGGCGGTATACTAGAATAGGTTTACATGCTCTAATGTTCAAAAAAACACATTATTTTTCTCTATATTGTCCTCTTTTCACCCTCTTTCTGAAACGCTCTGTTGTAGCTCCTGTCTCTTTAAAGCCCCCCCAGTCTCCTATGATTAGTCTGCTGGCCCAGTCTCTTGTGATTGGTCACCCGCTTAGAGCATGTGTCGAAAATGTAACGGCTCTGACCATAACCAAGTTTCAGCTCCTGAGACTTCCCGAGCAATGCATACCTGAGGCGGGCATTATGTAGATGTGTTACATAGTGACATAGCTACTCATACAGTAATGTATGAGTAATGTATGAGTAATGTCATGGAAGTAATGGCTGGACTGCAAACCAGGCATTTCAGGCAGTTCAGGAGCAGTGTTTTCTGTGGGAGAGAGTAACTCCCTTTGGTCTGGACTTTGTGCAGACCTTTTACATGCACAAACAGCTTTATTACACACTAAAGGAAATTATATGCATAATAGGGCCTCTTTTAAAAAAATTTAAAAATCTTGTAAGTGGTTTTAGTACATTGTCATTCTGTCACAAACTTGTTGCTAAGATGCTATGAGTATTTTTAGCTCATTCAAGTGCAAGTGCATCAACACAGATTCCCTGTGAAATGCTCTCTGAAAGAAAATGCATAATTTTTCATGAAGAACATCAATGATATTAGAATGACGATCAGCACGTGATCATTCTGAGAGCAAAACCCTGGAAGAAATAGTACAGCATCTTAAAATGTCGACCTGCTGCCTTGACACAGAAATAGGCAATGCTTCACTCATTTCACGCACGTTTCTAAAGTCCCTAAAAACTGCAGTTGTCAACCCCATTTTAATAAAAGGATAACTCTATATTAAACAACTACAGATCAATCTTAAATATTTATTTCATAGGCAAGATCATTGAAAAGGTTGCTTTCAGTCAGCTGAACAAATTCTTAAACTCAAATGGCTACTTGGAAAATTTCCAGTCTGGTTTCCGACCGCATAACAGCACAGAGACGGTGCTCATAACGATACTTCATGACATTCGCTAAATACTGAATCATGCAAAAAATCAGTGTTGGTATTACTTGATCTCAGTGCTGCCTTTGACACTGTTGACCACAACATTCTACAAGACATATTGTAAAACTGGGTGGGGCTCTCAGTAGGTCAGCAGTATGTTCAGGTCATCTCTAGAAAGGAGGGGTTACTTTGTGAACAGAGGCAACTATGAATCTGAGTGGACATCCATGACAAGGGAATCCCACAAGGCTTGCACTGCTCCTGTTTAACCTGTAAATTCTCCCACTAGGCTTAATTATGAATTACTGATTGCACTGCATCATTTTATTTCTGTAATTTTTTTTTTTCCATTTGAATAATTTAAAAAATTTACATTTATTTTATTACATTTTATTCTTATTTTTTGTTCTTAATTGGTTAAAAAATTTTATTTTATCTTGTATTTTCTTTATCATTTTATGTAAAGCACTTTGAATTGCCATTGTGTATGAAATGTGCTATATAAATAAATTTGCCTTGCCCTTGTTGGTTGCCAGGGTATCTCAGTTTTGTTGTTAAAATATTCGGAGTATTTTAATGTATTCTAATGCAGATGCTAGGGTGTTCTGGGTGGTTGTAAGGATGTTGCTAGGTGGTTACTAAGGAATTCTGGGTGGTTGCCAGGGCATCACAATGTCATTGCCAAGGTGGTCTGATTGTTTTCAGCACATTCCCATGCAGTTGCTAGGGGGCATTCTGGTTGGTTGACTGGGCATCTCAATATTGTTGCTAAGAAATTCTGAGTGTTTTAGTGTTTTCTAATGCAGTTGCTAGGGTGTTTTAGGTGGACTATAGGAGGTTGCTAGGTGGTTGCAAGATGTTCTGACTGTGTTTCAACCACCCACAACACCCTAGCATTGTGGCAGTAAGTTTTGAATCTTTAAGCACCACTCACATTTTCTTCAAAATATTTAAAAATCTAGTCTGTTTATGTTTCTGTCCATGTTTATTGGCCCAAGAGAGCAACATAAATGCATAAAACAGCTGTACTGTTGACATTTGAGCTATGTGTGCAAGTCATAGAACCCTTAATGCCAAGAATGTATGCACGCATACACACAAAATTTTGTTGTATATATGAAATCTGTTTGTTGATGTAGACAGTACAGTAAATAAATTCAACATGGTTGGAAAAGGTTTATCACTGCAAGTCGTAACTTTGGCACCATGTTGATTTTTCTTAAAACTTTATGAAAGCAATTAGATATTTTGTGTGTGCGTGCGTGCGTGTGTGCTGGCATGGGTATGATGAAGATTTCAGGTTTGTGCTGTGTTTTCTGCTGGAGTCTTCAGAAAGCAAGGTCATGGCATCATTAATGTAGCAATCAATTTGAGTAATGTTAGAGCAGCCAGATGAAGGAGTCACTACTCTCCTGGTTTCCTGTTCCGGAGGGCCTCAGGGCCATGCTGGAGGAAGACAAAGACACAACCACCCCATACATACAGCTAATAAAGATTTCAGATGTGCTACCAGGGGGGAAAAGACTGGAGTTGGTTGTGTAGTACCGTTAAGAAATGTGAGGTGAGTCTCAAGACAGAAGCACCTATGGTTGTGATTCACTGGGTGTACATTAAAACAGTGTTCTGCCATTGACAGCTCTTAAAAATTTGTCATCTAAAAAAATAATCTTATAAGGAATTCACATATTCACATTATAATACAATGCACACAATGGAGGTGTGACTCAGTGGTGATGCAATTAACTTCTACCAAGTGGAAGATGCCAATATGGCATCACTGTAACATATTTGCACTACCAGTTAAAACTTTGGACACACTTGACTGAATTTACATTTCTCATGGCCTTAAAAACCTTTTGGTCTTACAGTATGTGTATAGGTTTGAAATAAGTTTGTAGATTTGTAAACAAAGGCTTATGCATACATTTATTGGCACAACAAAAAATAAAAAGAGAAAGATTTTAATTGATGAGTTGATGAGGAAAATCAGCAAATAAATGCCCAACGTGCATCTGTACTCCTTCAATATAGTTTGAAAAGCATCTCAGGATGCACATCATAAAGCTGCTTGAGAGAATGACAAGAGTGTGAAGAGCTGTAATCTAGTCTACATTGAAAAAGCTAAAATATCCGAAGACTTTTTTAGATGACTACATAATTTCCATGCTTCCATTTGTGTCATGTCATACTTTTGAATGTGGATAATAGGTATATTGTAAAAGTAGATAAATCCATCCTATCTAAATTTAATGTGAGAACCAGTTAAAATAAACAATTCCCTTATAACAATTGTTGGGAACACTGATTCATTTTAGTGAGTCAGTTCTTTCAGACAGTTCATGTAAATGAGCTAGTATACATGAATGATTCACTGATTCCCTTTGTCCCTGTGTAAGCTTAAACATTTATAGATGTAAAATATTTCCTTCTTTAAACAGCTTCAATGTGGTTATCGACGTTTTGTTAGTAGTCTGTAATGCTGCTATCTACTTTTTTTAAATAGTTGCTTGACTGTAGTTTAACTACAGTACTACCATCACTGATATGAAAGGGTTAAAGCTAAATTTACCAAGACCAACCACACTAGCAAGCTGTTATATCATCACACTAATGTGTACAAGTGAAAGAGATGTTTATTGCTTAATCATGTGGAACGGATACCATTGAAGTAGAAACAGACCTTGTATAAAATCCAGGAGGTTACTACCTATCTCTTAGAAACCATACCAAGCAACATACATTAATTCCTGACAACACAGCCACCCACACCTGTGAGCATTGAAGAACTTAATGGGGTCGAGTACCGAGCCTTGAGGCACACCATCATCACTTTTTCCATCTCCTAACCCAAACTGTCCATGTGAACACATTTAAAGTTGACTAAATGAAATGCTCCATGAGACATCATTTAGGCGAGTTTAAATGCACAGTCTCGATCACAACCTTTTCACAGGGACACGTTAAACTGAAAGGCACTACCTACTGATCTACTGAACAAGCAGTCACAATAGCCTTTGTGTTGCTTTAAACATGCTCATTTAAACAGAGCACTGTGCTTAAACTACAATATTGCTCAAGTTGCCACACCCACCTACAAAAGACTTTTTCAAAAAAAGCCATGTTTGAGCTTGGCTACACTAGTATGCAAACATTACAAATTAAATGTTAGGAAAACTGACCAATGAACAGTAGCAAATCAATGTGTATTTCAATTGTTTTATTTTTTAAATAATTTTAAAGTAATATTTCACCCAAAAATGTACATTTTGTCATCATTTACTCACCCTCAGAAGCCTTAGTCACCTTTAACTTTTTGCACCTTTTTCCGTACAATTATAATGAATGGTGTCTGAGGCTGTCAGTTCCTGGCATTCTGCCTAACATCTCCTTTTGTGTTCCACAAAGAAAAAAGTCACACTGTGACATTAGGGTGAGTAAATAATGGCAGAAATGTCATTTTGGGGGTGAACTATCTTTTTAAGGAAGCAATACTTACATGTAACATACTGTATGTTAACATTGCTTTGTCATTCGTAGTTCATGGCATGAGACAATGATCTTACAAACAACAATGCTGTTTTGCACATTATTTTGCTATTCAAAAGAGAAGCTGAAGCGATACAGTTACTGCTTTACCAAGTTATAAAAAACTCATAAAAAACTAATAGCAAATGTACCGCATTGTGGGTTAGAGGGAAAACAGCTAGTCTGTAGCTCTAATTCTGTCATACTCTGGCATTATGCAACACTGACCTAATGAGACGTGTTATAAAACCATACATGCAATGCAGCTATGCACACAGACGCTTAAGAATGAAAGAGCAGTGCATACAGAAACTATAAAGTGTATTTCACAGATGCTTAAACAGACATTGACCAATCAGTCATTCGACTTGAAATGTTTAATATGTTAGCTAAGCAACACTATTTGTGATAACATATGTAATGCTGCTTAGCACAGATAATGGTGCCATAAAGGTCTGCTGGCAATGAGGGTGGAGATGAAATATTTGTGACGCTCTTATAGGACTAATAATTTGCCTTGAATGACCAGGGAGGCTATCCATTTGTCCGCTGCAGGATGTAAAGGTTGGGAATGGCGCTCCCATACTGGGCTTTGGGTGATTAAAGGTGTGTGTGTGTGTGTGTGTGTGTGTGTGTGTGTGTGTGTGTGTGTGTGTGTGTGTGTGTTTTAAAAAAATGTGTGTACGTGGGTGAGGTTTAATGCTCACATGCTAGAGCTCAGCTAACCCAGATAGACACATACACACTCTCACATACAGTATACTGCCATATTGTTGGATTTGCAACGTGGCACAAAATGACTGACCTGCTTTTATTATATTTTTGTTAGGATTTCATTAAATTGTTTAATCTCTGTTTTCTCTTTGTAACAGATAAATCTAAAGTTTTTCTGCCTAAACCACAGGCGTAAAGCAAACTAGATTTTTATTGTACATTTTGTGAGAAATTGCACTTCAATAGGGTTGGTCATTTTGAAATTCTCATGACTGCAACATGAAAAAGATGCTCATTATTCAATTCTCATTACCGCAGTCCAAAAAAATGGCCATTATTATATTCTCATTACCGCTGTTGGATTATACATGCAGAAGAATAGAAACGACATGATTTGAATCTAGGATTTAGCCTTTTAATCCTGGAATTCCTCTGCATCATAAAGTAATGGACCAAGCCTCAGCTTCCTACTGAAGGCCTGTCTTTGGACAATAAAATGGTCAAGACACTCTAAACAACCTAATTTACATTTACATTTATGCATTTGGCAGACGCTTTTATCCAAAGCGACTTACAGTGCACTTATTACAGGGACAGTCCCCCCGGAGCAACCTGAAGTTAAGTGCCTTGCTCAAGGACACAATGGTGGTGGCCGTGGGGATCGAACCAGCGGCCCTCTGATTAACAGTTATGTGCTTTAGCCCACTACGCCACCACAACTCAATTTAAAGCAAAAGGGTCATGTGTCAGAAAGGCCCCTCTGCACAACCTCCTGAACTTCCACGCAGAGTTAAAGCAGAATTTTCCTTGAAAGGTTTCCAAAAGACCATCAGATTTGCACAACTCAAATAAAGTCAGAGTACTTTACCGATTTAGCCTTCTAAAATGTACAGAATGCATTCAATCCATGATTTATACAAGACCTAGTCTTGCTAGATAATTCAGAAATTTTCTATGAACTGTGGTAACTTGTGTAACTGACAAATTAATGATTATATCCTGATGTACCTCTTTAAAATGTGTGTACTGTTTTATCTGTGTGGTATAACCAAGGAATTAACCAGTATGATTTGTAACCAAGGATTTTCATGTTTTGTTAACTACACGTATAATAGCTATGAAAAAAATGTCATGTTTAGTATGTAAGTGTTCGCTGGCGTATGTAGAGAAAGCTGATGACAACGAATATCATGTCTCTTGTAATATTCTCAAAATAGAAAAGTTAATGATTAAATATGCACTACTTTTGAGCTGGAGATTTGTAAGATCCTGAAACAAAGGACCATAAATCAACTGTCGGACAAGACAGCCCAGTTGACCATGTGACTCTGAAAAGTAACCTGATTGGCGCAGGACACTTTTGGGGATGTGGCCAATTTCAGTTAAAATGTTTCCAAACAAGAAGAACATGTTCTCTTCTCTCTTCCTCTCTTGTCTTTGCTCATCTGATTGCTCCGCTGACTGCCAGGTCCATAACATGTGAGGCCCAAGGAAGCTCGAGACTTGACGTCCGAGAAAGCTTGTCACACTCTACGGTTCACACACCCATGAGAAGGCCTCACTTCAAAGCCAACCTCATCATTCATACAGACAATAACTCTGGTCCAAAAAATCGACGGAATGAACTTTCGACCAAGAGCCAAGAACCAAGCAACATAAAGAACGCAAGGAAACTCCACTACACGCAAGTACATCTCCAATATTGTGCTAAAAGTGCTGGTGTATTAATTAAATAATTTGGGTAATCCAATAGCAAATCGATGTAGACTCAAAGAAGGATAAATGGTTCTTAAGGCAGTGTCAACAGACTCCATAAAGTAAATTTTCACTGTACTGATAATTTATTTCACATTCTGTCCCTCTTTTCACCAACCTGTCTCATGTATATATGTGTTAGATTAGATTTATGTTTATAATAGTAATAAAGTTTGTCTGTATTCAAAGATGATTGACTGTGGTATATTTTGATAAATAATCTCATCACTGTTTCTAAGAAATTTAGCTTCAAAACTGTACCTAAATATGTGTGATATTATTTTCAATAAGCCATGAGAATAATATCACTCAAATTAAATTGAATTGAATTAATCATAATTCATTTATTAAAGCTAATTCATTACAGTAGAAATTGTGAGTTGATAGAACTTGACATTGTATTACGATTTCAATGGTGGACAATAATCGAGTTATTTGTTATTTATCTAATTTATAATGGTTGTTGAACGTGACTAATTCTTTTATATATTTCATTTACCTAATAATGTACAATAAGGAGTTTCATTTAGTTCATAGCTCACATATTTCTAAATTTAGCATACAAAATATCCTTACATATAATGGTGTGAGAATGAGAGCAATTAATTAACAGTTCCTTTCCTAAATGTTGCATACCAAATATCCTACACCACTATGTAAAATAAACTTGGTCACAATGATATTCTCATTAATGCGATGTAAAAAAAAAGACATCATTGTGATGTTCTTATTACAATGAAACATGAAAAAAGTTGGTCATTATACAATTCTCATTACCGCAACGCAAAAAGTGATGGTCATTATGAAATTCTCAATACTGCAACACAAAAATTGCTCATAATTAAATTATCATTACCGCAACATGAAAAAGATGCTTATTATGAAATTCTCATTACCGCAACATGAAAAAAGATGATCATTATGACATTCTCATAACTGAAACACAAACAAAATGGTCATTATTATATTTTCTGTACTGCAACTTGAAAAAAAGGTAATTCATTGTAATGTTCATTACCGTAATGCAAAAAAAGATGAGCATTATGATATTGTCATTACCGCCAACATGAAAAAAAATAGTTTATTATGAAATTTTCATTACCGCAATACAAAAAAGATGGTAATTATTATATTTTCATTACTGCTATGTGAAATAAACTTGGTCATGATGATATTCTCATTAATGCAATGCAAAAATATGGTCATTATGATATTCTCATTACCGTAACATGAAAAAAGATGCTTCTTAATTCTCATTACTGCATTATGAAATTCTCATTACCGCAACACAAAAAATAAGTCATTATGAATTTCTCATTGCTGCAATGCAACAAAAAATAGGTCATTATGACACTGTGAAAAAGATACTCCTTACCAAATTCTCATTAGCGCAAAGCAAAAAGATGATCATTATGACATTCTCATAACTGAAAAGCAAACAAAATGGTCATTATTTTTTTTTTAGTACCGCAACATGAAAAAATTGTCATTCTGAAATTCTCATTATCATTACATAAAAAAAGATGATAATTTTGATATTGTCATTACCGCAACTCAAAAAAAGATGGTCATTATTATATTCTCATTATAGTCTTATTGCTGACACGTGAAAAAAACACATCATTATTATATTTTCAGTACCTCAACATAAAAAAGATGGCCATTATGAAATTATCTTTACTGCAATACAAAAATCTGTGGTCATTATGAAATTATCATTACCGCAATGTGAAAAAGAATAATCATTATGAAATTATCATTACCACAGTACAAAAAAATGGTCATTATTATATTTTCACAACTACATTTTAAAATAAAATAGTTCATTATGAAATCCTCATTACCGCAACATGAAAAAAGATGGTCATTATGACATTTTCATCACTGCAACGTGAAATAAACATGATGGTAGATCATGAAAAAAGAGATGGTAATTTTCCCATCACACAACCCCAATTTCGGAAAAGTTGGGACAGTATGAAAAATGCTAATTAAAACAAAGAAATATTGATTTGTAAATGATAATCACCCTTTGCTATATAGAAAGCTCTACAACTACACATTATATGATGCTTTACAATGTGAATTTCATTTTTTTTTTTTTTAATGTACAGTATTTTCAAATCAGATGATTGTAACACGCTCCAAAAAAGTTGGGACAGGCGAGTGTTTACCACTGTGAAACATTACCATTTCTACTAATAACACTTATTAAGCATTTGGGCACTGAAGACACAAGTTTGTTAAGTTTAGAAAGTGGAATATTCCCCTGTTCATCCATTATGGTGGTCTTTAGCTGCACAATTGTATAAGGTCTTTGTTGACGGATGGTCAGTTGGAGACAGGTCTGGACTAAAAGAAGGACAATCTAGCATCCACATTCTCTGCTTACACAGCCATGCACTTGTAATCTGTGCAGTATGTGGTTTGAAGTTGTTCTACTGGAAAATGCAAGGATGTGCCTGGAAAAGATGGTGCTGGATGGCAGTATATGTTGCTCCACAATTTATACATATCTGTCTTCATTCATGGTGTACTCACAGATGTGACAGACACTGACTTTTGGACCTGACACTAATAACAGCTTGGATGGTCCTTTTTCCTCTCTGGCCGGGATAACACAACGGTTGTGTTTTTCAAAAACTTGAAATTTGGACTCTTTCAATATTGCAAAGAGTGAATATAATTTACAAATGACTCCTTTTTGGGTTTTTTTTTTTTTTTTTTTAGCTTTTTTTTCATACTGTCCCAATATTTTCGGAATTGGGGTTGTATTCTTATTACCACAATGTAATAAATCATGGTCATGATAATATTCTCATTATCATAACATTAAAAAAAATGTGTCATTATGATTCTCTTATTACAGCTATGCAAAAAAATATGGTCATTATGAAATTCTCATAATGGCAACATGAAAAAAGATGGTCATGATGATATAATCATTACCGCAGTGGGGGAAAAAGATGGTCATTAGAATATTTTCATTACTCCAATGTGAAAAAAATGATAGATTATTCAAGTTTAAATTATTTATACATACTAGTAGTACTCTCTTGGTATTGTCTTTCATTTTCACTGATTTTAATGAAAAATATAATTGTACATTGTACAGTAGTTTAAAAAATTACTGTTACCTTAATAAGAATCATCATTGACAACAATGAGAATATTAAAAGGAAAACGGCTTGATGTGTTACAGCAATGAGAACTGGGGGGATAGATGTGCTTAAGTGTCCAGAAAATAATAGCACAATGCCAAAAATCATATTATTTGAGCTAAGGTTTAAGGTTAGGACATGTTCTTTACAGGTTTCATGAGAATCACCCAATAGCACACCTTTGCTTGACAAGCACAAGCTTCCATAACAAATGCCACTAATTGGAAACACATAAACAAAGTGACAATTTCTTAATATTTTGTACATCGAAAATAATATATTCACTCAATGTCTTAATGTGTATTAAGACTATGACATTCGAAATGAAGATCTGACTACAGTAACACTAAAAATATTTGAAGCTTGGCTTTAAAAAGCTTGAATAGCCATAATAATCAAGGTGAAGTTGTGTTCATTCACAGATAATGAACAGGAGGTGGCCAATGTGACCTCACACTTTTCTGATTTTGGCAGAGCCAATTGAGCACTGATTTCATGGGATGATGATATTAGTGCATTCGCACACCACACGTTGAACACACACACACACACACACACACACACACACACGCACACACACACACACTGACCTCTAAATCACACTCCCACCACACACACACAATCTTCTGGGTACCTTAAAGTTATTAAGGTGCAGCTTTCTAACAGTATACCCAAGAGCATTTAAGCTATATAATGACTTATCCATCCAAGACACATTTCATATGAAGTTAACTGACTCTATAAGCTTTTTTTGCCCAAACCATTTCAGAGGGTTTTGAAACCATGCTTTGCCTGTAATATTGCATGTTATCTGTGCTTGGTAAGGCAGTTTCTTCTTTTCTTCAAAAAAGAGAAATCTAGTATTCTCAGTAGGTGTATATAAGATCAGTAGTAACAGTCACTAGAAAAATACTGTCTCAGAAGATTGTGTTTGTTTCAAATGCTGTATGTACTCCAAGACAAGCACTGCATGCTAATTAACTCTCCTACCTTATAATTACAGAAGGGCAAATATAACCTCTGATGCAGTACTGCTGTGCAAAATGACACATATTTACATCTGGATACCTAAAGATTTGTGCTCTTGACATTATAATCGTGTGTGTGTGTGTGTGTGTGTGTGTGTGTGTGTGTGTGTGTGTGTGATGTATGAATGCCTTTGACATGTGGAGTGGGTGGATTGTGGGATGTGGGAGAGGTGAGAGCCCTTGTGGCAAAGCTCCAATGCAAAAGTTTAAAGTGCCATGTGTGCCTCCCGGCTACAGATGTTCCAACATAAACATTGACACCTCATCAGTCCAAAAAACATTAAACTGGAGGTGAGCATCAGCCCTGCTAACCCAATGATTTTCACAAATTTCTCAATACTGAGAACGCATTTTCAAAACACGTCACGCAGTCATATCTACCAACAGTTATACGAACACAACAGTTAATCTTTCATCCAAAACGCCCTACAACCATCACAACACTTTATAAATCTCTCAAAATCAATGAATTTTACTAAAACACTGGTAAACTGTTTCCCCCAATAGAAATACTTTGTCACTCAAAAACACATGACCTAATAAACACGAAAAACAGGAATCATTATAAGAAGTTTAATTTGGGCTTTCTGTAGGGTATGCTTGACTCTTTACATATGTAAACCAATATTCTGTTACAAAGCAAGAGAGGCACTTCACTGTGTAAAATGTACTCCATTCTACACTAACAGAAGGGAATGAATCTCAAATGCTGCAATTGTGCTTTTCTGTACATTCATACATCTGTGCATGTGGCGCAACAATTCCAACAGAACAAAAAAGTACAAAATGAAAAAAAGTAACAAAGTCACAGTCAAAAAAATACAAGTAGTTGTACAGCCTCAATTTACAGTACATCATACTGTCTACTGTAATGTATGTCTGTTAGGTTCACTTGCAGAATGCATATCCACATGAAATATGGATTACGTAATCAGATTACAAAAATCAAGCATTTGTAATTAGATTAAATTACATTTTAAAATGCTTGTAGTCAGGTTACAATTATTGTTTTATGGATTACTTGATTACATTATAATTAGGCAGTATAAAGTATACTAAAGTATAAAAACAAGGTATAATTTTTTATAATTTATTGATCCCTTTAATTCTTCTTTTCAGATACTTTTTCAAAACCTGATACAAGCCACCAGCCATAATTAGACTGAAGGTGGAGCGGTAATCCGCACGTAAATGCCGTACTGATTTCAATAGTGTGGTAAAATTTTAGTTTCACAAATTGCTTTTGTAGGCCTACACAAAATCAAAAATGCACCTGAATTGGCCTTTGCTTTTTTGATAACTTTTTGCAAACAAAACTCTGGATGGATGGCATTTGTAATTTCAAAATTGCTGGAGCCATTTTTTATTTAATTCATAAACAGACAAGTAGCGATTACAGTTTTTCTCAGTCAATTTGATACATTTCTCCAAACTATAATCAGTGCTCTCAAAACAGTTCACACAGCTGACGAAACAGACACTCAGTTTTGCAAAACAGTTCATTTTCACTGCATAATGAAGCAACATATTGTTTGTACATCAAAACTATAGATGTGTTCCCTGTTGAATTCAGAACATTTTCAGCTATAGACACACAAGTCTATGATTGAAATAACACATTTATCATAAAAAAGACCTTCCAAATGTTTTTTAAAAATGCCTCTAAATTTCTAGTTGTTCCTGCTCTTCTTCTGGAAGGATGATGAAGAAGTTTACTGTAAAAAACAAAAAAACAAAAAACAAAAGTAGCAGTCTTGCTCAATTGTATGGACCTAAGGCAGCACTATAAGCACAGATGGTACAGTAATTGTGGGCATTGATTGACTGGCATGCAGTGGAATGGCATTTCTCCCTCTTCATTTTTGTTGAGATTGAAGTCACTATAGATCTACTCACATTACGCTGAGCACTTTGTGTGTCTCAGAGAGACCGTGATTCATAATATGATAAATTACAGGAACTATCAGATCATTTGAGCTTCTTCTGTGTTTTCTTTACTCTTCCACCCTGCTGTCCTCTTTCTCTCTGCTCACCATCATTACACCATCTCCATTTGGTCTTTCCTCAACTCATTCAATGCAGAAAACCTTCCTCTTTTCTCATCTCTTCTTCCTCCTATTTTCTCTTCGTTTACCCACTCTACCTCTTCTCATTTTGCACTACTTCTTCCTCATTGTTTGACCTTTGGTCTTACCATGGTACTTTGATAAATACCATGTTAATGGAAGATTATTATATTTATTTACTATGGTATTTACACCAATAATAACATGGTATTAAAAACATTCATTTATTATTGAGATCGGCAGTTACAGAAATACTCAAACCAGCCCGTTTGGCACCAGCAATCATCCATGCAATTATCTAATCAGCCAATCGTGCGGCAGCAATGTAATGCATAAAATCATGCAGATACGGGTCAGGACCTTCAGTTAACGTTCATATCAACCATCAGAATGGCGAAAAAATGTGATCAGTGATTTGGACCGTGAATAATGAATGTTGGTGTCAGACGGCTGATTTGAGTATTTTTGTAAATGCTGATCTCCTGGGATTTTTACACAACAGTCAGAATGGTGCCAAAAACACAAAACATCCAGTGAGCGGCAGTTCTGTGGACGGAAATGTCTTGTTGATGAGAGGTCAATAGAGAATGGCCAGACTGGTTCAAACTGACAAAGTCTACAGTAACTCAGATAACCGCTCTGTACAATTGTGGTGAGAAGAATATAATGCTATTCTGAGATGCGGGTTGATGATGTTTTGGTGACCTACACAAAATTAGGCAGGTGGTTTAAATGTTGTTGCTATAAAATGAAACTTTGCTAATAGCAAGGCTGCAAATCACAAGAAAAACATCTGTGTTATACCCAGGGTTGGGAAGTAACAGAGTACATGTCACAGGATTACGTGTTTAAAATGCAAAATATAAGTAACTGTATTCCACTACAGTTACAATTTAAATCATCAGTAATTAGAATAAAGTTACATTCAAAAAGTATTTTGATTACTGAAGAGATTACTTTGCATTTTATTGTCATTTGTTTCATTTAATATTTAGTCCTTTCAGATGGAAAACATTTATACATATAAATGATGTGATCCAAAGTGCATTTGAACAGCGGTGAAACACTTTCTTATGATGTGTTACATTCATACCAGCAGACAGAGAAGTACGCTTGAAGTACGTTTGGAGCAGAAGAAATAGAAATAAACCTTGTGTAAATTGTTAGCTTTACGCTAAGCTAAAATGCTATTTCTAGCCATTTTACATGCACATGTTACCAGCAAGTAAGATCTAGTAAGATCTTTGATATTAGGACAAAAATCATATTCTTGATTATAATTTATATATTGTTTTCCTGTAAAATATCTAAAAATCCTTAAAACAAGATCAGTTTGATTTATCTTGTTTTAGAAACAACACTGCATAAGATATTTTTTTTTTTATAGAGAATACATTTTTTATGTGTATTTTGTCTTACTGTACTGGCAGAGCTTTTATAGTCAAAACAAGTGAAAAAATCTGCCAGTGCTGAAGAAGTAATCCAAAGTATTTAGAGTATGTTACTGACCTTGAGTAATCTAACAGCATGTTTTACAGCATGTATTCTGTAATCTGTAGTGGAATACATTTCAAAAGTAACCCTCCCAACCCTGGCTATACCTCCTTTAACAAGAACAAGAGCAGTCCTAAGAGTTGACGCAACCCTCCGTTGAACAGACAGGGGAATTGATCAACACTGATTACATTTCTATCTTTTGGACAGTCAGAGCCAAAGTTTCCCACGCACCAGAAATATCACTTACACAGATAAATCTCTACAAATTGGGGATAAAAAGTGATGAGAAGTGCATCCCAAAACTGCACACTTCTGCACTATTTAAATTTGAGGTGTAATAGTGTGAGTATTATGTTAACACTGAAAATGCAACAAGTGTTCTATGAGTACCTGGATAATGCACTTCTTTAAACATCAAAACTGAATGTGGAATATTGGACACTTGCACTAAGTGCTCGCGCCGTACATAGTGGAATGGGCAGACTTGCCTGGCTGCACAGTTAGTCTGACAAAAAAAAAAAATTAAATAATGGAGAATGTAGCTGTAAAGGGATTTCAATGGAAAGCAGGAGGTGAGAACCGGCTTGACAATATAAATACTAATTTAATGAAACACTTAAACAAAAGACACAAACACTCACATGACGGTCAGCTGCCCGTAAACAATCCCTCTCTGTCGGACCACCATCCGCAGTCGGCCTTTATCCCTCTCAGAGTCTTAATTAGCCTGATAAGGGATCAGGTGTGTAGAATCATGACCCGGCTCCGCACTGTCACAGTAGTAACTAGCAAAACTTAATTGAAGACAGAACCTTACAAATGTAAGTTGAGTTCTTTACCATTACCCTGCGATGTGTGTACAGTATGTACGTTGTTTGGTACGAGGTTGGCTAACACGCTAAAGTTTGCGGCAACATGTGGCACGTGTTTGCAACATCACTTCCGTCAGCTGTAAAACAGTGAATGCTTCCGTGTAGTAAAAAAACGTTACGTGTTCCTTTTTGCACGATACTACACTTTGAAAATTCATACAAATACTCTATTGTGTAAGTGCATAGTGTATTTGGGACACAGACCTTGTCTTTATTAAAAATGACACACACAATCTTTGGTTTTCATGCCATTATTTGCTCAACACCTGCAGCACACAGCACAAATAAACACTGTTTGGACAATGTTTTATTTGATTATTTTTAGTGCTGTCAGTTCATATTTGTTTTAAAAACAATTAATAAATGTTTTGTAGTTAATTGCGATTAATCGCAGTTTTGAAAGTGATGAAATTTGACACTATATACTTATTTTCTTGTCAAAATGCTTTTATTTCTAAGGAAAGAAAACAAAAAAAATATGTTGCAATATAATGCTTTATTAACATTTTCCAAAAAAAGCATTGCACAATATAAAGATAGAAATGCACTAAAATAGCACCAATTTGAGTAACATTAATCGTTCCCCAAAGTCTAATTGTGAGTTTGACTAATTGAAAGAAATAATCCCCACATAGGTTGAATATTCATTGCAATGGGCAATAAATCCCTTAAACTCTCATCCTTCGCAATATTAATCTGCTTTGTTACAGAAATCATGAAGCTGTGTTCCCCAGCGTCAAGCTTTGAACTCACTATAAAAAGCGCTTCCAGAAAAAAACGTCTGATTCTGTGTTTTAGTGATCATTAAGACTTGACTTGCTTCTGCCGAAATTAAAATGTGCTTTAGAAGTCCCATCTGGGCTTGTTTTGTACATCATACACTCTTCATCACATTATCACTGACAGGGAAGTGCAGTCAGAGATTCTTTCATTTAAGTATATAACTAACTCTGCAGTTCTATCATAGGCGAGTATTATGACAGTATTACCCATAGAACCACTGTGTTATGCTATTTTATGCTAAGCTTGCAGGCTCATCTTTGTAGAAGGGCTCTGGCACTGTTGTGTGAAGTGTGTGTCTGTTTGTGAAGTGTGTTTCAGTGTAATGATTCCAGGTGGACACATTACAAAGGTTCCACCCTTTACACCAGTGTGTATGCCATATTAATGGTTAACGTGTTAACATTTTTTTTATTAATTGCATGAATTAACGTGTTAATTCTGACAGATCTAATTATTTGATTTGTGCAATGAGTAATTCTTAAACAACATGTGCTTTTGTGAGGACACTGATTCTATTTCTCTTCAATAAACTTTGAAACAGGCATGCTGACTGGGTGTTTCTCTGTTTTTGCTACATTTTATTCTATGGTTAGCCAAAGGAGTGACTAAGAATAACATGTGTGGGAAGCCATTATAAATGTATGAAAGAAGAAGATTTCAGGGAGAGAGTTTAAACATCATGAGGGAGGAGGCTACAGATGAATCTAAAAGTAGATGTGCACAAGAGTAATAATTAAATTGTCCTCATTTCTGCAAAACCCTCTTTACATCATCTCTATAGTTACTATTCTCTATCCATTACTGAGTAGGTAAAAATTATACTGTTAAAACGTGTCCAGGAACATGCAAGGATGCAAATTATCCATTATCTACAGAGCGCTACAGTCTGGTTCCAGAAGTAAAAATCCTATTAATTTTCTCCATAGGAAAATAACTTTAAACCTCTAAAGACAAAACTTTCGTGAGCTCTGAGGTTGTTAATCAATGGTATATGCTTCTGTTGACCCTATCAGTCTGCATTATTTCAACTTTTACTTTAACTAAAACATTTTTTAATCATATTTAATATAGAAATTCTGAGAGAACTGCAGCAAAAAAAGTGCACCAAAAGAGCTCTGCTGCAAATGCCTACTTCCATGATACACATTGATTGACGCAGTCGAGTCGATTTACAATATATACATCTGAATATTTTGCAAATAATTACAAATATATTGATCTATACTTATAATTATAGTCAACAACTGTAAAGCAATATTGTTATATTCCCTCATTAAAGTCAGTAAGTAAACAGTTCTGTTTACTAAGGAAGCATCCCCAGTCAGGATGTAAAGGGCTAGGATTTCCAATTGCGTTTTACACACTCTGCCATGGGCCCAACGGACGCATTCCAAACACCAGCCAGATTAGATTTGGCGAGTGAGCTGGTCAGAACTGCCCATTACCTAAACTATCCCACATAGTGGAAAGCACTCCAGACTGTGCTATCTCCCCACATCCTGTATCAGCACAGGAAGTTCCCTGGAGGACCGGAAAACTGGTGACAGCAAATGTGTCAATGGGAAAAGATGCAACTCAGACCTCTGCTTTATGTTAGTTCAATGTGTGTGGGAAAATAGGAGGGATGAAGAAAGATATACTGAGAATGTAGATCACATGGGTGTTGACAGGCCTGGCTGGTCAGTCTTACTTCATTGTTTTTCTAGTGACTTATGAGTACTTAGTTGGCATCTGACATTGAGCAGTTTGTAGGTTTGGCAAGGTTTTGACATTTCATCAATCGTGGGACACAGCATTACTGGAGTGAGCAAAACCATTTTTTTTTCTTTTTTCGATAAACCCTTCAAGACATACCTTTCACAATCTCTGAAATTGCCAAGCAATATGTGTTTATTTAAACACTGCAAATGCTTGTTATTTCAACGTGTTTTTAAAAAATTGTGTTTAACAGTCAAATTCTTAATGAAGAACAACACTACCCTTAATTCTGGGGCCTGATTTGCTAAAAATACTTCTTAACCTTTGTTCACCGTCTGACACTAGGGGTCTCTCTTGAGCACCAAATATGCCTCTGGTCTATGAAAAAAGGCCAATGAGAAGTTGGTAGATGGTATTTGCATACCCCGCCCCAGACATATGGGTATAAAAGCGGGGAAATACGTCAAGTCCATTCAGACATTTTCTTCGGAGCTGATGGTCGTGTATGCAGTTACACACAAGATTCCTGCTTCTGTTCCTCTCACGCTCTGTCTGCTGTTGCATTTTTGGCGCACTTCAGCGGCTTTCTCCTTCTCTGCACGGCAGTGCAGTTTGCCCCTGGTGCTTCGACAGCGCAGAGAGTTAAAAGAGATATATTTGAAAGAGTGATTTTCTCTATAAAAGAGCAATTTCCTCTGAAAGAGCTTTACACAGCGGTAGTGTAGTTCCTGAATGCGGTAGAGTGCTCTCCGCTTCAGACGGCCACAGGCATTGTCTCGTGTGTCTGGGCAGCGATCACACCGAGGCAGCGTTTGTGGATGGTTCATGCTCTCACTGCGAGGACATGACCATGGCAACGTTGCAGTCGTGGCTTGCTTTCAATAGACAGCACGCCACTCCAGCTGCCCCCCCACGTCACTCCTTCTTCCCACGGGATTGAGGACGATGTGGCTGGTGATGGAGGCAATTTGGGGAGGGCAGCGGGTGCAGCTCCGCCGGGCACGCCCCCTCGGACCACCCGGCACGCTCGTTGACTCGTCTGCCTATCCTCTAGAGCTCGAGGTGGATGAGCTCGCCGCTGCATCGGAGAGCGCGGCGTCTGACGCTGATACTTCCCCTGGGCTGCCACCTTCAGGCCAGCATGCCCAGGCTGAGGCTGAAGCACAGATGTCCGATATGCTTGCCCAGGCTGAAGCCAGCGTGGGGTTGGACTGGAACCCCCCGTCCTCCCCACAGCCATCGCGGTTGGATGACTGGTTCCTGGGGTCTGCGCGCCGCTCACAGCCTCGCCCCCCCCGGTCCCGTTTTTCCCGGAGGTGCATGATGAGCTGATGTCTTCATGGAGAGCACCCCTCTCCACTCATCACAAGCCCTGCTCATCCACTTTCGTTACCCTCGACGGTGGAGCGGCCCATGGGTATACGGCGATTCCCCAGCTGAATAGGGCTGTGCTCCCTTCCAAGGCCTGCAGGACGACATCATCGCTTACTGCTAAAGCCTACAGCGCCGCTGGACAGGCCGCTTCCGCCCTGCATGCCATGGCCATCCTGCAAGTCCAACAGGCCAAGGCGCTCAAAGATCTGCATGAGGGTAGCCCTGATCCCGATGTGTTGCAGGAACTGCGCTCAGCGACCGACCTCGCCCTCAGGGCCACGAAGGTCACAGCGCAGTCACTCGGGCAGGCGATGGCCACGCTTGTGATCCAAGAACGCCATCTGTGGCTGAACCTGGTCGAGATGCGTGAGTCCGACAAAGCTCGCTTCCTCAACGCCCCCCTCTCCCAGTTCGGCCTCTTCGGCGACACCATCAAGGACTTCGCCCAGCAGTTCTCTGCGGTGAAGAAGCAGACGGAGGCCATCTCTCACATCCTGCCCTGCTGCAAGCCTGCCGCTATGGGCTATGCCCCGTCTGCCCGCCGAGGGCGTCCTCCTGCGGCCAAGAAACACCCTGCTCTGCCTCAACCCGGGCCCAGCTCTCAGCCGCAGCGTCAAGCACACCGCTGGAAGCAGATGCCCCCTGTCTCACAGACCCCCTTGAGGACCCGTATGGCTCCCAGGCACTCCTGAGACATTCGACCCAGGGACCAAGATGTTAGCTCCGGAAGTGGTAAGACCACTCCATCCCTTGGTGGAGGGCTGGGCGGAGAATCCTTTGTTCAGTTTATTTCATTTGCCGCACCCCTCCGGTGCTGCGGTACCCACATTCTCAATAATGAACGAATGTGCCGTTCTCACGGCACTCTGCCGCCAGATCTCAACAGTCCCAGCATGCTGGATGCAGACAACGACTTCAGCCCCATGACTGTTCCCCGGCCAGCCGGTCCGACGAGTCTAGAGGATGCCTACGTTGGACCTCCTCCTCAGTCGCTAACGGGGCGGCCCCTGCCGGGTGTGCGGAGCAAGGTAAGTGTTTTGAGTCTTTTCTCAGCACCAGAGCCTCGGGACGCATCTCCACCTCCCGACGCCGCTTTACCTGCTCCGCCCTGCCGGGTATGTCAAAAATAATCGTCCCCTTGGTGCCTCTAGCACGGAGTTTGGACGCGTGGCTCTCACTTCCCAACCCATCTCGCTGGCTGGCCCAGACCATCCGACTCGGTTACACAATTCAGTTTGCCAGGCCTCCGCCCCCTTCACTGGCGTCCGCTTCTCCGCAGTACACGGCGAACATGCCAAGTCCCTGAGCATGGAAATCGCTACTCTCTTACTCAAAGATGCGATAGAACCTGTCCCTCCAAACGAGATGAAGAAGGGTTTCTACAGCCCTTACTTCCTCGTACTGAAGAAAGGCGGCGGATTACGACCAATCTTGGACTTGCGAGTTTTCAACCAAGCGTTGCTCAAACTCCCACACAATGGTCCCCTTAAAACTTTTCCAGAGGCTCCTGGGGCATATGGCATCCTCCGCAGCGGTCGCACCGCTGGGGTTGATGCATATGAGACCGTTTCAGCACTGGCTTCAGACTCGAGTCCCGAGACGAGCATAGCGCCACGGCACGCACCGTGTGACGATCACCCCCGCCTGCCGCCAAACACTCAAACCCTGGGCAGACCTCTGTTTTCTATGGGCAGGAGTACCCGTACAGCAGGTGTCCCGACGCGTCTTGGTTACGACTGACGCCTCCAGATTGGGTTGGGGCGCCGTGTGCAACGGGCACGCAGTAGCAGACCATTGGAAAGGGGCCCCGCTGCGCTGGCACATCAACTGCCTGGAGTTGTTGACTGTTCTCTTTGCCCTGCGGAAGTTTCTCCCGTTAGTTCGAGACAAACATGTCCTGATCAGGTCAGACAGCACCACTGCGGTAGTGTACATAAATTGCCAAGGCGGCGTACGCTCCCGTCACATGTCACGACTTGCCCATTGTCTCCTCCTTTGGAGCCAGCACCGCCTCAAGTCGCTGCGCGCCACTCACATCCCTGGCAACCTCAATGTGATTGCGGACTCGCTGTCACGACAATGCTTGTCCAGCGGAGAGTGGAGGCTTCACCCCAGTCAGTCCAGCTGATTTGGGAACAGTTCAGCAAGGCCCAGGTAGACCTGTTTGCCTCCCAAGAGACCTCCCACTGCCCGCTCAGGTATGCCCTTTCAGAGGCTCCCCTCGGGGCAGACGCACTGGCACACAGCTAGCCTGGCTGCGCAAGTACGCATTTCCCCCAGTGAGCCTTCTTGCACAGGTGCTGTGCAAGGTCAGGGAGGACGAGGAACAAGTCACCCTTGTTGCTCCTTATTGGCCCAGCCGGGCCTGGTTCTTGGACCTCGTACTCCTCGTGACAGCCCCTCCCTGGCAAGACCTTCTTTCTCAGGGACGGGGCACGCTCTGGCATCCGCACCCAGACCTTTGGAGCCTCCACATCTGGACGGGACGCGGAAGATCTAGAAATGGCGCATGTTCGCAAATTGGTGTTCTTCCCATGCTGAAGACCCACAGAGGTGCGCAGTTAGGTCAGTGCTCTTATTCCTACAGGAGAAGTTGGAAGGGAGGCTGTCACCTTCCACCTTAAAGGTGTATGTTGCCGTTATCGCAGCTCACCACGACCCAGTAGACGGCAAGTCTCTGGGTAAGCATGACCTAATTATCAGGTTCCTAAGAGGTGCCCGGAGCTTAAATCCCTCCCGGCCAAGCCTGTTCCCCTGCTGAGATCTCTCGGTGGTCCTCGCCTGTCTTCAGAGATCCCCCTTTGAGCCGCTAGAATCAGTTGGACTCAGGGCCCTCTCTCTAAAGACGGCCCTGCTGATTGCGCTCGCTTCCATCAAGAGGGTCGGGGACCTGCAAGCGTTCTCTGTTAGCTACACTTGCCTGGAGTTCTGTCCGGCAGACACATGTGTGATCCTAAGACCATGACCGGGCTACATGACCAGGTAGTGATCCTGCAAGCACTGCCCCGGGAGGAGGCAGACCCAGCCCCTTCATTGCTGTGTCCAGTACGTGCCTTGCGTGCCTATTTGGACCGCACTCAGAGCTTTAGGTGCTCTGAGCAGCTCTTTGTCTGCTTTGGGGGACAGCGGAAAGGGAACGCTGTCTACAAACAGAGGCTTTCCCACTGGGTGGTGGATGCCATCTTACTGGCCTATCGCACCCAGGCCATGCCCCCCCCCTTGCGGGTCCGAGCGCACTCAACAAGGAGTATTGCATCCTCATGGGCACTGGCTAGAGGCACCTCCCTAGCAGACATATGTAGAGCAGCCGGGTGAATCGCTTGCGCCTGGCGCCCTTTCCCCTCGGCCGAGGTAAAACTGTGCGCCTTCTCTCCCAGGAGATCCCACCCACCCGGGTCCCTGGTTGATTCCTCCCTAGCCCTTTTGGATCCACAGTTCAGCGGAGGTACTTGCCAACCCAGTCCACTATGGGTACTCTAATCTACCTAATCTACGACTCCTACTCGGACTCCCCCTTTGTGTATTTTCCGCTGTATGGTCCCCTCACAAAGTGGACCCGTGTCTCACTTAGGCAGTTTTTACTGCCCTCCGGTTGCTATGCTGTAGCAACTCCCCCCTACTCAAGGTTGGATCTACCACTGCGCCACGTTCCACATGTTGCCTAAAAAACCCATGTGATGTATTCACCGTATTTACCTCCCCTTTTGGGCAGGTGTGGCCTACGCAGGGTCTTTTCCCCCCTGAAAGAATAGGAAACTGGTTAAGACCCCCTTCCCTCGATGGTGTAAGGGCCCCGCTGTTCTTGCTCTATGCCGAGAAAAATAGAGAGAAAAGAGGCCCAGCCAGGCTTGGCCCGTTCCCAGGTTGGCAAGTGTATCACTTTGTTCCCCTCTAGGGTAACCAAAAGGATACCGATGACTTTTTTGGGGCGTTGTGGTAGGGTACGTGCAGTCTGAAACACAGATGGTCGCTTGTGCACGTGAAATACCTGCCCGCTCCTGTGTCAGCAGTACACGTACACGGCAAAGCGCATGCATGATGTGAAGTGAACACCTAGTCTCGCTTCTTCGACACGACGTCGAAGTGAGTGACAGACGGGGAATGTCTCGGTTACGTATGTAACCTCCATTCCCTGATAGAGGGAATGAGACGTTGTGTCCTTCCAGCCACGTTGCTGAGCCAAGCCACTGCAGTGGCCGGACCATTTCTGGCTCCTCAGAAAAATCCTGAATGGACTCGGCGTATTTCCCCGCTTTTATATATGGAGGTATAAAAAAATACCATCTGCCACCTTCTCATTGGCCATTTTTCATAGACCAGAGGCATATTCGGCGCTCAAGAGAAACCCCTTGTGTCGCTTCTTCGACACGAAGTCACGAAGATAAGACCGTCAATATACCTTCTTATGAACTTTGTCTTGCAAATTTATCCTGAGAATTGTGGTGGGTAGAAATATTGCTTTCCTACTGCATCGTGATCTCAATATCGATTCTTAAATCCCAGGATCGATCTTTTACTCTATGGGCAACCCTCTACAACAATAAGAGTACATCACTCACATTTGCAACCAAATTTCATTTTTACAGTCGGTTGTTTATACAAAAACAACAAAAATATATATTTAATTCTAATCAGACATTGCACAGATGAGATAAAGCACTTCCAATCTCTCATAAAAATAAACATACAGTAAAATATAATAAACGCAATATATTATCATATTTATTGATTTAATACATTGGTGTGTTCATTTAATAAAAAGCTCAAATGTGACCAAAATGATCCAAGTTAGAAGGTCCCCTGTATAATTAACAGCATTAGCTGGAAGATCATTTATTTTACAAGTAAGCAAAAGGGACATTATGGCTCTGTTCCAAAACTTAGTGAGCCGCCTTGCTGACTCCTGCCTACATAGGCAGCTGTCTTCAATGGCAGCATCGTTACTGAAATCATGCCTCATAAGAGAGCAATTTGGAACGCTCAACATATAAGGAAGTTCCACTTCAAACAGCGTTCGTTGAGACTTGATTTCAATAGAGAAGACGTGAGTAATGAGCATAAATACGCAGAGTACACACATATTTTAGGTCAAATAGTCAGTCTTCTATGACATTAAAACATTTTATCAATACCTTTCAATACTGAATGTATTAGAAGTACAGCATATTTATAATCGTAATTTCTCGTTTCATCTGCCATCTTGGATTTATTTTTCCTTCGAGCTCATCATGGTGATGATGATTATCTATCTGGAAAGATACATGTGATGATATCTTAATATTTGTCCAAAACGAGGTATCTTATGAGGTAGCATAATTAAGATACCTACTTTTTGGAACAGCCTTTGCATCGGGTGTGTGCCTATGATGTCTTAAAATGCTGCCTCCAGAGGAAGCTCACTAGGTTTTGGAACGACCCTAAAACTGAAATATACCCATATGAATCGATATCGAATCGAAATCAGAATCAAATCAAATCGAGAGCTTGTGAATCGGAATTGAATCTAGAAATCTGTATCAATACCCAGCCCTACTTGAGAACTTTATTTATTTCCTAAAAAGGTTGTTAATTCAGGCGCTGGAAAGAGATTCACCAATCAGAAAAACTAACGGTTCCCATGGGAATAAAAATCATGACAAAAGAGCTCAACAGAGACCACTTACTCCTAATATTTTATGCCACAAGTATTCTTGTCACTTTGTATACTTTGTATACTATACTTTGAAAAATATTTATGGAAACAAGGCTTCCAGCCATCTAATGGCTTCAAACACCATTATTAGGTAATAAATAAAAAAGGGGTGGCAAAAATCATGACAATATTTGCAGACCATGTTTATTCTTCTGACAATTTACGCCATCTTCCTTGGTGATTCACGCAGGACAGTTTGGTGTGAACGGAATCCATGGTCACCGTAGTGACAGAGGGTAAAGAAACACCAACAATGACCACGGCACAGTCGGTGAGTCATGAGAATGAGGCTGGTTCACAGGAAATACATCCCACACAAGTCCTGTGGGCTGAGCACATTGGGTCAATAAGCAGAACCAACATAAATGGAGAAGGCATACCATAATTCACTTTGGCACTAGGTGGGAAATTAGAGGTATAGACACATATACCTCTGTGTTAACATAATGTTAGCTTAATTCATCAAAATGTCACTCACAAAGTGGAACATAATTGATGCCGTTTAGTGACTCAAAAAAATGACCTAATTTAGTTTGTTATGCTCGGTAGAGTTCTAATTTGCTCATTCAGTTTGACTTGCAAAGTTTTTCAGACATGGCCAACCGCTGGTCAATGAAAATGAGAAGTTTAAGATTTAGAAGTTAACAATTAAATGCACAGCAATGCCTTGAATCTATTCTCCATTTATCAAGCATGTATTGACAGATAACCCTATGGACACAACTGTTTAATGGAATAAACAGAAAAATAAAATATTTACCATTCTGTCTAAACCTGTATAACATTCTTTCTTCTGTGAAACACACTACGCCACCACCACTCTCATATATATATATATGAGAGTAAATGTAAATATATATATATATATATATCTTGAAAGCTGTTTTTTTCACCCAATTGTGAAAAGTGAAAAGTCTATCAAGCTCAGAAATTACCAAAGACATTTTACTCACCCTCATGCCATCCCAGATGTGTATGACTTTCTTTCTTATGCAGAATGCAAATGGAGATGTTTAGAATATCTAAGCTCCATACAATGCAAGTGAATGGTGACCAGACTTTAAAGCACATAAAGGCAGCATAAAAGTAATCCATATGACTCCAGTGGTTTAATCCATGTTTTCAGAAGTGCTATGATAGGTGTGGGTGAGAAACAGATCAATATTTAAGTGCTTTTTTGCTATAAATCTCCACTTGAGTCGTTCTTCTTTTGTTTATGACGATTTGCATCCTTTGTGCATATCGCCACCTACTGAGCAGTTCGGAGAAATTATTGTAAAGAAAAAGGACTTAGATGTTGATCTGTTTCTCACCCACACCTATCATATCGCTTCTGATAATATGGATTTAACCACTGGAGTCGTATGGATTACTATTATGCTTCCTTTACATGTATGTGCTTTAAGAGCTTCAAAGTTCTTGACCGTGTTGACTTGCATTTTATGGTCCTACAGAGCTGAGATATTCTTCTTAAAATATTCATTTCATACACATCTAAACTTTTAACATCTTTTGTTTCACCGTTTTGCAGCAGTGTACAGCAGCTCTGTTTAGGACTGTCCACTAAACTGGAGTGCTGTACATTGAACTGAGCGAGTTAGAATTGAACAATGGGTGTATTATTGCCAGTGTTCTGGGTTCTGTGCTGGCAGACTCACAGCATCTGGCATAATGTGCGTTTGTTACTAGGGTTCCATCTTTGAGTCTCATCTACACCATTCATATTATATAACAGTCTGTTCTGTTCTCAGAAAGCTGCACAAGCAATACACTACATATGATTCCTTTGAAATTCAAGATTTGCACATTTGTTTCAAGGTGCATTAAATCTTCTGTGTAATATTCTTTGACCAGGTGCATTTGGCGATTTGCAATTAAAGATTTAAAGCTGTGGTTCTAACTGATTTTGCTTTATATTTTTCAAATTATTCAAAAAATCTTATATTTGACTAATACATTTCCATGACCTTTCTATGACCTTTCCAAGCATTTGAGATTTCTGGATATACTTTACTGTGCAAAAGTCTTAGGCACATAAATATTTCACCAAACCATTTGTCTTAAGATGGTTATTTATATCTGCAGCTTTAGTGTGTCAATAAGAAATATACATTTTAGACTCCCAAACATTCCTTTTGTAAACAGAATGGAATAGAAGAACAGGGAGTCCTGCAACAGATGTCATGGCCCCCACAGAGCCCCCCACTGAACATTGAGTCAGTCTGAGATTACATAAAGAGACAGAAGCAATTGAGACAGCCAAAACAGATAGAAGAACTGTGGAGAAATCTCCAAGAAGCTTGAAACATCCTATCTGCCAACAACCAAGAAAAACTGTGTCCAGGTGTACCTAGGAGAATTGGTGCTGTTTTTATTTATGTTTACTGGACTTTGTATGACATTAGTTGATAAATGAAAACTATCTATTGCATTATTTTTGAAGACATCCTCACTATGCAACATTTTTCACAAGTGCCTACAACTTTTGTAAATTTCTGTGGAATTAAAAAAATTATTTTGATTTAGACTCATTTGCTAATGAATCATTTATACCGATTTGTGAACCGTTCCAAGTTTCGACTAATTCACTGAAAAGAACTTACCCAATATAGCAATTTATTGAAAAATTGGACATTACTACTCTATGAGAAAAAAAATGACAAAAATATAATGCATTTTAATTATAATTTTTATGCATAAATAATATTTTAAAATATTTAACTTTAGAAATGTCCATAGAATTTCAATTACTTTTTAGATTTCTTTAATTGCCATGACTTTTCCAGGCCTAAAAAAACCACACAATTTTAAAAGAATGTTTCAGACTCAATCTAAGTTAAAGGGTTAGCTCACCCAAAAATTAAAATTCTCTCATAATTTATTATGAGATAAACAATTAATCTTGACATCAGTAGTCTCCATGGCGATCATGATTTCAAGCTCAATTACACTTCCTAGTGGCATCTAGTGCTCTGCGCATGCGTTAAGCACCAGGAAGTGTAATCAAGCTTGAAATCATGTGTATACCTAGAGACTGCAATGGTAAGATGTACAGTGAAAAAGGAGTTACATTTTGGTCTGTTCTCACCCAAAACCATTTAGATCCCTTCAGAAGACATTGATTAAACCACTGGAGTGATATGGATTACTTTTATGCTGCCTTTATGTGTTTTATGGAGCTCCAGAGTTTTGGTCACCATTCACTTTCATTGTGTGACCCTCAGAGCTGAGCTACTCTTCCAAAAATCTTTGTTTGTGTTCTGCAGAAGAAAGAAAGTCATACACTACTGGGATGGCATGAGAGTGAGTGATTGACAAGATAATTTCCACTTTTGGGTGACTATTTCTTTAAACTCAATCAAAAGCATCTGTGGCATAATATTGCCACGTATAAACCATATATCTAAAAAAAAATGACCATTAAAATACACCCTTTTTCAAAAATATAAACACAAGATGTAAAAATTATACATGTTAACATGATTTTAGTGTGATAGAATCACTTACTAAACTTATATTTGTGAAGTTATATCCAAATCCGGGATTACAGGGTTTTGTTGCCATGACAATGAAGTTGTAATATTTTATTCAACTCTACACTGACAAGAGTAGTGATTTATTTTATCACACTAAAATGACGGAAGTTCAGGCATGTAACTCCATGTGGCACAAGCTGGTTCTTTGAATTTATAATCTGTTAGCCAACCGGCTCGATCACGTCACATATTAAGCCAATCGACTCACATGGTGTAGGCTGACTGGTCCTTGTAATGGGGTAGCCAAACAACTCATGTCTCTATCTCTTTGTCTAACATTTCAGTTGCTCAGATTTGCAAATAAGCCAGTATCACCGCAGAACACTGCAAGAGTTTTTCTCTTAAACCCTCCTCCACCCCAGTACCACATGTTCTCGATCTGCTAGATGGGGATTGTATTTATGTCTATTTGTGCAGCAGCATGTCCTACATGCTCGAAGCAACATGTATTGCGTTTTTCTAACTGTACAGCAACAGCAGCATGTCCACATGCTTAACTCAGTATGTTTGTGCATGTTATAGCAGGAACATAACAGAACTAGTCCGACAAGACCAATATCCTATCAATATGTCATACCCACATTAACATGCTAAATAATTTTTCACCAAAAAAGTAGTCCATATGACTTGTACACTATATTTCCAGTCTTCCGAAGTCATACGATAACTTAATGTGCGAATCAGAGTTTAGCATTTTAGCGGAAGGAAAGATTTTAAGAAAGCTATCATAGTGTTTTTGAAGTCTTGAAATGGACCCTTTTCACAGACTGCGATATTATTATTCAAGCAAGCGTAAATCAAGCACATTTTTATGTAAAGTGTTTTTTATAATTTAGTTTACATTTTAGAGCTGTCAAAATTAATGTGTTAACGCATGCGATTATTTAAACAGTTTTAACGCATTCTTTTTTCTTAATCACGGTTAATGCATTTGCCGTTCATACAGCATAAACATTGGTTGGAGTGGCAGAACCTTCGCATTGTGTTCACCCGGAGTCATAACACTGATGCACATATCACAAACCCACACAGCAGTCATTCAGTGTCAGTGCTATAATGATGGGTAAAGGAGCTCTTAACGCTATTTGTTGTACAAAACAAGCCTAGATGGAGTTGTGACAGAGATCAAGTCTTTTTAAGCTTAAGGAAGGCGCCTTTTTAATTACCACAGAAGCACGGCAAGTCTTAACTATCACCAAAACGCAGAATGAGACATTTTGTCAGCAAGCGCGGAACGCGGCTTCATGATTGCTGTAACAAATGGATAGCCACAGCATGGCGGCTGATTAATATAGTGGGGGATGAGAGTTTAAGAGATTTAATGCCCATTGCAATGAAAATGTAAAAAATTTAATTGACTGACAGCATAAAAAAATAGGTTTCAAAAAGCTAGTTGGATGGACTACTTTCATCGTTTCATTTTGCACTTTTTGGAGCATTGTATATAGAAACAAGAGTCTTCAAAAATAACAGCATGCAGGTTTGGAAAGATATGGAGGGGGGGAGTATATGATGACAGATTTTTTTCGCCGAACTATTTTTTTACAACTCGCACACTATTTCTTGTATTTCCATTTGCCTGAGGCAGGGTCAACTGTGGGCTGCCTGAACAAGCTGATACACAAATAACAGGCCTGTTTATGTGAATGATGGTGAACTGCAAAGAGGGAGGGGGTTTCTCCAGAAAACCGCTGCTAATTGGCTGCGCTGTCAGATATGGAATCTGTCAAACATGTTGGTTGGTCTAGCTTGCAGCCAATGAGTGACTGATGTCTATCTAAGGAAACCAAACATTTGATTTAATTGAAAAATGTGTCATATATTGAATTTGCAGGGTCATTATAACAATCTGTCCTCATTGTAGATTCATTCTTACAGATGAATGATTGACTTACTCAGCTGCAAATGTCCATTTACATTCATTATGTAAACATTTTATCTCCATAACATAGATGTAAACTCTCATAAAAGACTTGGATTTAAGAAGTGTGCTTTTGTTTTTAAGGAAGGTGCTGCTACTATGAACAACCCAACTGTGAATGGCAATTGTGGGTCTACTGTTTCATCAACAGGCAAAACCCACACACTGTTTGTTTGACTTGTTTCCATAGTGATGTTGTCATCAATATCCGAGGCTGAGCTAAGATAATAGTACTGGAAGAGTTTGTGACTGTCATATTCTTTGAATTGTTGGAATTGCTCAACCACTCGATGAGACCGATGTTACTCACTGACCCCTTTCCCGGCATGACTCAGACGGTTTGCTCACCCCCTTAATCGTCTGTCTTGGTTGGGGAACTAGACTCATACAATGTGCAGATGTTGCCTTGTTAACATGATTTCCAATGGCTTTCTAGCAAACATCTCTTGAAAACTGACATCCCAGTTGGGCAACATCTTTACTGGTCAAAAATGTTCTCTTCTTGTGTATTTAGTAAATACTAAAAGGGATTGTTCATCCAAAAATCAACATTTAGTAAAATTTTGAGTAAAGATGACAGATTTTTCATTTTTGGGTGAACCGTGCCTATACTTATCTATATATCTGAGTCATATCTATGTATACCACATCGTTGTCAACATGGATAACATGGCTTTGCGTGTAACGTTAGTGTGTCAAAAGGGCACATATTGGCTATATTCCAGCATGATCCATCATCTCAGATAGTTAAATTGCTGTGCATCTGCAATTTAATCAGAAGTTATTACCATCTCCTCCTGATTGCTTTATGGCCTACTGGCACCAGCCTGTCTGTCTCAGGTACGATCAACACCTGTAGCTTTAATGAGACCATTATAACTCTCACTGCAATAGACAGTAATGGGTACTGTTGCAACAGCTGTGCATACTAGTTACTAAGTTGATGCTTAATTTAGTTAATGCAAGACTAGTAGGATGTAAGCTCTCTGTAAAGTAAAGTGTATTTGCATAATATCACATTTATCTTTATTGATCCAATAAGCAGCCTTCAAATTTGTAAACAAAAGTGTTGAAAAGACATTCATTTCAGTGTTAATTTTGATTTCAAAACTTTTTTTTTATCCCAACTGTCAGCAGTACAAAAATGACATTTTACTGAAATATGATATGTACAAAATAAGAGAGTATAATAAATTGTTTATTTTTAAATATCTAAATATCTTATATTTATGTATAAAATTATGTTTTCGAAATGAATTACTAATACTAAAACAACAGACTGAAAAGGTTTTACACAATGTATTAATTTTGCTGAAGACTATATCCTCTTTTCCACCATAAGGGCGAACGGTTCTGAGCATTGTATGGAACGGTTACCGTAGCATTTCCACTTGATTACGGTTTGGCACGGCACGATTATAAACCGTTCTCGGCCTGGAATTCTCGGCACTGTTAGCTAACCTTACTCAACCGTACTCAACCGTTCTCAACCGTACTCAACCTTACTCAACCGTACTCAACCGTTCTCAACCGTACTCAACCTTACTCAACCGTACTCAACCGTTCTCAACCGTACTCAACCGTTCTCAACCGTACTCAACCTTACTCAACCGTTCTCAACCGTACTCAACCGTACTCAGCCGTACTCAACCGTTCTCAACCGTACTCAACCGTACTCAACCATACTCAACATTACTCAACATTACTCAACCGTACTCAACCTTACTCAACCGTTCTCAACCGTACTCAACTGTACTCAACTGTACTCAACCGTACTCAACCGTTCTCAACCGTACTCAACCTTACTCAACCGTACTCAACCGTTCTCAACCGTACTCAACCGTTCTCAACCGTTCTCAACCGTACTCAACCGTACTCAGCCGTACTCAACCGTTCTCAACCGTACTCAGCCGTACTCAACCTTACTCAACCGTACTCAACCATACTCAACATTACTCAACATTACTCAACCGTACTCAACCTTACTCAACTGTACTCAACTGTACTCAACCTTACTCAACTGTACTCAACTGTACTCAACTGTTCTCAACCGATCTCAACCGTACTCAGCCGTACTCAACCTTACTCAACCGTACTCAACCGTACTCAACATTACTCAACATTACTCAACCGTACTCAACCTTACTCAACTGTACTCAACTGTACTCAACTGTACTCAACCTTACTCAACTGTACTCAACTGTACTCAACCGTACTCAACCGTACTCAACCTTACTCAACCTTACTCAACCGTACTCAACCGTTCTCAACCTTACTCAACCGTACTCAACCGTACTCAACCGTACTCAACCGTACTCAACCGTACTCAGCCGTACTCAGCCGTACTCAACCGTACTCAACCGTACTCAGCCGTACTCAACCTTACTCAACCGTTCTCAACCGTACTCAGCCGTACTCAACCTTACTCAACCGTACTCAACATTATTCAACATTACTCAACCTTACTCAACTGTACTCAACCTTACTCAACCGTTCTCAACCTTACTCAACAGTACTCAACAGTACTCAACCTTACTCAACAGTACTCAACAGTACTCAACCGTACTCAACTGTTCTCAATCGTTCTCAACTGTGCTGGTGGAATGGCTTTAGTATGTGGTGACTCGTTTAGAGTATCGTCACGTCCTGGATTTATTATGATGGTTTAACTAGTATTGTAGCCTTAAAATGTATAACATTTATTTTTCTAAAGGCCTTTTCCATCAGGGAAGTAGATTACAAGCAAATGATGGTAAACCTCTCACCTTTTTCTCTTTATTTTACTTTTTGCGACATAGTCTGTTAGCAGAGTAAAACCAGGGAAAAAAGCAATCCTAACAACCGGAATATTCAATCATACTCCATAGCGCACTTGCTCCCATATTTACCTCTCACGCCATCCCCAGCAGACGGATCTGTTGCTTACATTCTCCTTATTTCAACGCACCACAGTGGAAAAAGAAACCGTAACTGTGCCAGCTGGCCCGGATCTGCACAGAACGGTATGGTTTTGCGAAGAGAACTGTCGGCCCTATGGTGGAAAAGTGGCTTATATCCACATTAATCCAGATACATTTAAAAACTCATCTTTTTCTTTATGTTTTGACCTTCCGTTCACACTGAGAATGCGTCTTCATGTTGTAGTTTAGACAGAGAAAACTGAGATTTCTGAAAACAATTATGTATTTTTTGTCATGTGACGTAGACATGTGATCCATTCATCCAAAAATATTCAAGATGGCGGCCCATGTTGTAGCATTAGCCTGCTATTCACTTTTATAGCATTGTTAAAGTTAAATGTTACTTTGTACAACCTTCATATTGCATTCCTCCATAGTCGACGGGAAGTTTACTCGGAATTGCTGTCAAGCGGTGGAACAAGAGGACAGTTGTATTTTAAGGCCATGCTTTTTAAGTTTGTGCAGTAAGGGGATTTAAGTGTTTTCTGACTTTCAGTGAGGATGAGCAACTTTTTGAAAATGGTTGTGTGGAGTGATTTATCCAGATTAAAGTGGGTGTAGTTCGTTTTTTTTTTTCATGACGTTCTCTCTTGCGTAAGCATCATCATATATGTCAAAAGGATTGAAATCTGTCCTGCAAAAAATTAGCTCATTGATGTCATTCAGTCAGTTGGCTTTTATGCTTAAAAAAATAGATCGTTCGTATGCTTATGTTACGCCGAGTCAAATATTTAGTTTATACCTAGGGTACGTTTCACCCAAGTTTAAGGAGTGGTGGTGGCGTAGTGGGATAAAGCATATAACTGTTAATCAGAAGGTTGCTGGTTCGATCCCCACAGCCACCACCATTGTGTCCTTGAGCAAGGCACTTAACTCCAGGTTGCTCCGGGGGGATTGTCCCTGTAATAAGTGCACTGTAAGTCACTTTGGATAAAAGCATCTGCCAAATGCATAAATGTAAATGTAAAATGTAAATGTAATGGCGCAATTGCCCATTTATGCTAAAAGTAGTCGAAGTTGTAAGTTACGCACGGCTGGTGCAACTTGCCGCTCACCCCCTGGTTAAAGCTTTTTATAAGCAATTTTTTTCATAAAATGTTTTTTTAGCAGAGTATGTAAACACACTCAGTCATATGCCACATCAACACTAATCCATTTTCATTTGAAAAACGTCATTCACGTCTGGATGAAAGGCACAAACATTGCGAAATACATGCATTTTCAAATAAAAGCATATAAGTGTGGATGTGGCCATAGAGTGAAAACAAAACTAAACTAAAAGGACAAATAAAAATAGAAGCAGATACAAAAACTCATTTAAAATTCTTAACTATATTGACCCTGTTTTGGTCATCAGCCATGCATGTTTTGATAGAAATTAAATGACATGTTAAGAGAGTGCGTAAACCTCAACTCTCGGAAGCTAAGTGCCATTCCAAAGGCTTGTCTCCGTACACTTGTAAAACCAGCTCTGTCGGATATGTCAGTGTCCTCTCCCCTGTCGCTGTGGGTGAGGTTTGACAACCTTAGCTGTTGTTGCAAAAATGATTTTCGCAGCAGGATCCTAGTACATGGCAACATGCCAAGTCTCATGATGCTTTACATAACACAGCTGATATCCTGCCTCTGTAGTGACCCTTTGTGCACGCCACATGCAGCCGAGATTATTCAATAACATATGCTAAAATGACAAAATTATCCGTATTATAAATCATGGTCTGTTTCATGGCTAATTTATTACCAAGTTCATTAGTGTAAAAGCGTAATGTTCCTGATTAAGTCTGTGCTTCAATGAGCTTTCTTCCTTTAATATTTGTGGAGCTGTTCATTTGTAACTTTTGTTGTTTGCATGCACCCAGTTACACTACAAAAGTTTCTTACAAAATTTTTTCCAGTAAAAATAGAAACATCCTTAAAAGAAGATACATTTATTTAAGAAGCAAAATTGTGCAAAATATTAGTAATTGTTTTCATAAAATACTATATCTTGAATTAAGTTTATAAATCTTACCCCAGTTTTATTTTTTTTAGATTTACGTTTAAATAACATTTACCAATGGTGATAGAGAAGTAAGCTTAATTCAAGACATATTCTCTGGAAAAAGTCTCAAACATTATCTTGCACAATTTTGTAAGATTTAAAGGATGTTCAGAAGTTTAATGGAAAACAATATAAAATTACTGATTAATAAAAAAAATGAGGTAGTGGAAGTGTGTACATGAATGTGTACATGTGTGTCCTCTGAGCTTGTGTGTGTTGTAGGTTTACCTGTTTTAGTACTGCATGTGTGTGTGTGATTGCAGAGAGTGTATTTGTGCTGTGATCTATTCCTGTTTGAACAGTTATACCCTTCTTATCCAGATCAAATCTCTCTATATGTCAGATTAAAAAGGTCACGAGCGCAACATGTTTCAATGTTGCCAAAAGCAAGAGAGAAAGAAAGATAGAAAGAGAGAGAGAGAGAGAGAAAAGAACGACATAAAATGGTCAAACTGGAAAGTCAGGATTTATGAACTCGAGGAAAAATATGTGTGACTGCAAGGATCTGATGAGAGACGAACAAGACATACCCTTCCTGCAATCTAAAACTAGAATCTGTGACACTCTTTGCAAAGGTAGAGGTAACAGTATATTGAACGACTATTATTGACAGTTTCCTGTTACCATGTTTGTTCTAGTACTCATCTCCTCGCCCTACCGTCCGGCCTCAGACTGGACGTCTTCAGGCGGACTTTAAGGGTTAGGAGGTCACATTCCTGGAACCTCTTAGCATTCTTCCACTGGGAAGTGTTGTGTGTGTTTGTGTGTACAGCAGACTTGTATGTGCAATTGTGTGTGTGTGTGTGTGTGTGTGTGTGTGTGTGTATGTATGTATGTATGCATGTATACTGTGTGTGTGTGTGTGTATGTATGTATATGTGTGTGTGTGTGTGTGTGTATGTGTGTGTGTATGTGTGTATGTGTGTGTATGTATGTATGTGTTTGTGTGTGTGTGTGTTTGTGTATATGTGTGTGTATGTATGTGTGTGTGTGTATGTTCGTATGTATATGTGTGTGTATGTATATGTGTGTATGTATTTATATGTATGTGTTTGTGTGTGTGTATGTATGTGTGTGTATGTATTTATATGTATGTGTATACTGTGTGTGTGTGTGTGTGTATGTATGTATATGTGTGTGTGTGTGTGTGTATGTGTGTATGTGTGTGTATGTATGTATGTGTTTGTGTGTGTGTGTGTTTGTGTATATGTGTGTGTATGTATGTGTGTGTGTGTGTGTATGTTCGTATGTATATGTGTGTGTATGTATTTATATGTATGTGTTTGTGTGTGTGTATGTATATGTGTGTATGTATTTATATGTATGTGTTTGTGTGTGTGTATGTATGTGTGTGTGTGTGTGTGTGTGTGTGTGTGTGTGTGTGTGTGTGTGTGTGTGTATATATATAGGTTTAAGTGGTTTGTAAGGATTTTTTTAGGTTACAAATACTAAAAGATGTTTTTTGAAAATGTAAAAATGCAGAAAGTTTTTTGTGAGGGTTAGGTTTAGGGGACAGAATTTATAGTTTGTACAGTATAAAAATCATTATGTCTATGGAGTGTCCTCATAAGGACAGCCACACCAACATCTGTGTGTTTAGGTTGAGTGACAATGTCACCCTTTGCGTGCATGTGAACTAATGTCATCACATGTTAAAAGTGCAGCTTTTTTGTTAACAACATTCCTGCTGGGTAGCAAAAGCACCTCTTCTGCATGTTCTCAGAGTGCATGCAGCGCGGTTCAAATGCAAAATGATTCATGTGCTTTGTTTCTAGTTTTTTCATTATGCAGATTTATTACACAGCTTTCTGGAACAGTTCATTGTGATTGGACAATCAAGGCATTCAGAGGTCAAATATCTTATCTACAAGTGAGCAACTCATATCAATATTTCTATATAATTCTTTCTTTATTTAGCTATTTATTTGTAAGTAGGAGTGTCATAAGCATAATAAAGTACAGTCACACAGTGATTATCCTATAATAAACTTCTTCAGGATGATGACTAGTGTTAGGTGTAATCTGATTATAAGTAATTTGTTACTCTAATCTAATTACACTAAAAAAAATTTTTTGTGGTGAAGTAACTATAGCAGAAAAGATTAAGTATTCTACATTGAATAAGTGAATTATTTAAGAATGTTTGTTATTTGTACAACATGTCATCATGAATCCATCCTTAAGTAAAAAAACTTTATTCGCTAATTTAAGGAAAATTCAAAGGTAAATAAAATAAGTATTATTATATAAATATCTGTTGTTTGTTACCATCATCATGTTTTGTGCAACAAGTGTTTAGGTTTGCATGCACACCTCTATATCTTTCTATCAGTTACACAAGGTGATGCATTTTGAAATGTTTTTCATTTAAATTTTACTAAGTTTATGTACCATGTACTTTAGATTTGCACGTAAAGGTTACTGCATTAACTTAAATGTTTAAGTTAAATTTACTCACTCAATTTATTCAATATAATATCATGAAGTTAAGTAGATTTGATTAAACTTTTTAATCAAATAGTAGTGTAACAAATGTTAATCCTGTGTTGTATAATTCAGAAATTTTGTTGGTTGATTCGCTGGTCTATATGGGAATAAAAGTTGTACAATTCATACAAGCCAAGTAGTAGGCTACAATATCTTACGATTGCGACATCTTGTACACATTAAAAGTTAATATGAGATTTTTAGTCGTAAGGATTAGAAATCATATATAAAAAACTTTTATGGATATTGTCCTCACAAAAAGCAATTTCTAGCCAATGGATTTAATGGTCAAATAAATTTGAGCTGAGCTTATCTATTAAACTTTATATTCACTCTAGACATTTCCATGACTTTAAGAAAATTCTACCATTCTACCAATTTTACCATGACTGTACCCTGTGCTACATTCAGAATAAGTATTTTTACAGAGTCACGCATACGCAAAGACAACATGTGTTACTTTTGTTCTTTCAAAGATCATTTTTTTCTGTCCAATCAAATCATAACTTGATGACCATTGTGAAATCATCAGCTAAGCATTTATGAATCGACTTCACATATCTCCTCTGTCATACTGTCATGCACACAAATCAAAGTCATTTTACAATTTCTTCTGCATTTGTCACCGAGGTGTAACAATCGGGCTGGGGTGGCTCTGTCATATTTTTCAGCAGTGCATTCTTACCTTACAATGTAAGGAGGAGGAGTTGTAATGGGCTTGATGTAGAGATAAAGGGTTTCCCTGGCACCCAGCAGATAAGCCGGTTCTGAGTTTTAAGAGGTGGAGCACATCGCTGGTGAAGCCTCAGCCAGGCCTATGCTGGCTGGGCAACGGGTTGGCTGCCGGTGCTTTTGTGCATGACTGTTTGTTTTGACAGCATGCTAAGAGACAAGAGTCCAGGCGAGCCCAGATAATCCAGATACAAACACCCAAATAAATGGAAGTACACAGCTATAAAAGCACGCTTGCTCAAGTACACTGTTGTGGATGGGTGTGGTGTAGAAACACAACTTGTCTCTCACTGTCTCACTTTGAATGGGCACTTGGGCACAGCTTATGTCATAATTTCCAGTCTTTGCCACTTTTGAAAAAATAAACAATCACAAGACAAGAAGGCTCATTTTAAGATAAACATCATGGGGAGGGTGAGTGACCTTTCACGCTGCTGCACGCAATGACTCATGTTTAGACTGATGCTCAAATTCAGCTTTTGGCACCAAACAAGACACTCTTAGGAAGAATTTAAAGAGCTACTTTCCAAAAATCTCAAGAGAGTTACCGGAAATCTGACATAAGGCAACAAGTGACCACCATTAAAGGGAGGAGTTGTGTGTGTGTGTTAATCTACACATAATGACAGACACATTGAGTCAGCAGTCACATTCCACTGGAGTCAAGCAGCAATTTTGTCCACTATCCCAGAACGTACACACTTGCTGCAGTAATTAAGAGTGTGCTTGCTAAGGCAAAGATACGTTAGCTCATACTTAGGGGTTTGGACGAGCCCCTTGCCTTTCATATTAAACTTCTAAATCATGTGGTTTATTGAGGAGAGGTATGATATTACGGTTTCAAGCAATTAGACTTCCATTTTTCATGTGCTGTGCGATAAAATGGGTAAAACTGCACTGAAAGGGAGGTGGACTCTTTTGACTTGAGGCCAGTAAGCAACCATCCAATACATCCTAGCAACACTCCAGCAACCAACCAAAATAACACTCGGAAAACCACTCAATACACCAAAGCAACTACTTAGTCAACCAAAAACCAAACCCTGCACTGTAAAGGACTGATTATTAAATGTCTGATAGATTGTACTGTCTGATTATTTGGACAAATTCCAACATTAAAATGATGCGATGAAGTCAGTTTACGTATGAATATCATACAAGGCAGCTCAAACATTCCATAGAACAGACACCAACGAACACCAACAGGATGAACACACTGATCTAACAAAACTGATCCCAACACAGAATGCCAAATACATTTACCTTAATGCGCTCCAGGACTATATGAACCCATGAACTTGTGAAATTTTATTTAACATAACAATTACGTGCTTTTATTGTAAAATATTCAAAAACATTTAAAGGGGACATATAATGAGGAATAAAATGTTTTTTTGATATTTGGACATATGCATAAGAGGCCATTAACTATAAAAACATACAGTACATTTTAGAACTCAAACTTAATCCCCAATGCAATAGAAGCATTTATTGAAACCAAGCTGCAAAAACGCCTCGTTCTCTACTTCCACAACTTCCCTACATAACTGGGGGCCCATTAATTCATGACAAAAAATCAATGCCTAGTTTACATTATTGCACCCTTGGCCCCACCCACAGGCGCACCGGTTCGTACCCGTTCGACAGCGGGACAAACAGGCCTAGTGTGGCATAACAATTCCTGAACACCAAAAGGGACCCATCTGGACTATTTTTAATATTTGTATATAGCTGGAGCTTGTTATTTCTCTTCCGATTGAGTTTCAAATATGGCTGTTTTCGAAGGCCTTCACAATGTTAGCCAATCATTACAGTGGCCATTTACATTGAAATTTTAAGGAGGCACTTAGACCAAAACAGAGCATTTCAGACAGAAGGCCTTCCTGTCAGCTCGAACCAGTCTGACAGTTCTCTGTTGACCTCTCTCATCAACAAGGTGTTTCAGTCTGCAGATCTGCCGCTCACTGGATGTTTTTTGTTTTGGCACCATTCTGAGTAAATACTAGAGACTGTTGTGCATGTAAATCCCAGAAATACTCAAACCAGCCAATCTGGCACCAAAAATCATGCCACGGTCCAAATCACTGAGATTTTATATTTTTATGTGAATTTTTGTGAATTTATGTGAATATTAACTTTGAAGCTCCTGACTCATATCTGTGTAATTGTATGCATTGCAGTGCTGCCATACGATTGGCTGATTAGTTAATCACATGAATAAGCACAGTAGGTGTACACGTGTTCCTAATAAAGTGCTAAGTAAGTGTATATTATATTTACCCAGACAATGTGCACTATCGTTCAAAAGTTTGGGGTCACTTGCCTGAAATGTTTCTCATGATCTTTTGATCTAAAGGCGTATGATTAAATGTTTGAAATTAGTTTTGAAGACAAAAATATAATTGTGCCAACATATTAATTTATTTAATTACAAAACTAAAATTTGATTTAAAAAAAAAAAGTTTTTGAAATTGATGAGGACCAAATAATTAAGAAAAGCAGCCAATAAGTGCCCAACATAGATGGGATCTCCTTCAATATTTTAAATGCATCCCAGGGTGATTCCTCAAGAAGTTGCTTGAGAAAATGTCAAGAGTTCATGTCTGCAAATTCTAGGCAAAGGGGGAATACTTTGAAGATGTTTAAATATAACACAGTTTGGATTTATTTTGGAATTTGTTTAGACACAACATAATTCCCATATTTCCATTTATGTTATTCCATAGTTTTGATGACTTCACTATTATTCTAAAATGTGAAAAAAAAATAAAAATAAAGAATGAGTAAGTGACCCTAAACTTTTGAACGGTAGTGTATATACTTTTACAGTAATCTATTGTTCAAATTACATTACAAATAAATCAATAATATTATTGGGTGTTATCAGAATAAGTCTCTGTGTGATCCATCACATTTAATTATATTTTATTGAAACATTTTTGTGTACTGTAAACTAGGTTGTTTTTTTACATTTTATGTTGTTTAGTCAATGTTAATTGTATTATTGTATGTCCCATGTGTTACCTTGATGGTGTTTTATAATTATATATACGGTAATGAGCTGTAAAATATACAGGCATCAAAATTACATCCCGTAATGCCTGAAACATGGTCCTTGAATTTTTTACGGTGGATTTCTGGTAACCACAGCTACCAGGTTTTTTTTTTTTACTGTAAAAGTGACAAATTTTTCCCTTTTTTTCTTTTTTACTGTGTGGCATGGGGACAACCTCCTCATGGTCACTATAATATGTGATTCTCGCTCATGGTGGGGTGCGTGGCGGGTTTTGCGTGGATGGCTATCCTCCACGGCATCCACGCAAAACTCACCACGTGCCCCAATATGAGCGAGAGTAACACGCTCAACGAGCCACGTGATAAGATGTGTGGGTGTGCGGACACCACGATGACTTGAGTGCAATGGGAATTGGGCTGTGACAGGGCGGAGGGCGGGGTTTTGATTCTACACACCCTTTATCAGACTAATCAATCCTCCGATAGGAATAAAGTCAGACTGCAGACGGTTTTGCGAGAGAGAGAGAACATTTATGGGCAGCTGATCATTGTGTGTGTAAAATCACAATCCGGCCCTGCCCTCCAGCCTGTCACATGGGGGTTCCAAATTGGGGAGAAAAAAAATGGGGACATTCAAAAATGCTCTCCGTAACAGCATACTTTGAAAAACGAGTGCTATAGGGAACTGAAAATGTAGTTTTCAAGCTTTACGGAGAAGTATGGACGTGGTCTAAAACAGACTACCTTGGCATTACTTAGTTCTGTTAATCTTAGAAATCCTGTTGGGGATTCCAAATCTGTATTACAATTTATACCACGCCATTGTTTCAGAGGAAGTGCTCGTCATTGGCATGGCACATCGTAATTTCTGCTGGGAAAGACCACTCTTGAGATTTATCCCCCCCATATCATCCAGTTACCTTCAAGCCTGGATTAAGAGGAGCTGATGGTTGCACACTATGTCAATGGAATCTACATGAGTCATATCCATCTATGCAAGTGTCAAGATGTGCGAGAAGTGACATAGAAACTGTAGTATACTAATGCCAACATACAATGGAACAGAGATCTCAGATCTAAAAGTGCACTCAGGACAAGAGGCTTCCTGTAAGTTTTCTATATACAGACTATCAACAAATGAGTCTGAAAATGGAGAGTAATATCAAACATATATGCCCAGGACTTGCCCAACAATGTTGTCCAGACAATTCAACTGACTGCAAAACAGCATTTCTAAAAATAAATAAATTTGCCCCTTAAACCAGGGGAATTGCTTGGAATTGAGGTTTTAATAAAAATAGACCCCAATGAGACTATTTTTCACATACAGAGTCAATCTAATCAGGATAATTTAGTCTTGGAAGACTTTGATGAGAAATGTTTGAGTTCATCATAATATCTCTGACATTTGACTGGAATCCTGGCAAATCTGAGCACAGATTGAGACCTGGTTGAGATCTTTTCTGAAACTCTGCTAGAGTCTTTTTCCCTAGAGTCTCCATTTGCTTTCAATTTAATAGATATCAGAATTTGTAATATATTGGTGTTCTAATAAAAAGTCAACCAGCATCTGATCTATTGCCTCATGATTATTTTTAGATGACGAGCTATCTTGGCATGCAATGAATCAGGCAGTCCCCTTGCAACATGTTTCAAAGACACAAACAGTTTATTCATTGACTCAAAGTTGTAGTATTTCCTAGAAGGGTTTCTTCTGTGTAGTTTTGTTGGGTCAAGTTCAGTGATTCAGACAGTTGAGGAAATAACAACATTTTTAAGTAAAGAATGTGGTCTATTCATCGCAAATGCATGCAACTTTATACACTTTGACAACTAACACTGATTTAACGTAGCTGACAAACTCATACAGGATGTTAAGACCTATCTGTGCTGAACCTCAAATGAACTTATTACGATTTCTTGTTAACCCTTTCTCTATGGTATTGCATACTTTCCAACACACTCTCGTGGCAAAATCGTCAGGATTGGAAAACTTTTCTTAATTTAGCTAATTCGTATGTTATCGTGAGACTGCACTCGTTTGAATTCCAACAACTTTCACTACAGCCAATGACGTCGCTGGACATCATTTCCATCTAATACTCGATAATTACATGCTTCTGTCACACACAACAGCTCCCTATCATGGTTACACACAATACTGATTGGTTAAGTTTAGATAAATGGTTTGGGTAAGGGCATAATAAGTATGTATATACATGTAATAAGTAATATAAGTATGTACTTAACGCCTCTTGCGCGGAAATCACACTTACTTTCGCACTTAATTGGCACGTTATGGAGTCGTACGAGTTTATGCGATCAACATCGTGCAAGACCATATGAAATAGCCAATTACTAAATTATGTATGAATTTTCATGAGATAAGTCTTTCTCTTTCCACTTGTTTGTGTGTGTGTGTCTGTGTGTGTGTGTGTGTGTGTGTGTGTGTGTGTGTGTGTGTGTGTGGGTAGGTTTGGGTGGTTTATGAGGACATTTTTGTTGGTTACAAACTGGTAATTACAAGGGTATTATGCTATAAATGTAGGTTATGAGGACATTTCTAGTGTCCCCATAATTCAAATGGCTTAAAAAACATACTAAACTTACATTTTATTGAAAATGTAAAAATGTAAAAAAGTTTTTTGTGAGGGTTAGGGGACAGAATCTATAGTTCGTACAGTATAAAAATTATTTTGTCTATGGAGAGTTCTCATAATGATAGCTGCACCAACGTGTTTTTGTGTGTGTGTGTGTGTGTACTTTGCTCGTAGCAGTGGGCGTGGCTTCGGCGTAGGTGTGATTAACTCTGACTGACTCAGGTACAGTTTTGAAAATAGAGGGATGCACCTTTAACATCCTCCAGCTTATTTTTGCTTCGGATGCCAGTCAGCTTATTTCTTCACACGCAAACCTGCTATGACCTCAACACACACAAATTCACAGACATGTGTACATGATTTTAGCTTGAAATTTAATGGGAAAAATTGTTTAACTATTAAAGGTGAAGTGTGTATTTTTTTCTATGTTAAAATAGTTTCTTGTAAGCCAGCATAGAATGCAGAGACAGCTAAAAGTAAGCCATTAGGTATATTTCCACCAAAAGTTTAATATTGTGACTAGAAAAGGTATGTACTATGAAATATTTCTTTGAGCAGCCTGTCCAGCTCAACACAGCAATATTGACTCAATGTTGTGAGTTTGAGGCGGGACAATCTCTATATTGACCAATGGAAGATGGTAATAAGTAATATCTGAGAAACAATCATTATACAATTCAGTTTGGTGATGCTAGTGATTGAGAAATAACATGAAAGTTACTTTATCACATTTGATTATACTCTCTTTTTATTTGAATCTAGTGAAAACAAACCAAAAAGATGTGATTAGTCACAATTAATGAAGGATAAGTCAGGTGTCAGTGCAAAAACAGCTTCACATTATTGTGACTGAGACTAAAAACAGTGAAACTATTAATATAAGACAAATAGATCTGATTGGTCATTTAAAGCTGTTGTAAAATAGCTGATTACACACAACCACATACATGATCACTCAGCAATGAAATCAAATTGTGCCTAAATAGTAAACTGTTCTTCCTCGTCTTGACTTGTTTGCTACACGTCCAGCTCTGTATTTTCCATTACTTGCATTTAAGGCATTTCACATTATATTAAAACCTGCGTCTTGTTCACTAACCGCTAGCCTTGCCAGTATATTTACCACAGTATAAACGGTATAGACCATCATACAGCCCAGCACTAATACACAAATATTCACACATGTATGTGTCTCTGGTACCATTCAGTAACACAAGCACAGCTGTTGGGATATCTTAGCTTCCCGACAGCTCATTTCACAGTTGAGGTTACGGTCATCAACTCATTGCCCTCTAAGTGCAATGGCACTTGTATCATTTTGGCCCAGACAATCTGTGAAGTGACATGCTATTGTGATTACCACTCAAGTCATGTGGAATTTCCTGTAAGATGGCCATCGTGATGTATAACGCCTCAAGAGTCAAAAGCACCCAATTGAGTCATCAGGCATTACAAAGTAAAGGGAGGTATACTGGAGGAGGTGGACTATTCTTTGAGAAGTGTGCCCTGCTTGTTTGATTGAAATGTTTTTTTTTTGTAATCAAACTGATAATTTTTTCACATATATACATGTATAAGCATGCATATGCTAAAAAAATTTACCAACCAACTCGGAGCAACCTGGAGGCAAATCAGATTCTTATACTTACCCCATTTTGTTTCCATTGAGATAATTTGATGTCACTCACAGACTCATACAGGCTCTTTAATTGATCTTTGAAAAACCTTAAGTTCAGTTAACATGATTACATGCAAAATCGACATGTTTCTTACAAAAGTTAGCTGAATAACTGATACGCGGCTAGCGGGACAGTCCCGAAATAGGAAGCTTTGTCCCGCGGCCTGACAGTCATAAGCAGTGTCCCGCATTTCAAATTTGTCTGTATTATTTTTTGGTATTATTATTATTTCTCCATTGTTTTATTTCATCGAAATCACAATTCCACAATAAAAAATAAAGTTCATAAGAAAACACTGAACATGTTCTGCGTGGCCATTTTTGGTTCTGGCCAGAGCGGAAAAACCCTGAAAAAAATTAAATAAAAACTGCAACAGAAAAATGGTCCAATCCGGAGCTCCCAAGTAGAAAAAAACGTCTTTGTGCATATAATAAAGAATGGGAGAAAAAAATATACATGGTTAAAACCAGTTACAGGTGACCCTAAAAAAGGAGAGTGCAGTGTATGCCACCGAAGTTTCACGGACAGCTCTGCTGAAGCACATCAGTGCCCCAAACATGACAGCTCTGGTGTCTTTGGCTTCAAGCATTCCTGTCACCAACGCGTTCATGAAGATCTGCGTGTACAGAGACAAGGAACTCCTGGTGAACGTGAACTACAGCTACAGTTACAGTTACTGTAGGAGTTCTACAGACACGTAATTAATGGGAAGGCCCTACGCGAAGCTCCCAAATCAGACAAAAAAATATTAATTCTAGATGCACTGAATCCGGTCTAGTCTTTCCTAGTGGAATTTATGTGCTTATTTGGAAATCTGCTTTTTAACGATTGGATTATTATTTTCACTTCATTGTATTTAGATTGAGTAGGTCCATGCTGTTAAAATTAGTTTGTATCATAGACCTTGTGTCAAACTGAGTGACATTCACAGCGCTGGTCAGCACCATCATTAACATTTTATAAAGCCTATTAGTGATTTAAAGCATGTTAACATCACTGTAAAAAGAAATGAAAAATCTATATTTATTCATCTAGTACAATAACTGTAAACTATCTCTCTCTCATGTCCCGCATTGGCGCGCAAAATCAGGTCTGCTGACCTGCAACAGAGCAACAGCCAGGTGGTCAGCCTATACGCGACAGACATTTTGGCATCAATTCAACCTTGAATAAATGTTTCTCTCTCGTGCTACTGATAGTGTGTTGCGCAAGCAACTACTGTGACACAGGTTCTGGTCCTGTGGGAACCAGGAAATAATCACATTCACATAAACAATGGTGGGAGTGATTCGGAGGTCGCATTTTTGCTCTAAAATGACTTCTTTACTCCACAGTTATGTTTAGTGTTGGGGTTTGGGTTAGGGCATTTGGTTAATAAAATATGAATCCCATTTGCTGTAGAACATCATCAACAACTTAAAATGCAACTTGCTTTTGGTGCCACCCTGTGGACATTTCACCCAGAAATTGGAGCTCACATCTGCACATATGTTCAACAACACTTCCGGCCACTAGGGGCAGTGATTCCAAATTCGGTATGCAAAGACCGATTTCAGCTGAAGAACTTTTGACATAGTGTTGCAGAATTTGTAGTGTGATCAGTCTGGTTCAACAAAGAACCCTAAAGAATAATTTTTTACCATGTTGTGTTCTTGAGTTGGCTATTGGCATGTCTGCTGGTACATCACCGTAAACATCTCTCATTCAGAAGTAATTCATGTTTGTGTAGTTTTCTGCTGATTTGGTCAAAATATTACAAAACGTCTGTGATGACTCCGTCTGTATGAAGGTCAGGGCTGCTTTTAACACACAGAAAGCCATTTTAGTTAATAAGACTAATGTTTACATTGTGGTGTGAATAAAGTTTGTGCTTCATAATCTTATGATGTGTTGTTTATTGACTAGCATTAGTATATACACATTAAAATATACTAGATATTCACATTATAATGCTTTTTTAATCATTACAATGTGTTACAGTTATCACATACCTTTATGCTGTCTGGGTGTTGTGAATAACATCATCCTCTGTGCATTTCCATTTAATGGTATCCGAATCAATGATGTTATAAATATATTTGACACATTTAACATGTCTGAATAAATTAGCAAATTCCCAAAAGTGTTTTTATCTGTGCTCTCACCCGTGGTCACTGCTTGGTTAAGCAATGTAACTTAAAAAATAAAACTTTCTTAAAAGAAAAATTACATTTTGGCTCAGGAAATTAAACAGCATTATCACCTTTTCAAGATTTTCAATAGAAACAAAAATGTAGCGGACATTTGTCGCATCCCACTGCGCAGCACAACAAAAGAAAATGGAATTTTGGTCACAAACATGGTGGTACGGACATGAAACAGGTCAATATGATTCTTTGAAGATTAAGAAAATATATTGATGCTACACTATAGGTTCTTCAGATCATCATAATGATTTCTAGGCTTATTATAATAAAAAGATGTTTTAATTGCGATAAAATGGGAAATAAACCATAGACTTACATTGCAGGAGGGACCCAAGCCATATCTAGACCCCAGAATACCATAGAGACATGGAGGGGCTCTTTTGACTTGGGTCGATAAGCAACCACCTAGCAACCAACCAGAACACCCTAACAATACCCTAGCCATCACCCAGAACACATGGACAAATAGCTAAAAACCTCATTTTTAATAGTGACTTTTTGACATTTCTCCACTCATATTTTCTTCACCTCTTTTAAACTTTGTCTCCTTTCCTCAATCTCTGTCAGCTGCCTCTGGCGCCACATTACTAAAAAATCATTCAAACAAGGAAACAAGTGTATGCTTCTGGTGTTTTGCCATTAATTAGATGGTTTCAAGTGAAATAAAGTGAACTGGGTGTTCTTAATCTAGTCTGGAGTCAGTCAGACTTATAAAATAACAGAATACGTTAATGTGCTCCAAATTACCCAAAACCTTGATTTGACAGTTTTATAGTCTAATAAATTCAGACAGTAGCATGAACTCACACCCACACTTGTCCTACAATTATTTCTTCCAGGAAAATGAGAATATTACTCTCCCGGTCATCGTAAAGGATGTGCCTAGACATCTGACAGATGACTAACAGCTCACCTGGAAATGGTATAATTACAATCTCTTAGTTATTTTGAAGGCATCTGAGCCTGTATGAGGCATATACAGGGTCTAATGACTCACAACCGGTGAAGAACTATCAGTGTGCTTTGAATTAATGAAAAATTGTAGAAATCAAATCCAGACCTGCACTGGGAAGCTCATATCCTGGGGTGAACCCTGTTCCGTGATGATCGTTACTAAAAAAAGCAACACAAATATCCCATCTGCAGACTGCAGGTGAAAACTTCATGAGTATATATGTGAGTCACAGTAGCTGAGAATTAGCCTATAAAAGGGATTCATTTAATTTCATTCATTTTCTCAATAGGGATTTCAAAAATTCTTCAATTAAGACTTGTATTCAAAAGACAAACCCAAAATGTCTCAAGATGAATCTCCTCATTGCAACCTTTAATTTGAAGCAGATGTGATTGAGTAAACTAATAAGAAAAATCGCAGTACAAAATATCATTTTTGACTGTCTATTTTAGTAGTTTGAGAGTTTATATAAGTAGTGGTGGGAGTTTGAAAGCTTCATGGTAATGGTGACAAGCTTTTTTTTTTTTACCACAATTTCCATCGTAACAGCGACTTCTTTGCTTGGTTGATTTCTCTCCAAGATTACTGGTAGTGTATTTTTTCACTAGGGATTCAGCTTTTAATTCAAATTAAGTTGAAATGACACTGACTAAATAACCTGATCTCATGACAAGTTGTTATAAATGTATGAGATGGCAAAATCTTACAAGTTGGCTCATAAATTTTTTTACAACTTTTACTCACATAGAGAAAAATAAACAAACTAACAAAAGAGGCCATTACGAAGTTTAACCCCAAAGCCAACCCTAAACCTAACCATTATTTTAATTGGAAAATAACTTGTTTACCACAGAGGAAGAAAACATTGGGGGTTAGAACGAGACAAATGACTGATGTGTGTCATTAACCTGTAATACGCTTACAACAGAATATTGACATACATCAGTCATTTGTATTGTATAATTAAATATAGAAAGAGTAAACTAATTTGTTCACAGATGTTTTCTTTCTTAAAATAACGTGCTGGATAGGAAGCTAGCTACAATTTGATGGCTTTATTTTGTCAATTTGAAATTTTGTTTGTTTTTGATGACGTTGTTCTCTATGTGTATAGAAGTCATACCTTTGCGAATGATGCAAGTTGTACGATATCTTACAATTTCATCATCTCATATAAATTATTGAAAGGGAGAGAAAGAGAGGAACATGTTGAACAGTCTCTTATTTAAATATATGCATTAACTGGTATGGACCACTAATCTAGGAAAGAACAGAGAAATGTTTGCTTGCCTTGCCGCTCCTGGGCTACTAATACTCTTACATAAGGCAGATAATTACACATGCACACACAGGCACAACACACATGCACACACACTCCCTACATCTTTCAGCTTACCCTGTGGCTACAAAACAGGGGTTCGTACAGTTCTGAATTGACCTATGTTTCCTGGATTTTTTGTGTTACAAATTCCCAAGAATAACTACCTCTAGAAACACATTGCCATGCAATTATCTGAAACACTAGCCCACAGAGGTCACTCTTAACACTTATATAAACTTTAAAGGCATTGCTGGTTTTCAGGAGCTCGTTTGAACCAATGTTTTGGTTATGCAAAATACGATAAAGTGGACAAATTTGCATCTGGCAAGAATTGTCTTTGAATGTTGATTCTAGCTAGATCAGTATTATTATGGCTCATACAATGGCTTATTAAGTATTAAACTTAACGCACGACACACCATTTCTGCTACCTCAAATCCTGCTGCTTCTTGAGAGGTGTGCTATAACTATTTTTAACAGTCAAACTTACGATTTATGCCTAGCAGATGATAAAATTGGTGAAAATATGATGTCAACTTACATTGAAGGGGGGACCTGGGCCACATCTACTGACCAGAAAATCATAGATATTTGGGGATGGATTTGGACCAATAAGCAACCAAATGGAACACCTTGGCAGCCACATACCAGTGCCTTTGTAATCACCCCTAACCGAATGAGGGATCCATAGACTGGTTCAAATATTTGCCATGATATACACTCACTGAGAACTTTTTTAGAAACATCATGGTCCTAATAATATGTCCAATGTGATCTACTGCTGTTGTAGCCCATCCGCCTCTCAACTCGAGCCAGTATGGCCATTCTCTGTTGACCTCTCTCACCAACAAGTCAATTCCATCCACAGAGCTGCTGCTCACTGGATGTTTTTGTTTTTGACACCATTCTGAGTAAATTCTAGAGACTGTTGTACATTACAGAAATACTCAAACCAGCCCGTCTGGCACCAACAATTATACTGAGATCACATTTTTCCCCATTCTGATGGTTGATGTGAACATCAACTGAAGCTCCTGGCCCATATCTGAATGAGTTTATGCATTGCACTGCTGCCACACCATTAGCTGATTACATAATCGCATAAATAAGCACTATACATTGCAGTGCTATTATTTATGTTTTCAGTTAAATGAATACTTTAGATTAATAATGAATTAGTCCAGTTTATGATTCATAATATACAGTATATGGATAGATATGATTGGTGTTATATGATCAGGCAGTGCTCTGATGATCAATATTATTTATAAGAGCATTTTTACCTATACTGGATTTTTCTATTATCTATAGTTTTGTCCAATGTTTATGGCAAATCAAATCTTGAGTAAGCTGGAAAAACTCCAGACTGTTGCACACCGCATCTATCAAATCACATTCAGCTCTTGACTTTTCCAATATGGTGGACGTTTCTGCTGGCGGGTCATCCCCATCAACCTGGACGAGGGAGGGGGCAAGGGGAGGGAATTGGGGGGGGGGGGGTACTCTAGCAACAGTCCCCCCCAAAACCACTACAATTTAAAAAGGAGAGGGAAAAGGCCAACGCAGATCGGCAGTGAGAGAGAGAGAGGAGAGAGAGATTACAAAAAAAACGTACTCGCCGGTTCTCCAATATGCCGTAGCTTGTTCCTCAGCCACTCCTCTACCAAACGGCAGCCGCGCCTCTCTGGACGGATTCAGAGGTAGCTCTCCAGCCCCTGGCGGATGGAATGCCCCGCCGCGTTCTCGGGGATCGGAAGGGGCCTCCCCTGCCCCTGGCAGCGGTTTCCTCGTTCCAGGCGGTCGGACTCGGATCCCCTCCTCGCTCGCGGTTGGCGGTCTCCTACCCCGCCGTGTTTCAGCACCCAGAAGGGGTCTCCTCCGACCCTGGCAGCGGCATTCCTCACTCCAGGCAGTCGGCCAGGAGCCCCTTCTCCCCTCGCGGTCGACGGATTTTCCTCCACTTCCAGGCAAATGGCTGCGGCTGCTTCATTGGGGTAGTGGCGAGAACTCCGCTATGGCGTAACCCTCTTCCTTCCCGGGCTTTCGGCACCAATGTAAAGAAGTTCATGTTCACGGGCAAGGAAGAGGCGAGAAACCGGCTTGACATACAAATAATAGTTTAATGGTAAACTCAAAAGACAAACACATAGGACGACGGACATGTCGGTGAATGATCTCTCTCTCTCGCACCGCCCTCTGCAGTCGGCCTTTATCCCTCTCGGTGGCTTGATTAGCCTAATACGGGACCGGGCGTGTTGAGTCACGACCCGGCCCCGCCCTCCACTGTGCCACACAGTATTATTAGGTAAGTCACAGTAGTCAAATCTGTGGATGATTTACAAACAATAATGATTTACTATTTTACAGTAAGAAGGAGCAGCTGCATTATGTTACATTATGCTTCATTACATCTGACATTAAAGTAAAATGAACAGTACTGAGTTCATTCAAGTGTGTGTGCCAAATGGTAAAGCTAATCCACTGTTTGAGTGCATGTGTGTGCAAGAGTGCATTTGAGTGTGTGTCGGTAAGTACCACCTATTCTTGTTGCAGGGTTAGAATGCTCATCTCCATTTCTATATTTGTAGGCGACAATTGGGTGTTTAACTCTGAGCTCTTGTAGAACTGATGAAACGCTGTATAATTATAACACGGAGCATGAACCCGCTTCAGACCTCCAGATAATCACTCATTCACTCCCATCGCTATTTGCCTCTCTCTAACTTTCTTCAAAAACTCTTTTTAAGCAAAATCTGTGTTAATTTTTCTGTGTTAAAATCTGTGTTAATTCCTATAGGTGGTGCAGATTCTGCACCACCTATAGGAATAGCAAAAATAAGCATTGTTGTCAAAAATCCTTCCCAAAAACTCCCCCATCCGTTGTTGATCGAACAAACAGATAGTCCCGCCCCAAACACAAACCAGTGATCGTGGCCAGTGAGTCTGGCGGTCAGGATGTGGGAAAACAAAGAGAGCAAGAGCACCAGAGACATGTTTACAGTTTCGAGAAAAAAAAAATGGCTCTGCAAATGAAAGGCCAAAGTATACTCGTGCTGTCGCATCTTGCTCACAGTAGGCATGACAAAAATTTCGTCATCAGCATTTCTACAATTCAGCACACAGACATCTGTACCTGTGCCTAGCGTTAACAGTACTAAAGTGTTTCACAGAGTAGTTGTAGCTTTCATATGGCTCAACTTCAAAAGAGTATATTTTGAAAAGCTAAGAGCACTCAACCATGTGCAAAACGGAATGGCATACGGAAAAACAAAGTATACCCTAGACTTAAGCTGGGATAGGAGTTAGTATTTTAATGTGCTAGTCGTATTGACTCGCATATTAGCCATTTAGAAAACATAGTGGCTACTCTCAACCAATGGTGTGAGTTTAGAGTGGGACTACCTGTTTGTACAAAAAATTACATTATATTTGCAATTCCGTTTAGTACCATTAGGGATGCATACTGTTTTTAAAGGAACTTATCTGAATAATAACACATCCAGTTTTATGGCACAAAATTTGAAGGTAACTCTATCGCCCACCTTGAGGTTTATATATATTGGTGCTTGACAGCCCCAGTCTCCTTTCACTTTCATTATATAGGAAAGAGCAGCCAAAAATCACCTTTTGTGTTCCATGAAAGAAAGTAAGTCATACTGGTTTTGAATGACAGGTTTGGAGGGTGAGTAAATGATGACAAATTTTGACCCATCACATGCAGCGTTTTACATAAAATTCTGTGTAAAAAAGATTATTAATATGATTCTATACATTTAAGACAAGTGTTTATTTATGCATTTAAGAATGGCAAAGGTTCGATCTAGGAATTTTAAAATGTCACTAATTGGCCTGCATGTTTAAATGATATTTAATGTTCATATTTATGTGAGCCAGTGATTTTACAAGAAGTTAATTATTCTTCTATTGGATGTACGTAGTAGTGCATCTGGTATTCTAACCTGTAATAAAAGAGGATGTGTGTGTTGGCTAAACCTGCCACAAGCGGGTAAAAACATACGACTCATCCTTGTTTCCTGTTCTCCCCCTTTATCTACAGTTGTTCGACCAGTTCTTCTGGTTTAAATGGGCTGTGTGTAACTTGTGAATGTGTGCCTATGTACGTATGTGTCACACTCATGCATACACACACACACACATACAGGTACACAGTCATGGCCATAACCAAACATAACTAAATATTACCACACTTACACACATACTGCATATATTGTAGGAAATGTACAAAATTGTTGTATGTTGCAGATTTTTATTTTCCAACCAACCAGGCTGCCAGATAAACACAACAAATAAGAGATAATAAAAATGATAGAAACATGACGGTAGAACAGGGAGGGGGTAAGGAGAAAAAAAACAAGTAGAATAAAAAATTAACAGGTACCAAGAAAGAGCCTGTTGCACATCATAAATCCAAAGTGCAGGAACAAATTTTGTTTGTACTGTAGAGTAACCTGCAGGTCACCAAGAGGTTAGCACAAAACGATTGGTCCACTGTGACGCAAACCCCCTAACAAACCACTGACAACCCTGTTAAATCTTAGCAATTTACTGTATATTGTCTTCAACTTACTTTCTCAGCAATATTCTCTTCAAACTGGGCTCTGTCATGACAGTAAAATAAAAAAAAAACTCAGAAAACAGTATAAATGCAAACAGTTCACACTAAAGGCCCATGTCTACTTCGTTTTTGCACGTTCCAGATCAGCTCGTGCTTGGTCGACCTTATGCCTTTGTGAGTATCATCTTTGAACACGGATACGAATGTGTTTGATGCATGCCCACTAGCAGGCACATCCGTCATCGACGTGCACAGCCGAGGACCAAGGGTCAAGAAAATCTAGGCGACGCATGGTCAAGCCATGTGTCTGTACCGATGACGCAATTTGCATCACACATACTGTGCATGGAGTGATCTGCAACGCTGACACCAGAAGTTTACTTTGGCCTTAATGTCCATGGTAGCAGCCCTTGTGGCAACACTGAAAATGCAATGCACACTTGCATTGAGTTATATGACTTATGGTCTAACACAATTTGGAACTCAACAATATGCACAAAATTAAGCTTGTGTAGCTAGAAGCATATACGTTCATGTACAGTACTTGCGTCAAGTATGTTTCAGCATTAAAAGTCACTGGAAGTTTTGTCTTAACACTCACAAGTAAAGTACACATTACTTGTGTTCTCAAACATAAAGCATACTCATTCTTTTAAGTCACATTAGTGAGAAAAATGTGGTGTGAAGATCTGCCAAAAGCATTTATGTATATGTAAATGTACTACAGAGTAGGGTTTTTTCCTAAATGAAGTAACTAAAGATAGAGGAGCCTGGCCAGGGAGAAGGATTTTCAGAGAGACAAAGGAAAAGAAGGATCAAGTTAAACAGAGAGCAAGAAAGTCTAGTTAATAATTTGTCAGCAACTGTGGTGGATCCAGCCAGCATGTTGACAACGGACTCAGTGTTCTCCGAGTCTGCTGATGGAGATTAGAGCTGGGGGGGGGGGGGGGGGGGGGGGTGTTGATAGATTTAATACAAATGGAGCCTTACAAGGCAGTGAGTCGACAGGGAATTAAGCTAGAACAGCATGCTGGGAGATCTCAGAGCTAGCCTTCAACAGTCAGGACTCTGGGGTTTAACACTCCCCAAACATTCAAACACTCTTTACTGCCTTCAAAAAGTAACCATGCACCATCTCAATCATTGTAAACCAAAGCTTTTTGGATGCAATTCAATAATGTGCTCATTCGTAGTTCTACACAACTCAAATTTAAGAAGCCCCTTAGACTACAGGGAGGGAATTTATTGCATTCTCTCGCAATAGTTTTCCGTTCTCTGACAAAACGTTTTGCTTTCCCTTGTAAGTTTTGCGTTCTCTCTTTAAAGTTTTGTATTCCCTTTTTGATATCCATTTTGCAGTCCCCCACAATTAATTTGGGTTCCCTCACAAAAAGTTTTGCATTCCCTCAATATGTTTGGGTTCCACACAATAATTTGGGATTCTCCAATTTTCCATTCCCTCGCGATATTTTTGGGTTCCCTCAAAAAAGGTTTTGATCCCTTACAATAATTTTGGGTTCCCCCACAAAAAATGTTGGTTCCCTCATGAAAGGTTTTGCAGTCATCACAATATTTTTGGGTTCCCTCTAAAAGAGTTTTGCATTCCCTCAATATTTTTGGGTTCCTCACAATAATTTGGGGTTCCCTCTCAAAAGGTTTTCATTCCCCGTGATATTTTTGGGTTCCCTTAAAAAAAGTTTTGTGATCCCTCACAATAATTTTGGGTTCCCTCAAAAAAAAAAAAAAAATTGCATTCCCTTGTGATATTTTTGCTCTCCCTCACAAAGTTCCTCTTACAAAATGTTTTGTGTTCCCTCACAATAAAATGCACTTGCAGTAGTTTGTATTCCCTCTATTTTACATTCTGTTGCAATTATTTGGATTCATTTGCAATAGCTTTCCATCCCTCACGATAATGAACCATTGTTTTACAACAGTAACCACAGTTCAACTATGGCATTTGTGGTAAAACCATAGTAATAATATGTAAAACCAAAACTATGGTAACAAAAATCTGTTTTACAAGAGTAACACCACAGTACTGCAGTAACCATGTTTTGAAAACCATGTTACATGTACCACAAATTAACCATGGAGCTAATAGAGTAAAACTTTTTCATTATGATATTTTTTACCATTGTTTTGGTTCCATTGTTTGAGTTCAACCATGGTTAAATTTAATAAGGGAAGGGTAACGCTTTTGCTAGGGAACACAAAAATGATTGTGAGGGAACTGAAAATTATTTCAGGAAATAAATTCCCACCCTGTCCCCCTCTAAGCAGCTCTGGAGCACACTAACTGTTCACAACAAGCAAATAACTGCAACAGAACAATCTTATGCAAGCAGTAAAATCTCAGGCGTAAACTTGACACCAAAGAGCAAACCAAACACACATGATGTTGACAGAGTAATTATCTGCTGATAGAACAGGGAGACTCATAACCGGCCCAAACTCCATTCCCTGAAAGCAGGTACATTCATCCATGATATCAGCTGTCCAAACATGCTCTGGCTACACTGTGTACACTTCCATGGCCCGGAGACCTTCAGCGTCCACCCACGCAAAATCCGCCGAGCGTCCTCTCTGTGCATATCACTATATCCATGTGCCTCTGTCACGGATGCCATTTATCAGATTACAGGATCTAGATTTCTCTGAACTTTCTTTCTTCCATGGATGTCAGGCAGTATGTTAGTCACAGTCACCATTTACTTTAATTGTATCTTTCATACAATGAAAGTGAATGGTCACTGAGACCAACATTCTGCCTACTTGCATTAAAACTACATGAAGGTGAGTAAAAGAAGACAGCATTTTCATTTTTTGGTGAACTCGCTTTACTGTTGTTAACCAGTACGTTAATGAGTTATATTCGGGTATATTGTGCAAGCAGGGCACACCAGGTCACCTTCTAGGAAGCATCCTCTGACCACGATCACTGCACAAATTGCCCATTGTATGGCAGGCACATTCCTGCCACCTAGTGGCCTTTTGTAGAGCTACAATTGAACAGAACAAGATAGTACGAGGAGTCAGTGCTGATAACTGGCCTAAATGTCTGTATTATTTGAGCTTGTGACATACATAATCTTACAAAGTAGGTCTATCAATAATGTTTTGCATGTTACTATGTTGATACTAATAACTTTAGGAAGGAACCTAGATGCTTTACAAATACCAAAGGATACAATGAAGGCCTAACTGCATTGTAGACATACCATAATTTGGCCAAAATTTATACTGGGTTGCTTGTAGTAGGGGCAAGTTTGAACCCTGTTGCATTTGACGAATAAACTGAAGAAAAAAAAATATCAATGCATCTCGAAGCTTCACGGTATAAACAGTCTGCAAATGTGCAACATCATAATAACTCCCATGCAAAAGCACTTACTCACCCAAACCTACACCTACACATACAGGAAGAGGGAAGGAGGATGATCCACCTACGCACAATTAAAACAAACAAAGTGCACTCAAGGAAGGTCGCCCAGACATGCAGCTACCACAGCAAGTAAGCAACACTAATCACCATACAGAGGCAAGTTTCATCAGTTCTACAATGTGCTGACATGCACATCTAAACATCAAAGTTCAAACAAACTTCAGGGTAAAAATGGCTTCTTAACTGGTGGGTCTTTTCTGTCTTGGATCAATGACACCAGGACAAAATAAATAAATAAAAATACATTTGCTAAATGCAAATTAACTTTGAATCTTAAAATTTGGGCATTTTTTTTTTTACCAGGGGTTAATTTTAATTTAAAAGTATTTTGTTATATGAAGGTCTTAGAAAACTGACTTAGAAACCAGACTGGCAATATTAAACTATGAACGTCTCTAATAAAAATGACTAAATGTTCAAAACTACAATCATCTAAAACAATTTGAAAAAAAGAAAATAAAAAAAAATCACATGAACCATTTCAATATATATTGTAGACAAAATATGTCTATCAATTCTGCATTTTCACTACAACAAACAATTTAGCCCTTATAAAGTTTTTTCAATAGTTAGTTTACTTGTTAACCAAGTCAACAAAAGTGTCAGTGAAGAGCATGCTTGAGATTAAATATGATACAAGTAATGTTTCAAGAAAACAAAGAAAAATCAAGGTAAATATCACTTGTGAGCAGATCATTACCAAAACATTATTCCAAATAACTGTGTATTTAGGATACTTAAAATGTTAGCTATGGAATTAGTATTAGCAAAATAAAGGATTTGGTCATTTTATATATATATATATATAAAAAAAAAACTATTAATCACAAAATGTTTCTATTAATCACAATAAAGAATTTGACATGTGGTGGAAATGACACTGAGAATTACAGGTAGTACTGTATATATAGTATGTTATTAGTATAAACAGAATATAATAAAAGTGTATAGTTACACTATAAAATAAATAGACTTATCAATCAACTTTTAAAGGAGGGAGGAAACACCTTCCATTTTTTATCCACATTATGTTTGTGATTGACATTAAATGTTGCGTATCCGTGCAGTATATTGGCACAATATACCTGTAAACATTCTCACGTTCTCTCTCTCTCTCTCTCTCTCTCTCTCTCTCTCTCTCTCACCACCATCCACAGTTGGCTTGATTTGCCTGACAAGGGACCGGGTGTGTAGAATCATGACCCTGCCCCACCCTCCGCCCTGTCACAACTTGGTTGAAGCTACCCAAAATATGTAGATGCCAACAAACTTTGCCAAAAATTTGAAACTTGATTTATGCTACAAATTATTAACTGTCCAGAGCATGATGCATCAAATTCAAAACACATTTTAAAGGAACATGTTCACACAGGAAGTCAGCATGTTGTTTCCGAGAGTTCTGGTACCCTAGGATCTGCCACATTATGCCAGCTCACTGACAAGTGGCATCTCCCATCAGACATTTTTTACATTGGCTCCAGCGTGTTTACCTTCCACTGGTAAACATGTCAACAGCGTGGGAGACCCAAGTTCGGATTCTGCATTGAAACCAGGAATTAATTGCGTTTGCATAGTTAGTGATGAGCGCGAACTTACCTGTTTGTGTCACCTAATAACACACAGGACGAAACTGGCTCAACCCTGAGGTTATAGAATCTAGTATTAGTGTGTTGTCCAGCCCACGGCTCTACATATGTCTCCTAGAGAGGCACCGTGGGACAATGCCCAAGAAGCCGCAATACCCCTGGTAGAATTGGGTCGTAGTCCAGCAGGGGACAGCACGTGCAGAGTGTGGTATGCCATAGTGATGGCATCGACGACCCAGTGGGCGATCCTCTGTTTGGAGACAGTGCTTCCTTTCCGCTGTCCACCGAAGCAGACAAAGAGCTGCTCGGAGCTTCTAAAGCTCTGAATGCGATCCAAGTAGATGCATAGAGCACACACCGGACACAGCAACGCCAAGGCTGGGTCTGCCTCCTCCTGGGGCAGCGCTTGCAGGTTCACCACCTGATCCCTAAAAGGGGTCATGGGAACCTTGGGCACATAGGTCCCAGGATGACGTGAGAGTAAGCCGGACCGAACTTTAGGTACAGTTCGCTGACAGAGAATGCCTGCAGTTCCCCTACCCTCTTAATGGAGGTGAGCGTCGTCAGGATGGCTGTCTTCAGAGAGACGCCTTTAGCTCTGCTGACTCAAGGGGCTTGAAGGGAGCTCCCCGAAGGCCCCAAAGTACCACGGAGAGGTCGCATGAGAGAACGAAGCACGACCTGGGGGGTTTAACCTCCTCGCGCCTCTCAGGAACCTGATGATCAAATCGTGCTTCCCTAAATACTTACCATCCACTGCATCGTGATGTGCCGATATGGCGGCTACATACACTTCAAGGTGGAGGTGGACAGCTGTCCCTCCAACTTTTCCTGCAGAAAGGAAAGCACTGATAACAACTGCGCATCTCTGGGGGGCTTCACCTCAGGAAGAACACCACTGAGCAAACAGAAGCCACTTCAGGCCGTAAATATGCCTCGTTGAGGGGGCCCTCGCCTGAGTGATCGTGTCTACCACCACTGGTGGTAGGCCATCTAGGTCTTCCGCATCCCGTCCAAGGGCCAGTCATGGAGATTCCAGAGGCCCGGTTACGGGTGCCAGATGGTGCCCCGTCCCTGAGAAAGAAGGTCCTTCCTCAGGGGAATTTGCCGGGGGGGCTGTCATGAGGAACATGAGGTTCAAGAACCAAATCCAGGAGGGCCAATAAGGGGCCACTAAGAGGACCTGCTCCCCGTCCTCCCTGACTTTGCACAACGTCTATGCATGTAGGCTCAGTATAGGAAACGCATACTTGCGCAGCCCCAGGGGCCAGCTGTGTGCCAAGGCATCTGTGCCGAGGGGAGACTCGGTCAAAGAGTACCATAGTGGACAATGGGAGGATTCTGGGGAAGCGAACAGGTCTACCTGTGCTTGGCCGAATCGACTCCAGGTCAGCTGGGAAGCCTGAGGGTGGAGCCTCCCCTCTCCCCTGGGCGTAACCTGCCGCATCAGTGCATCCGCTGTGCTGTTGAGGTGGACCAGGATATGAGTAAATCACAGCGACTTGAGCTGGTGCTGACTCAAAAGGAGGAGACGACCTGCGAGTTGTGATATAGAGCGAGAGCATAGGCCACCTTGGCGTTGATATACGCCACCGTTGCTGTGTCCGTCCAGAGCAACACGTTCTTGCCCCGTATCAATGGCAATAGCCTCCTCAGGGCAAGGAGTACCGCCAGCAACTCGAGGCAGTTGATGTGCCAACGCAGTCGCGGGCCAGTCCAAGAGCCGGCGACTGAGTGCCCATTGCATACAGCATCCCAGCCCCGTTGGGAGGCATCTGTCGTAACCACGACGTGCCTGGAGACCTGGCCTAGGGGAACTCCTGCCCGTAGGAATGCTAGGTCTGACCAGGGGCTGAGAAAGCGGCAACAAGCCTGCGTGACAAGGACGCGGTGTGTGCCATGGCACCATGCTCGTCTCTCGATTCGGGTCAGTAGCCAGTGCTGAAGTGGTCTCATATGCATCAACCCAAGCAGCGTGACCGTCGCTGAGGATGCCATATGCCCCAGGAGCCTCTGAAAGGATTTCAGATGAAAGCGGTGCTGAGTCTAGAAACATCAAACTGCCGGTTATGTTTATGTAGCTTACTACCGCAGAGGTGACTCTGGCTCAACCTGGTCGGGTCGCGAGAGGCTGACAAGGTGCGTTTCCTTGACGCCCCCATCTCCCATGGACCGCCAGCACCCCGTCAGCCGGCGAATGAGCAACCGCACCCACGGATGGGATTCCAGCTGAGTCCTCAGCGTAAGATATGATGTGCCCGCTCTCCAATGCCACAAATTTATTTTCACTTGCCCCCCAAAGCAGAAATCTGGGTTCCAGTGAGGCACTTACAATGAAGTGAATGGGGGCCAATCCGTCAATGTTAAAATACTCACTGTTTCAAAAGTAAAGCCACAAGATATAAACTACAGTCTATTTGTGATAACATGATTTTAATGTGATAAAAAAAATATCTTACTAAACTTTTCTGTTTAAAATTATAGCCAATTTTAGGCCTTTGTTGCCATGACAATGTAATTTCAACAAACCCTAAAACAACTTGAAAATTTACAATTTAAACAAACTTACAAATCAAATAATACACAAATTTTGACAGGAAGAATTAATTTGTGCTTTTATAAAATTATAGGCTTCACATTTCTGCATTTAAACCTTCAAAAAATTGGTCCTATTCACTTCCATTGTAAGTGCCTTACTGTAAGTTAGATTTTTTTCTTTTTTTAAAGGAGGGACGAGGTGAAATAATTTTGTGTGGTAACACCTCGGTTAACCTCTGTTCCCTGATGGAGGGAACGAGACGTTGCGTCGAAGAAGGGACACTAAGGGTCTCTCTTGAGCGCCGAATATGCCTCTGGTCTCTGAAAAAGGCCAATGAGAAGTTGGCAGACAGTATTTGCATACCCCACCCCGGACATACGGGTATAAAAGCAGGGAAATGCGTCGAGTCCATTCAGGATTTTTCTGAGGAGCCGGAAATGGTCCGGCCACTGCAGTGGCTCGGCTCAGCGACGTGGCCGGGAGGACACGACGTCTCGTTCCCTCCATCAGGGAATGGAGTTTACATACGTAACCGAGACATTCCCCTTCTGACGCTCACTTTGACGTTGTGTCGAAGAAGCGACGCTAGGGGTCCACTTTAAATCACGCCATGCGCTGAGCCGTGTACGTGTACTGCTGACACAGGAGCGGGCAGGTATTTCACATGCACAAGCGACCAACCGTGTTTCAGACTGCACGTACCCTTCCACAATGCCCCAAAAAAGTCATCGGAATCCTTCTGGTTACCCTAGAGGGGAACAAGGTGACGCTTGCCAACCTGGGAACGGGCCAAGCCTGGCTGGGCCTCTTTTCTCTCTATGTTTCTCGGCATAGAGCAAAAACAGCTGGGCCCTTACACGCATCGGGGGAAGGGGGTCTTACCCAGTTTCCTATTCTTTCAGGGGAAAAGACCCTGCGGAGGCCACACCTGCCCAAAAGGTGGCGAATACATCACATGGGTTTTTTTAGGCAACATGTGGAACGTGGCGCAGTGGTAGATCCAACCTCGAGGAGGAGGGAGTTGCTACAGCATAGCGACCGGAGGGCAGTAAAAACTGTTTTACCTCGGCCGAGGGAAAGGGCGCCAAGTACAAATGTCTGCTAGGGAGGCTTGCAGTGGGGCAGGATGTGAGAGATGGCCTCCATCTGCTTCTTCACCATGGAGAACTGCTGGGCAAAGCGAGCTTTGTCAGACTCCCGCATCTCAACCAGGTTCAGCAACAGATGACGTTCCTGGACCAAAAGCATGGCCATCGCCTGCCCAAGTGACTGCGCTGTGACCTTCGTGGCCCTGGTCGGTCGCTGAGCACAGTTCCTGCAACACATCGGGATCAGAGCTACCCTCGTGCAGATCTTTGAGCACCTTAGCCTGGTGGACTTGCAGGAAGGCCATGGCGTGCAGGGCGGAAGCGGCCTGTCCAGCAGAGCTGTAGGCTTTAGCAGTAAGCGATGACGTCGTCCTGCAGGCCTTGGAAGGGAGCACAGGGTGACCCCACCAGGTGGTAGGGTTTCTGGGACATAGATGGAGCACAACAGCCCAATCCACCTGTGGAATTGCCATAAACCCATGGGCCGCTCCGCCGTCGAGGGTAGCGAGAGCAGATGAGCAGGGCTTGTGAGGAGTGGAGAGGGGTGCTCTCCATGAAGACATCAGCTCATCGTGCACCTTCGGGAAAAACGGGACCGGGGGAGGGCAAGGCTGTGAGCGGCACGCAGACCCCAAGAACCAGTCATCCAACCGCGATGGCTGTGGGGAGGACGGAGGGTTCCAGTCCAACCCCACGCTGGCGGCAGCCCGGGCAAGCACGTCGGACATCTGCGCGTCAGCCTCAACCTGGGCGTCCTGGCCCGAAGAAATTTCATTTCTGAATGGACTCGACGTATTTCCCCGCTTTTATACCCGTGATGTCTGGGGCGGGGTATGCAAATACCATCTGCCAACTTCTCCCTGGCCTTTTTTCATAGACCAGAGGCATATTCGGCGCTCAAGAGAGACCCCTAGTGTCGCTTCTTCAACAGGACATCGAAGTGAGCAACAGACTGGGAATCAACATTATGCCACAAATGCTGTAGGGAATCAACATTATGCCACAAATGCTGTAGGTTGAGCTTGTTACTTGTTTTGAGCCTAGAATATTCCTTTAAGTGTGTAATTTAACATTAACTTTATGCCATTATGTTGAAATGTTTTCTGACAAATAATTAACAAGCTAAACCAAGAGGAAAAAAATATGTTGTTTTAACTTATATGTTGAACTGACAAGATTAAATCTTGTAAATTCAAAGCATTTTTCTTTCAATGTAGAAAAAAAAAGAAAGTGATGCGTGCAAACTAAAAGCACAAAGGAAGCCAGAAGAAAGCTTCAAAAGGCAGGAAGGCATTTACCGTTTGACGTCAAGATCTCCAGGGAGATATAAAGAAGAATTCATGTTCCTTTCATTTCTCCTACTATAAGAAAAATACATTGGTTACTGATACATTGTTTTTCACCTCCTTTGGCTGGTGACATAAGAGATACAGTATAATAATAAACAGGTGTCATAGGTAACACTTTACAATAAGGCCATTTGTTAACATTAGTTAATGCTTTATAGGTATAAATGAACTATCGATTTTTTAATCTTGGTTAATGTTAGTCATAATGACAGTAAATTTAATTTGATCTATTCAAGGTGTTCAAGGTTTAAATCAAATCAATTTATTGTCACACTACACAAGTGCAACAGTAGGTGAAAGTCTTGTGTGCAGTTCCAAGCAACATAGCAGTCATGACAGTGATGAGACGTATACCAATTACAATAAACAACATATTTACACCAGTGTTTCCCCTGCCATTATATTAGGGGGTGCCCCGCCCCCCCTTGAAGGTGAAGTTATTTTTTTTTTTTTTATATAGCGCCAGATCACAACAGAAGTAATTTAAGGTTACCTTTCCAATAGAATAGGTCTATACCTTGTTCTTTTATTAAACAAACTACAGGTGAAACTCAAAAAATTAGAATATCGTGCAAAAGTTCATTAATTTCAGTAATTCAACTTAAAAGGTGAAACTAATATATTATATAGACTCATTACAAGCAAAGTAAGATATTTCAAGCCTTTATTTGATATAATTTTTATGATTATGGCTTACAGCTTATGAAAACCCCAAATTCAGAATCTCAGAAAATTAGAATATTGTGAAAAGGTTCAGTATTGTAGGCTCAAAGTGTCACACTCTAATCAGCTAATTAATCCAAAACACCTGCAAAGGGTTCCTGAGCCTTTAAATGGTCTCTCAGTCTGGTTCAGTTGAATTCACAATCATGGGGAAGACTGCTGACCTGACAGTTGTGCAGAAAACCATCATTGACACCCTCCACAAGGAGGGAAAGCCTCAAAAGGTAATTGCAAAAGAAGTTGGATGTTCTCAAAGTGCTGTATCAAAGCACATTAATAGAAAGTTAAGTGGAAGGGAAAAGTGTGGAAGAAAAAGGTGCACAAGCAGCAGGGATGACCGTAGCCTGGAGAGGATTGTCTGGAAAAGGCCATTCAAATGTGTGGGGGAGTTTCACAAGGAGTGGACTGAGGCTGGAGTTACTGCATCAAGAGCCACCACACACAGACGGGTCCTGGACATGGGCTTCAAATGTCGTATTCCTCTTGTCAAGCTGCTCCTGAACAACAAACAACGTCAGAAGCGTCTCAAGCGCTCTCAAATTCCAAATTTGAGAGCAAATTTTGCATCTCATTTGGAAACCAAGGTCCCAGAATCTGGAGGAAGAATGGAGAGGCACACAATCCAAGATGCTTGAAGTCCAGTGTGAAGTTTCCACACTCTGTGTTGGTTTGGGGAGCCATGTCATCGGCTGGTGTTGGTCCACTGTGCTTTATTAAGTCCAGAGTCAACGCAGCCGTCTACCGGGACATTTTAGAGCACTTCATGCTTCCTTCAGCAGACAAGCTTTATGGAGATGCTGACTTCATTTTCCAGCAGGACTTGGCACCTGCCCACACTGCCAAAAGTACCAAAACCTGGTTCAATGACTGTGCTTGATTGGCCAGCAAACTCGCCTGACCTGAACCCCATAGAGAATCTATGGGGCATTGCCAAGAGAAAGATGAGAGACATGAGACCAAACAATGCAGAAGAGCTGAAGGCCGCTATTGAAGCATCTTGGTCTTCCATAACACCTCAGCAGTGCCACAGGCTGATAGCATCCATGCCACGCCGCATTGAGGCAGTAATTAATGCAAAAGGGGCCCAAACCAAGTACTGAGTACATATGCATGATTATACTTTTCAGAGGGCCGACATTTCTGTATTTAAAATCCTTTTTTTTATTGATTTCATGTAATATTCTAATTTTCTGAGATTCTGAATTTGGGGTTTTCATAAGCTGTAAGCCATAATCATAAAAATTATATCAAATAAAGGCTTGAAATATCTTACTTTGCTTGTAATGAGTCTATATAATATATTAGTTTCACCTTTTAAGTTGAATTACTGAAATTAATGAACTTTTGCACGATATTCTAATTTTTCGAGTTTCACCTGTAAATAGCCCTTATGTTATTTATCTTATTTACACGACGGCATGTCATTTCTGTCTCTACATGGTCACACGTTTACTATTCTCCGGAATAGAGGAGTTCCGCCCCTATGCGCACACACACACACACACACGCCTGCACACACACACACAGACACGCCTGCCTGCACACACACACACACACACACACACAAGACACGCCTGCCTGCACACACACACACACACACACACACAGACACGCCTGCACACACACACACACACAGACACGCCTGCCTGCACACACACACACAGACACACAGACACGTTCGCGTGCACACAGGTGAGCATAGGGGTGTTCGATTCCAGGTTTTCTGGTATGGAGGTATGCACAAACTAGAGTCACTATGACTGTTATCTATTACTAAAGAGATAAGCTACAAGCTACGTGTAGGATAAATACAAAGTTTCTACGACAGCTCTCTGGCTTGGTGTAATGCCGCGGATACACTAGACTTTGAGACTACGGTCGTGTTATGACGTCACATTAATTCAACATATAACAAATAGTAATACACTCAAAATGTAAAAAATATACAATCTACTGGACTTTACTGCAAAAATATAATTTTTATAGGGATTAGACACTCACAAGTGAGTGATTTCGGACACAGTAACAGAGTCGACACCAAGAGTCGATTCCTGTGATGGAGTCGACCCCGAGTCTGGGGCTATTCATACTCCCCATCACACACTCCCACCAGCGGACAGAAAGCGTGCGTCGGAAATATGTTGCGTCAATCACCTGAAAAGAAGACAAAAATATCTGTGTTTTTTAAACGCTCCCAGGGTGGTGAAGATGGCAACACTCGCTCTCCTGTAAGTAGCACCCGGAGTAGCGCTACTGCTCCGAGTCCAAGTACAGAAAAGAGCCCAAGTGCTGCACGCCCTTTCCCTGACAAGCAGCAAAAGTCCAAGAGACTCTAAGAGGCGACTCTTGTAGGTGAACGTTGGGAGCCGGCTCGCATATCAGAAGAGCCGGATCTATTAATACAAATATTTATGATATGAACAATCAAAAGATTTAAATTAATATAATTAACTAATTCAAAGAACGAAAAAATTTAATAATATAGGCCCTAATGCTCAATCACACACATATTTGTTCTGACTGTCTGCTCAGACTAACAGCCTGCTGGCTTCTATTGCTCTGACGGTCCCAGTCAGTAGTGTAAACTGTGAAAGGGACTTCTCAACCATGAACAGGGTAATACAAACTTTTCACAATAGGATTTGCTGCTTTTAGCTATATGTTAAGCTATCACATTTAACAGTTAATGCATTTGCAGGTCAAGACAAACATCCGCAATAGGCTGCAAGGAGACCATCTTGCAGCATGCATGCGGATCTCAATAAATGGGCCAGACGTTTCTGACTTCCCATATCAAGAGGCTCTGGAAATGTTCTTCCAGAAGCCCAGAAAGATACACTGCAGTGACAAAACCTGCACACTTTGTGGATAAATTACATAAAAATAAATGTTCCAATGTTTAGTTTAATGTACAGTTCAAATAATTGTTCAGTTAATATATTCACTGCTGCCATTAAAAGAAACAAATGAACACCACAACTCCTTTAAGTGTTTGTGTCAACCCCCCCCCCCCCCCCCCCAGCTGTAAACCTAGGGGAAACACTGTACACAACACAATTTACATATCAAATGTACATATACTTACACAACACATTCCTATTACACAATGTACAGTAAACAATACACACAATATAGTATACACATACAATAAAAATTGTTTAAAATAAAGAGTATATAAAAATATATATGCAGTTGTTATATTGTGGAGAATATAATTATGACAGTCCAGTGTGAGAAAATAGATTAATAAAGTGCAGTGCTGATTGTTGATCGTGAGAGATCAAGTGTTCAAAAGTCTTATTGCTTGGGGGGAAGAAGCTGTCATGTAGTCGGGTGGTGCGGGTCCTGATGCTGCGATACCGCCTGCCTGATGGAAGCAGTGAGAGCAGCCCATGACTCGGGTGGCTGGAGTCTCTTGATGATCCTCTGAGCTTTTTTCACACACCGCCTGTTATATATGTCCTGGAGGGAGGGAAGCTCACCTCTGATGTTGTTTCTGGCAGTTCACACCACCCTTTGCAGGTCTTTGCGGTTGTGGGCGGTGCTATTGCCGTACCAGGCGGTGATGCAGCTAGTCAGGATGCTCTCTACAGTACTGGTGTAGAACCGTGTGAGGATGTGGTGGTTCATTCCAAACTTCCTCAGCCGTCTCAGGAAGAAGAGGCGCTGGTGAGCCTTCTTCACAACGGCCTCAGTGTGGACGGACCATGTGAGTTCCTCAGAGTCAAGCTGCTGACTCTCTCCACCGGTGCTCCATTAATGGTGATGGGGCTGTGTTCTCTGTCTTTCTTCCTGAAGTCCACTACAAGCTCCTTGGTTTTACTGACGTTGAGGAAGAGGTTGTGCTCCTGACACCAGCGTGTCAGAGTGTGCACCTCCTCTCTGTAGGCTGTTTCATCATTGTCAGTGATCAGACCTACAACCGTCGTATCGTCAGCAAACTTAATGATGGCATTGGAGCTATGTGTCGCCACACAGTCATGTGTGTAAAGGGAATACAGGAGTGGGCTGAGAACACAGCCCTGCGGGGCTCCAGTGTTGAGGGTCAGTGATGAGGAGATGTTGCTGCCCATTCTAACTACCTGACGTCTGCCTGACAGGAAGTCCAGGATCCAGTTGCACAGCGAGCTGTTTAAGCCCAGAGCCCGGAGTTTCTCATCAAGCTTGGAGGGCACTATGGTGTTGAACACTGAGCTGTAGTCTACAAACAGCATTCTCGCATAGGTGTTCCTTTTTTCCAGGTGGGAGAGAGCAGTGTGTAGTGTAGATGCAGTGGGTCCAAAGAGGTGGGCAGCACAGAGCAGATGTAATCTCTGATTAACCTCTCAAAGCATTTGCTGATGATGGGGGTCAGAGCAACAGGACGCCAGTCATTTAGGCAAGTGATTTTGGTTTGCAATGTTTGACGTTTTGAAGCATGTGCGGACTACAGACAGGGAGAGGGACAGGTAGAAAATGTCTGTAAAAACACCAGCAAGTTGTTCGCGCACGCTCCGATGACGCGGCCCGGAATGCCGTCTGTGCCCGAGGCTTTACGAATGTTCACCCATTGGAAGGATCAGGTTATATCCACAACAGAGACGGAGAGTGAACCAACCTCTGTAGCGTCAGCCATGAGTGCTCTCTCCGTGAGGGCGGTGTTATTGACCTCGAAACGAGCATGAAATGTGTTAAGCTCATCCAGGAGAGAGGCAGCGATGTTCACGGCAGAGTTTTTATTCCCTTTGTAATCCATAATGATGTTAATTCCCTGCCACATACTTCTAGAGTCAGTGGTATTGAACTGTCCTTCAATTTTGTGCCTGTACTGGCGTTTGGCTGCACTGATAGAGTTACGGAGGGCATAACTGGCTTGTTTACACTCAAAACACTCAAGCAGTAAGTGCCGCGTGAACATCGCCGTTAACCCATGGTTTCTGGTTGGGGTAGATCCGTATTGTTTTGGTTGGCACAACGTCCTCTACGCAATTCCTGATGAAACACGTTACGCGATCAGCGTAAACCTTGATGTCGTCATCAGAGGCGGACCGGAACATCTCCCAGTCCGTGTGATCAAAACAGTTTTGTAGCGCAGAGTCTGATTGGTCCGACCAGCACTGGATCATACTGAGGGCGGATGCTTCCCGTTTTAGTTTCTGCCTGTAAGCGGGCAGAAGCAGAATGGAAGAGTGGTCTGATTTGCCAAATGGTGGGCGGGGGAGGGATTTGTAGCCATCCTGGAAAGGAGAATAGCAATGATCCAAAACCCGGTCCCCTCGTGTTGAAGTTGATGTGTTGGTGGTATTTTGGAGCGATTGTTTTAAAAATGACTCCCATAACTCAATATCTATAAAGTCTTAAGAGTCATCATTGTGTAATTGTAAATTGTTAAATAATAATTGTATTTTGAACCCCAGTGAGCAAGCTGAAGGCGACTGTGGCAAGGAACACAAAACTCCATAAGATGTTGGTTAATGGAGAAAAATTACCATGAGAGAAACCAGGCTCACTGTGGGGGCCAGTTCCCCTCTGGCTAACCAGCAATATTACTTATTTATGTGCAGTGCAAGCCATGGTTTCAAATGATTAAACCAAGTAAGTGTTAAGGGCCAGTGTTTAAAAAAAGATTTTGTATGAACTGTAAGATTAATGAGTAAAGTATTTAGAAGTTCATCCTGAATTAACTGCAGAAGTTCACATAGATGCATTTTCCTTTGTTAGTTGGCTGATGAAGGCTTTTGTTGGAAATTTAATTGACAGTCTACTGTATGTATTCCATTTCAAGGGCGTAGTCCATCAATTAACAAAGGTGATGCAGGCAGAGATATATGAGGTGCATCGCAGTTCAACTGGTGGATCATTTCGGTGCAGGCATCAGGCAGTGGCATATGATGTATCCAATGTCTTAAAGTTAGAGTTGGCCTCAGTTTATCCTCTGAAGTCAAAAAACTTAAGTGATGTCTGACTGGCACTGGCTGTTGTTTGTCGTCATCACTCAATGGCACGTAGCAGTGGAGTCTGACACCAAGCAGGAATGGAGCTGGATAAGGCCGGCTCTGGTAACCTGGTATGAGGTATGTCTCGAGGTTGAGACAAGGAAACAAATAGAAGAAATATTAGCGCAGATACCATTCAATTTATTGCAGATTTATAGATTATAAGTAATTATTCTGGTTCCGGCAGACCTAACTAAAGCAGCATAATTTTGAGTGTATTTATAAATTAGGTGTATGCCTGGCTAAATACATGAGTCTTTAGTCTAGATTTAAACTTAGTGAGTTTGTCTGCATCGTAAACAGGGTTAGGGAGACTATTCCATAGTTTTGGTGCCAAATAGGTAAAGGATCTACTACCTTTTGTGGATTTTGATATCCTAGGAAATATTTTTAGGCCAGAATTTTGTGATCGTAAAGAACATATATAGCATGTCAGAAGGTCACTTAAGTGCTGTGGAGCTAGACCATTCAAAGCTTTTTATGTAGTTAACAGATTTTTAAAATTAATATAAAATGTAACATTTAACCAATGCAACGATGATAAAATTGGGCTAATATGATCATATTTATTGGTTCTAGTCAACATTCTGGCAGCTGCACTTTGAACCAATTAAAGTTTCTTTATTGAACTCCCAGTAATGCATTACAATAATCTAGTCTTGAGGACAAGAATGCGTGAATTAGTTTTTCGGCATCAGCAACAGAGTGCATGTATCGCAACGTAGGTATAAGAATGCTGTTCAACAAACATTGGAAATTTTATTTTCAAAGGACAGATTGTATCAAATATAACACCTAAGTTCTTCGCTGTAGAAGACTACATCCATCGAGAGTCAAATAATATTTTAGCAGCTTATTTTTAGAAGTTTTTGGTCCAATAATTAGTATCTCTGTTTTGTTGGAATTGAGTAGAAGGAAATTTCTGATCATCCAATCTATATTTCATTGATACACTGTACTCATTTGGAGAATTGTGACATTTTTTGGGGTTTAGAAGAAATATAAAGTTGGATATTTTCAGCATAATAGTGTAAACTTATTCCGCGATTCCTAATAATATCTCCCATGGAGAAAAATATATAAGGAGAAAAGCAGAGGCCCTAAAACTGATCAAAATGGTCTGATAAATATGACCTAAACCATGCTAATGCAAGTCCACTAATGCCAACATAATTCTCCAGCTTATTCAAGAGAATGTCATGATCTATGGTGTAGAAGGCAGCACTAAGATCTAAAAGCACTAGAAGATAAAGGTAGCCACAATCAGATGATAAGAGCAAGTAATTTGTAACTCTGCTAAGTGCAGTCTCTATACTGTGATGGGGCCTAAATCCTGACTTGAAATTGTTCATTTATACCATTTATAACATAAATGGGAGGACAATACCTATGCTAGTAATTTCAACATAAATGGTAGATTTGAAATCGGACTATAATTACCCAGTTCTCCAGGATCAAGCTGTGGCTTATTAATAAGCGGTTTGATAACTGCCATTTGCGAGGAGTTAATAATATTAAGAAGAGGTTCTGAGATTTCAAGGAATGCCTCTTTTAAGAGCTTTGTTGGTATTGGATCTAACATACATGTTGTGGCTTTTGATATTTTTATACATTTTGTTTGCTCTTCATGACCTATGACAGTGAAGAATTGAAGTTGCTCAAGAGGAAAATAATCAGACACTAGTTAGACACACTAGTTTTCGAAAGAACAGTTCTACCTGAAAGATTGCGTAGTGTAGATTGAGTAACATTAGCTGATTGTGGCATACACGAGACAAGGTAATGATCTGAGATGCTGCGTTTGCTCTGCTGCAGAATATCTATAGTATCAACATCAACTCATCATATGACAGAATTAAATCTAGCATATAATTATGACAATGAGTTGGTCCTGTCACATTTTGTCTGATTGCAAGAGAGTTTAGAATATCGATAAATGCTAATCCCATTGTATCATTTTCATTATCTACTGTATGTGAATGTTGAAGTCACCAACAATTAAAGCTCCATTTACAGTAACTACCAGATCTGATATAAAATGTGCAAATTCACCAAGGAAATCAGAATACGGTCCGGGTGATCTATACACTGAAGCAAGGGCAAAAGAAGACAGATTTTATTTTAGTTATATCTGATGGTGCCACATTAAGCATAATTATTTCAATAACTTAAACATATCCTGTCCTCTGAGTAACACCAAAAACTTCACTGTAAATTGTAGCAACACCTCCTCCTCTTCCCCTAAGATGAGGCTCATGTTTATAACAATAACCTTTGGGAGTAGATTCATTTAAACTAATATATTCATCCGGTTTATGACAGATTCAATTTTTCCACATTTTGTTATTTTACAGCCTTATTCCAAAATGGATTATATTCATTATGTTCCTCAAAATTCTACAATCAATACCCCATAATGACAATGTGAAAGAAGTTTGTTTGAATTCTTTGTAAATTTACTAAAAATTAAAAACGAAAAAAATCAAATGTACATACTGTAAGTATTCATAGTTTTTGCCATGACACTCAAAATTGAGCTCAGGTGCATTCTCTTTCCACTGATCATCCTTGAGATGTTTCTACAACTTGATTGGAGTCCACCTGTGGTAAATTCAGTTGATTAGACATGATTTGGAAAGGCACACGCCTGTCCCACCATTAACAGTGCATGTCAGAGCACAAACCAAGGCATGAAGTCCAAGGAATTGTCTGTAGACCTCCGAGACAGGATTGTATCGAGGCACAGATCTGGGGAAGGGTACAGAAAACATTCTGCAGCATTAAAGGTCCTAATGAGCACAGTGGCCACCATCATCCGTTAATGTAAGAAGTTTGGAACCACCAGGACTCTTCCTAGAGCTGGCCGCCCGGCCAAACTGAGCGATCAGGGGAGAAGGGCCTTAGTCAGAGAGGTGACCAAGAACCCGATGGTCACTCTGACAGAGCTCCAGCATTTCTCTGTGGAGAGAGGAGAACCTTCCAGAAGAACAACCATCTCTGCAGCACTCCACCAATCAGGCCTGTATGGTAGAGTGGCCAGACAGAAGCCACTCCTCAGTAAAAGGCACATGACAGCCCACCTGGAGTTTGCCAAAAGGCACCTGAAGGACTCTCAGATCATGGTAATCAAAGATTGAACTCTTTGGCCTGAATGGAAAGCATCATGTCTGGAGGAAACCAGGCACCGCTCAACACCTGGCTCAATACCATCCCTACAGTGAAGCATGGTGGTGGTAGCATCATGCTGTGGGGATGTTTTTCAGCGGCAGGAACTGGGAGACTGGGAGTCAGGATCGAGGGAAAGATGAATGCAGCAATGTACAGAGACATCCTTGATGAAAACCTGCTCCAGAGCGCTCTGGATCGCTGAGGAGACTGAGGAGAAGGTTCATCTTCCAACAGGACAATGACCCTAAACACATGGCCAAGATAACAAAGGAGTGGTTATGGGACTCCGTGAATGTCCCTGAGTGGCCCAACCAGAGCCCAGACTTAAACCCGATTGTACATCTCTGGAGAGATCTGAAAATGGCTGTGCACCAACACTCCCCATTCAACCTGATGGAGCTTGAGAGGTCCTGCAAAGAATGGGAGAAACTGCCCAAAAATAGATGTGTCAAGCTTGTAGCATCATACTAAAAAAGACTTGAGGCTGTAATTGGTGCCAAAGGTGCTTCAACAAAGTATTGAGCAAAGGCTGTGAATACTTATGTACATGTGATTATTTTCGGTTTTTAATTTTTAATAGATTTTCAAAGATTTCAAACAAACTTCTTTCACATTGTCATTATGGGGTATTGTTTGTAGAATTTTAAGTAAAATAATGAATTTAATCCATTTTGGAATAAGGCTGTAACATAACAAAATGTGGAAAAAGTGAAGCGCTGTGAATACTTTCTGGATGCACTGTATATATACACAATATATATAAAACAGGGGTGAGTCATAATTATTTATTTTGTATGTGTGTGTGAGGTACAGTCAGCATTATGCCACAAATGATGTCGACTGAACTTAACTTGTTTTGAACACAGAATATTCCTTTAATTGTCTCGATTCAATCCATTAAGTTATGGTAACTCTGTGAGAGATATAGAGAAAAATATGTTAACAAAGATCAATGATCAAGATCCGTGATAATATGAAAGGAACACTCCAGATTTATACAAAGCACTTGCAAACATGTGGTTAGGCTTAAAGTTCATTTTAAGGTAATTTGAACAACAGTCAAAATTTTATGCAAACATTTGACCAATAGTTTTGACATTATACATCTGAGGTTACACTTAATGCAAAACCATCCATTATGTAGAGTATGTAGATGATTCTACAGAACAACTTAGAAATGCATATTTGAACATTTTATTATATACTATTTTAATAAGGTTTAGGTCACAAAAGCAATTCTACATTGCAGACAGATATGTTTAAAATAAAAGTTTAAAGGCATAGTTCATCCCATAGTCTTCATAGTCTTTATTTATTCAACCTCATGTCATTCTGTAGAAAAAAATATTTCGTCATATAATAAAAACTTTTGCTATACTTCCTTCATTCTTGCTATGTGAAATTTTGCAAAAGTTCCCTGTATGGTGACTGGAATTATGCATGCGTGGGTTACTGTCATGAATCATGAAACTCCTTGAGTCATCTCCGCAAACAAATATTATGAAAATTCAACAGGGTCTGGGTAAAAGCATTGTGCCGCCTGCCACCTTTTCATTATGCACATTGTTCAACACACTTTTCCAACCAAATATTTTATGTTCTAATGAATTCTTGAGAGCCATACCTCTCTTGTCCTGGTGCAAAGCACTTCAAAACATTGAAGGACCATGTTTCTGATTGAAAACAAACAACAAAGTCACTTAGACACTTGAATTAAATTAATGTACAGAAAGAATACCTTTCTATTCAATGCATCCATTAAACACCTCTACATTTTAGTTATAATGTTATATTTAGGTGTTGTGTTGAAAAACAGCTAGATGAAGCGCAAACAATGGAGTGGGACGCAGGGGTCTCTAAAAAATTGACAAAGACTTGACAAGAGCTGACAACAGCTAGATGCTGCACAAGATGCTTGTTTGACACTTCTGTAAGCAGGCCAACAATTAAAACATTCCGTAAACAAAATTCAAGATCACGTTCTGTGTGGTCAACTTATACTTCAAAGTTTTACTGTGAATTACCAACGTATGTGATTTAAACCCTGCTTGTGCATTGAGGTGAGCCCAGAACATTTCCATGGGAAACCCAAATGCAGCTTGGGCTCTGACTTGCATCACAAAGGTGTGGGGCAGGTCTCTTTAGTCACGTACGTGCTGTTAGGTGACTATTATAACATTATAATTTCTGGTCACTAAACGAATCACTTCAAGGTTCAAGCTCAAAACACCACAAGAAGAGGAGTCTAAGCAGTACTTGCCCTGGTATTATTTGAGGTCGGTTCAGCTCTGTCATCTTCATTTATCAATTTTGTTTATTAAATTCCATGATACAGTATGTGCTTTGTCAATTTTTTGGATTGTCCACCCTTCAGGATGGCTCAAGAATGGATCCTTCTGTTATGCTTGGGCTTCCTGGGGTCTGGACTCAGCCAGAATCCACCGTGGTTCAAGAATATCTCAACAAGCCTTTTCAAATCCCCGGGAGATATTCTGTTAGGAGGAATTTTCCCCATTAATGAAATCACCAGCAACTTGAGCAAACATGTAAAGCCTGATGATATCGAGTGTAACAGGTAAAATCTTTGAAGAAAATTGTTGACTGCATAGAAACTGTTTTCAGTGTCCTAAGATAATTGTTTTCTGAAGTACAGTATGTGGTAATGGAGAGCGTTTTGGAAATGTTCTAGTGTGGATGAAAGCGACAAACGTAGCAAATTAATGTGCAATAAAGTTGATGTGGGTTACATTTGTGATCCTCAACTGGTCTTGCTTCAAGGACCTGGATTTTAAATTGGACATACAGTGGGGACCAAAACTCAAAATTGGTAAAAAAAAAAATTGGTAATCATAAAAAGTAAACTAAAAAATGTCCTTAAGATGAAATATACTGTATTCTTATACAAATAATTGTAGAGGCCCGAAAATATGCTAAATTAATTACATGGCATGGCTGAATTGGAGAACTGTCAATTTCGGTTTGTAAATTTATCATACATTTTAATAGTTCCATGCTCTCGGCAGCCAATAATTCATTGTGAAAACACCATTGTAGTCTGCACAAACAATTCATCCTTCATCCCTGTTCATCCCTCCCTTGTGTTGTTGTGTTTTATGGATTGTGAGGATGAGGGCACGTCACACTACGACAGATGAATTTGCAATAAATTACAGTAGAGTTTGAGTATAGAAAGCACCTTCTCCTTGCTTTTCAAATTTGATGAGTTTTTTCCTATCTGTGCACAATTTTATTTTTAGTTGTGTTTTACAATTTCCATTTAATAGTACATGACCTTATCAGAACAGCTCTGCTTCCAACCAGTTGAGAACCACTGCTCTAGAGTCTACAAAATCTGACAATGCAGTCTGCTTGTCTTTTGCTCCCTTAATTATGTAAGCATGTTTTTTGTGTTTTTTGTTTTTTTTTGGCAGGGTGAACACATATGGTCTGTCTATGTCATTGGTCATGAAGTACTCTGTGGATGAGATCAATGCTAAACCAGATCTTCTCCCTGGAATAACACTAGGCTTTGAGAACTTCGACACCTGCATGCAACCAGCTGTCGTCATGAAGCCTGTCCTCCAGTTTCTCACAAAGGAAACATCAGATGAAATGGAGATCTCCTGTAACTACACCGACTACAAGCCTCGTGTTATAGCTATCATTGGACCAAACAACTCTGACTTGGTCCCGCACATTGGCAAGCTCATTGGATTTTTCTTGATGCCACTGGTGAGTTGCCAGATGTTGGTTTACTTAATGGAAAAAGATCTACAATAAAAACATGACATTTTTTCACTGTAGGTTACTTTATGATATACTGTAGGGTGAAAAATAGGGAGGTCCCGATAGCTTTTTTTGGAGAACGAGCCTGTTTTTTGTTTTTTTTAATTCCATATTCAAGTTTATTGAAATTTTATCTTCAAAATGGGGTTTAAATAAATTTATTAAAACTGTAATCAAATTAAATTAAAATATTTTATTTTCAACATGACATTGTATTATTTTTATTAAATAAAGTGTGTTTATTCAGAACCTCACATTACAATTCAAAATACAACACTGGAGTTATTTTTGTCAATACTATGTAATAGAGCATCACAGATGTGAGAAATTGCTTAAATATAAGAAAATTACTATTGATTTATTATTGTTATTATTAGTAGTAGTAGTAGTATTACAGTAAATATTACATAATTATATAAAGTAGTGATATATTTCTGTCATACTTTTTCCATTAAAATAGACCTTTTATTTTGGTGAAAGCTTTTATTTTGGAGTGAAGCCCTTTCCGTTTCTTTATGTTTTTGAGGTAGCTTCTCACCTCCTGAAAAGCGGGTCGCTATGTGACCCAGTGTGATTATTAAACCGCAAAAAGCTGCTATTTATTTAAATAAATATGTAGTCTGTATGGTGTGTGTTACATAATGAATTAGCTCGCCATCATCTGCTACAAACCACATGCAAGACACATGATGGTGTTTTATCATATCATTATCATAAATGTAAGCAGCTGGCTTACAGTTACATTCAAACATTCTTAAAACAAGATCTATTTACTTTGAAGCACATGCAAACTATATATTTATCTCATTAAATCGCAGCCTTTTAGGTTTAAAAAGAATACTAGGACACGTGAGTTTAATTGTGCGCTGAATGTTTATGGAATGACATTCGTATCGTATTTTGGTACATGAGTGCCATATCGGACCCCTGCGCAGTATCAGAATTGTTTTTTAATTATTTCTTTTATCCCATATTAATATGCAGAGCCACCTATAAGCATGCCATTTGTGGGTTGATTTCATCTTAAAGTGTAACATGTTTCTAACCAAATTACGAATGTGATTTATACGGAGTATCCCAAAAACTATTTGTGAATAAAGCAGCGTTTTCATCCCATGTGTTTATGAAAACAAAATTATTTCATCTGGGGAAACTGCCACAAAATACAAATGAAAATGGAAGTTGAATCCACTGTGGTGGTTTCATTAAATGTAATAAATTCCAACTTGCGTTTAAGAGTGTGCAGACAAAACGCTTGCTAGCTTCACATGGCTAGTTGAGGCAAAGTCACGGCTTTTTTGATGCCCATTTAATTCTATTTATTCTAATTTCCGTCAAAGGTTATGCACATGTCTTCTTTTCGAGTAAAACATTTATTCATCTTAAGCGATGCACATTTTGGATAACTGTTTTGCAAATTCGTTATTACAATAGCAACTTTAGTGTTCATTTCACCAAGAAACTGCCACAATACCTACAACGAACTACGCAAAAATTATTTAGCAAAATGTGTCATGTGACCTGGTTGCAAAAAGACATCCCACAATGCCTGAGATACTGTCACAGTGTTTTTACTGTAAATATATAGTAATGTTTTATTACTATTATTGCGCAGAAAAATGTGACAGGCGTGACTGGCCTTTGAAAGGTTGTGTCTAGTTCTCCACCACTAGCAACAAGAACTTTTCAAACAAACTTTTGACCTGTTTTAATAAATATTTATTGATAGAAAAAACAATACATTTTGGATAAAAATGAAACCCTTCACCTCTAACTGGCAATAACTGAAATATGCTCTTTAAGTTTCTAAAATCATCTTATTCCCCATTCTCAGATTAGCTATGGTGCCACCAGCGACGTGTTCAGTGACAAAGAGTCGTATCCGTCCTTCATGCGTACTGTGGCCAGTGACCGTTGGCAAGCTATCGCAATGGTGCAGCTGCTGAAAGAGTTTAGGTGGAACTGGGTGGCAGTGGTCGGTAGTGATGACGAATACGGTCAGAAGGGCCAGCAGCAGTTCTCCAGTATGGCCAATGAAGCGTCCATCTGCGTGGCATATCAAGCTCTGATTCCTGTATACAATGACCCAAAGCCAGTGTTGAAAGATATACTTGATCATATTTATGATGCAAAAGTGGGAGTAGTGGTGGTCTTCTCTATCCCCAGTCTGGCTAAACACTTTTTTATAGAGGTAAAAAACTTAAGCAATTTCTTTAAAGGGGTCATATCATGAACATTTTTAATTTCCTTGATCTTTTGAACTATCACTTTAAAAATTATGATGTCAGAAACATGAATGCATTTACTCATGACCCTCACAACAATTGTTTTGTGAACTTGTCACAATGTAATAAAGGATTATTGAAGGATGGGGTCTTGCCAACTAAATTAGACCCCACAGCAAGCCTTTAGCCCTATGTAAGCACTGTTACTTATTTCACATGCAAAGAGGGCATTTGCAAAAAAGTCTTAAAGGTATAGTTCACACAGAAATTAAAATTCTCTCATCATTCGAAAATTCTACTCACCCTCTTGCCAACCCAGATGTGTATGACTTGATGAACACAAACAAAGATTTTTAGAAGAATGGCTCATCTCTGTAGGTCAATACAAATACAAATGAAGTTCAAAAAAGCACATAAAGGCAGCCTAAAGTAATCAATACAACGGCAGTGGTTTAATCCATATCTTTAAAAGCATTATGATAGGTGTGGGGAGGGTGAGAAACAGATCAATATTTAAATCCTTGTTTTACTAGAAATTATCCTCCCTACCCAGTAGGTGGCGATATTTACTTAGAATATGAATCAGCGAAGAAGAACTCTTAGGAGAGAAGAGCACTTAAGAGGGTTGTTTGAAAGAAGAGATAAAGGACATAAAATGTATCTGTTTCTCACCCACACCATATTCCTTCTGAAGACATGGATTTAAACACTGGATTTATATGGATTACTTTTATGCTGCTGTAAAGGGATTTAGATGGGCAAGGAGGAGGCGAGAACCGGCTTCACAATATAAATAATAGTTTAATGAGAAACTTAAAAGACACAAACACACACACACGTCGATCTCTCTCTCCCGCACAATCTTCCGCAGTTGGCCTTTATCCCTCTCGGAGGCTTGATTTGCCTGATGAAGGATCGGGTGTGTAGAATCACCAACCGGCCCCACCCTCCACCCTGCCACAGCTGCCTTTTTATGCTTTTTGAGCTTTAAAGTTTTGAACCCTGTTGACTAGTATTATATGACCTGGGCAATTCCATGAAAATGTCAACAGTACCATGGAAAAATGGCAATTTCAATCTTATGTCAATACACCATACAGCCTTGATGGGTATTATAATATAATATGTATTATAATATGATGTAAGTGCTGCTTTCACAACTGTCTGTAATGCCAGTTTTTCCCCATTTTACCCCAAATATTTTATAGTGTTATTTAAAATATAATTTTTCATGTTATTCCACCCCTGTGAAATATTTTTCTGAAAATATTTAGTCATAAAAGAAATTACATATTATGATTTTATTACATCATTCCACATTAAATATGAATAATTGACTTCTTATGTGTATGTGTATTAACCACATAATCTGAATGAAAATTAATCACCATAACTAATTTCTTATGTTATAATTGTGACGGCTCTAATAATTTGTTTTATTTCTTTTTTTAATTATGATATGACCCCTTTAAACAAGTAATTATTTTAAAGTATTAATGGTCCTCTCTTTTTCATTCAGTATTATAAATTCATATTAAATCTACAAGTTTTAGTGATTCTGATTGCTCTTCCCATCACTACATTTCTAGGTAATCAAAAGAAATATGACAGCGGTTTGGGTGGCGAGCACAGCATGGGGCCTGAATGAAGATATATTCAACCTGCCTGGCATTAGTTCTATAGGCACAGTGCTGGCGTTTGCTGACATCACCAAAACTATCAGTCTGTTCACTCCCTATGTCCGTGAGCTCTTCACCAAAATAGAGGCAGAGAGACCATTATTCTTCACCCAGCAGCCAGATGCACAAACCTCCCCACTGGACAACCCTTGCCCAAGATGCGGCAACATCACTTCAGTCAACGTGAGCATGGTCATGACAAACCTTGTGCAGAGGTCAGTTTTCAGAGTGTATGCTGCCATCTACTGTGTTGCACACGCACTGCATGACATGCTTGGATGCAATGCCAACAGTTGCGCTTTAAATCCCAAAACGGACAAAGTCTATCCATGGCAGGTAAGATAAAGAGAAGACAAAAAATATCCTGACTATGAAGTTGAGAATAACCTTTACTAACTTTAAATATACTAAAGAAAAACAATCTTTCTTACAGCTGTTAATGAAACTCAAAAATGTTTCCATAAATGTAGAGGGGATAAGTCTCACGTTTGATAAAGATGGTAATCCAAACTTCGGCTACGATATGATGCAGTGGATGTTTAATGATACTAGAGTGAAGTTTAAAGGAATTGGATCCTTTTATCAGAACCTCACGATTAATAAAGATCAGATAAAATGGCACACTGCAAATTCTAAGGTACGAACAGAGCACTGGCAAACACAATGATCTACAATCAATAAGAGGTAGACCGATATATTGGTGTTACCCTTTAATCGGTGCCGATAGTTGCTTTTTGAAAATTACTTTTTAAAAATCTATGTCGAAAGTTGCCGATAGCTTTTTAATTATTTTGTCATTTAAATTATTTTGTCACCAGTCCCTGGTGTGTTTCGGGCTTGTTTATACTTCAAAAGTCTCTCGTTATGCAACAAATAAAAAAAATTTCTGGTTATTACTGGGATTTTGGTTGAACAAAAAACTGCATCTGGGATTTTATTCACTTTGGACTCTCTATTTCTTTGCCCGCCATGGTAATGTTTCTTTTTAGACATTGGTTTTAAAAATGATTGGCCAATTAATCGGTTATCTGCCTTTTCCACCACCTTAGTTATCATATCGGCAAAATCCATCGTATCGGTCGACCTCTACAATCATGAACACCTAAACTGTTTGTAGGCTATATTAATTCTAAGTGTTTTTGCATTACCTTATGTACACTACCAGCTAAATGTTTGGACACACTTGACTGAATTTATGCTTTTCTTTATCTAAAAATTCATTTTTATCTAAAGGCTTATAGGGGGACGAGCTAGGTCCTGTGGCAGGACTCCTTGTTCTCCTTGTATTCCATTCTATTTGCAAAAAGAATGTGTAGAAATCTAAAACTGAAATGTCCTATTAACACACTAAAGCAGAAGGTAATAACTAACCATCTTAAGACAAATGTTTTTGTGAAACATCTAAAATGTACCACAGTACTGTATATTTATTTTTTTTCCAAATATTCTAAACAGTAAAGAACTGCAGTAGGTGTGTCCAAACTTTTGACTAAAAGTGTATGTCACCTCTTAAAATTATTAACGAATGCTCTCTGTAACAGGTACCAATGTCCACATGCTCCTCAAACTGCGAGACAGGACAGGTACGCAGAGTCAAAGGCTATCACTCCTGCTGCTTTGACTGCATTGACTGCAAAGAGGGATCATACCTGAACAAATCAGGTGCGTACACTAACCTAGCTTTAAAGTAATTCTCTGAAAATGATTACGATTTGGTTACGATACTTTCCTAAAATTTGTGATGCATTGTGAAATCTGTAATTTGTTTAGATTCAGTTTGATTAGATTTGATAGGCACCTAATGTATCCATTATTATTATTCTCATTATTATTTTTCCTCTCTTGAAGTCTATGGCAGCCCATAGAACCATACATAGGACAGTTATGAAATTTGACACACAGACAGAGGACACTCTCAATTGTAACTGACCCAAATTTGGGGTCTTTATCTCAAAACCTCTAAAAACACCAACTGTTAAAAGTTGTTAACAAGTTACGGCCTTTGACAAATTTTTCATCTGATTCCTTGGGTCATGGGTCGTGTCAATTCAACTCCGCCCTCTAGATTTTCCGGCATTTTGAATTTTCAGAAAAAAATACTTTTTCAAGCGTACTCTATGTCCAATACCCACTAAATTGCACAGAAATCCATATAATCTACAGAAATCCATTTCAGAAATGTAAGGAATTCATGCTTACAGACCAAACCATTATCATGTAGCGCTGCAAAATGCAGCAAAACTCATGAATATTAATTATGTTATGCACTGTAAAAGATTCTTTTAAGTTACCTGTTTTGATCAACAGTCATTCTTAACGTCTCGGTTACGTATGTAACCTCCATTCCCTGATGGAGGGAACGAGACCAGTGTCGAAGAAGCGACACTAGGGGTCTCTCTTGAGCGCCGAATATGCCTCTGATCTATGAAAAAAGGCCAATGAGAGTTGGCGAACAGTATTTGCATACCCCGCCCCCGGACATACAGGTATAAAGGCGAGGGAAATACACACGTTCATTCAGGATTTTTCTGAGGAGTGTGATGCAATGCTGGCATTGCATCCAAGCAAGTTTCTGGAGTGTCCGGCCACCTCAGCGGCTCGGCTCAGCGACGTGGCCGGGAGGACACGACGTCTCATTCCCTCCATCAGGGAACGGAGGTTACATACGTAACCCCGTCTGTCGCTCACTTCGACGTTGTGTCGAAGAAGCGACACTAGGGGTCCACTTTAAATCAAACCATGCGCTGAGCCGTGTACGTGTACTGCTGACACAGGAGCGGGTAAGTATTGCACATGCACAAGCGACCAATTGTGTTTCAGATTGCACATACCCTTCCCCGATGCCCCAAAAATCCTTTTGGTTACCCTAGAGGGGAACAAGGTGATGCTTGCCAACCTGGGAACGGGCCAAGCCTGGCTGGGCCTCTTTTCTCTCTATGTTTCTCGGCATAGAGCAAGAGCAGCCGGGACCCTTACCGCATCGTGGGACAAAAGTTCCCGGTTTCCTATTCTTTCAGGGGGAAAAGACCCTGCGGAGGCCACACCTGCCCGGAAGGGGAAGTAAGGTGGCGAAATACATCACATGGCCTCTTCGGTCACATGTGGGAAAAATGGCGCGGTGGTAGATCCAACCTCGAGGAGGGGGGAGTTGCTACAACATGGCGACCAGAGGGCAGCGAAGAACTGCCTAAGGGAGACGCGGGTCAGCTCGTAAGGTGACCGTACCGCGGAAGTACACACAGGAGGAGTCCGTGTAGGAGGCCTGACCTGTGGAGCACCTATTCCAGTAGGGGTAGCCTGGGGTACCCATAGTGGACTGGGTCAGCAAGTTCCTCCGCTGAACTGCGGACCCAAGAGGGCTAGGGAGGAATCGACCAGGGACCTAGAAGGATCTCCTGGGAAAGAAGGTGTGCATTCTTTACCTCAGCAGAGGGAAAGGGCGCTGAACGCAAGTGATTCACCCGGTCAGACCGTCGATGTGTACCGAGTACTACCAGCTCAGACCTGAGAAAACAGGGGACGAGACTGACTCAACCCTGAGATTGTAAAATCTCGCAAAGGTGTTAGGTGTTGCCCAGCTCGCTGCCCTACAAATGTCTGCTAGGGAGGTACCCCAAGCCAGTGCCCACAAGGATGCCATACTCCTCGTAGAATGTGCTCGAACCCGTAGGGGGGGGGGTGGCACAGCCTGGGTGTGATAGGCCAACAGGATGGCATCCACCACTCAGTGGGAAAGCCTCTGTTTGGAGACAGAGTTCCCTTTCCGCTGTCCCCCAAAGCAGACAAAGAGCTGCTCAGAGCGCCTGAAGATCTGAGTGTGGTCCAGGTAGGCACGCAAGGCACGTACCGGACACAGCAGTGAGGGGGCTGGGTCTGCCTCCTCCCGGGGCAGCACTTGCAGGTTCACTACCTGATCTCTGAAGGGCGTGGTAGGAACCTTGGTCACATAGCCCGGTCGGGGTCTTAGGATCACATATGTGTCTGTCGGACCAAACTCCAGGCAAGTGTCATTAACAGAGAACGCTTGCAGGTCCCCAACCCTCTTGATGGAGGCGAGCGCGATCAGCAGGGCCATCTTTAGGGAGAGTGCCCCGAGTCCGGCTGATTCTAGCGGCTTGAAGGGGGATCTCTGAAGACCGGTGAGGACCACCAAGAGATCACAGGAGGGGAACAGGTTTGGCCGGGAGGGATTTACCCTCTGGGCACCTCTTAGGAACCTGATGATTAAGTCATGCCTACCCAGAGACTTGCTGTCTACTGGGTCGTGGTGAGCTGCGATAGCGGCAACATACACCTTCAAGGTGGAAGGGGACAGCCTTCCCTCCAACCTCTCCTGTAGGAACAAGAGCACTGACCTAACTGCGCACCTCTGTGGGTCTTCTGCCTGGGAAGAACACCAATTCGCGAACAAACGCCATTTCAGGGCATAGATTTGCCTGGTAGAGGGGGCTCTGGCTTGGTTGATCGTGGCTACGACCGTAGGTGGTAGACCAGCTAGATCTTCCGCGTCCCGTCCAGGGGCCAGACGTGGAGGTTCCAAAGGTCTAGGTGCGGATGCCAGAGCGTGCCCCATCCCTGAGAAAGAAGGTCCTTCCTCAGGGGAATTCACCAGGGAGGGACTGTCGCGAGGAGTACAAGGTCTGAGAACCATGGGTGGGCCAGTAAGGAGCCACAAGAGTGACTTGTTCCTCGTCCTCCCTGACCTTGCATAGCACCTGTGCAAGAAGGCTCACTGGGGCAAATGCGTACTTACGCAGGACCCACCGGCCAGCTGTGTGCCAGTGCATCTGCCCCGAGGGGAGCCTCTGAGCGGGCGTACCAGAACTGGCAGTGGGAGGTCTCTCGGGAGGCAAACAGATCTACCAGGGCCTTGCCGAACCGTTCCCAGATCAGCTGAACCGAGTGGGGGTGAAGCCTCCACTCTCCGCCAGGCAAGCGTTGTTGTGACAGTGCATCTGCTATAACATTGAGGTTGCCAGGGATGTGAGTGACATGCAGCGACTTGAGGCTCCAAAGGAGGAGACGATGGGCGAGTTGTGACATGTGGCGGGAGCGTAGGCCGCCTTGGCGATTTATGTACACTACCGCAGTGGTGCTGTCTGACCTGAACAGGACATGTTTGTCTCGAATTAACAGGAGAAACTTCCGCAGGGCAAAAAAGACAGTCAACAACTCGAGGCAGTTGCTGTGCCAACGCAGCTGGGCCCCTTTCCAACGGCCTGCTACTGCGTGCCTGTTGCACATGGCGCCCCAACCCGATCTGGAGGCGTCGATCGAGACCAAGACGCGTCGGGACACCTGCTGTAAGTGTACTCCTGCCCGTTAGAAACAGAGGTCTGTCCAGGGTTTGAATGTTTGGCGGCAGGCAGGGATGATTGTCACACGGTGCTTGCCGCGCCTCCATGCTCGTCTCGGGACTCGGGTCTGAAGCGGTCTCATATGCATCAATCCCAGCGCCGCCGCGGAGGACGCCATATGCCCCAGGAGCCTCTGGAAAAGTTTTAAGGGGACCGTTGTGCCTGGCCTGAAGGCGGCGAGGCACCGCAACACTGACTGCGCACGCTCGTTGGTGAGACGTGCTGACATAGCGACCGAGTCTAACTCCATACCGAGAAAAGAGATACTCTGGATTGGAGTAAGCTTGCTCTTTTCCCAGTTGACCTGAAGCCCCAAACGGCTGAGGGGCCTGAGCACCTGGTATCTGTGAGTGCATAGTAACTCTTGTGAGTGGGCCAGGATGAGCTAGTCATCGAGGTAATTGAGTATGCGGATACCGGCTACTCGGAGCAGGTAACTATGACGTACCCGGCAGGGCTTTGCAGTGGGGCGGAGCAGGTAGGGGAGTGTCGGGAGGCGATGAAGCGTCCCGAGGTTTGGGTGCTGAGAAAAGACTCAAAGCACTTACCTTGCTCCGCACACTCATCTAGACTCGTCGGAACCGGCCGGCCGGGGAACAGTCGTGGGGCTGGAGACGGGTGGTCCATGTCTTGGAAGCCGGGACTCTTGAGATCTGGTGGCAGAGTGCCGTGAGAATGGCATTTGCGGGCCAGGTGACCCAGAGACAAAGGAAATAGCTCTTTTATTGAGAATGTGGTTACCGCAGCCCCATCTAAGGGGGGCGGCAAATGAAAATTTAACAAAATTTCCACTGGCCCTCCACTGGGGGACGGAGTGGTCTTACCATCTCCGGAGCTAACATCTTGGTCCCTCTCAGGAGTGCCTGGGAGCCTTACGGGTCCTCGAGGGGGTCCGGGAGACAGGGGGGGGGGGGGGGGGGGGTGTCTGCTTCCTGCAGTGTGCTTGATGCTGGGGCTGTGAGCTGGGCCCGGGTTGAGGCAGAGCAGGTTTCTTGGCTGCAGGGGGACACCCTCAGCAAGCAGACGGGGCAGGGCCCGTGGCGGCAGGTTTGCGGCAGGGCACGATGTGAGAGATGGCCTCCGTCTGCTTTTTCACCGCGGAGAACTGCTGGGCGAAGTCCTCGACGGTGTCGCCGAAGAGCCAAACTGGGAAAGGGGGGCTTTGAGGAAGCGAACTTTGTCTGCCTCACGCATCTCGACCAGGTTGAGCCACAAATGATGTTCCTGGACCACAAGGGTGGCCATTGCCTGCCCGAGTGCCTGCGCTGTGACCTTCGTGGCTCTGAGGGCGAGGTCGGTCACTGAGCACAGTTCCTGCAGCACATCAGGGTCAGGGCTACCCTCGTGCAGATCCCTGAGCGCCTTGGCCTGGTGGACTTGCAGGATGGCCATGGCATGCAAGGCGGAAGTGGCCTGTCCCGCGGTGCTGTAGGCTTTGGAGTTGAACAAGGATGTTGTCCTACGGGCCTTGGAAGGGAAGCGACCGCGCCAGGTGGTAGGGTTTCCGGGGCATAGATGGAGCACAACAGCCCTATCCACCTGGGGAATCGCTGTATACCCGTGGGCCGCTCCGCCGTCGAGGGTAGCGAGAACGGACGAGCATGGCTTGTGACCAGTGGAGATGGGGGCTCTCAATGTGTGTGTGGGGGGGGGGGGGGGGGGCGAAGTTGTGAGTGGCGCCCAGACCCCAGGAACCAGTCATCCAACCGTGATGGGTGTGGGGAGGATGGAGGTTCCAATCCAACCCCACACCGACGGCGGCCCGGGCAAGCATGTCGGACATCTGCGCGTCAGCCTCAACATGGTCATGCTGGCCCGAAGGCAACAGCCCAGGGGAGGTATCAGCGTCAGACACCATGCTCTCCAATGCAGCGGCGAGCTCATCCACCTCAAGCTCCAGAGGATAGGCAGACTGGCCGTGAGGCGAGCCGCTGTTGCCTCGAGCACGGACGGGAGTCAACGAGCGTGACGGGGGGTGGGTGGTCCGAGGGGGCGTACCCGGCGGAGCTGCACTTGCTGCCCTCCCCAAATCGCCTCCATCGCCAGCCGCATCGTCCTCAATCCCGTGGGAAGGAGGAGCGACACGGGGCGTGGCTGGAGTGGCGTGCTTTCTGTTCAAAGCAAGCCGCGACCACAAAGTTGCCATGGTCATGCTCTCGCAGTGAGTGCATGAACCATCCACAAACGCTGCCTCGGTGTGATCGGTGCCCAGACACGAGACAACGCCTGCGGCCGTCTGAAGCAGAGAGCACTCTACCACATCCAGGAACTACACAGGGGCGGAATGGCATCTTTAAAAAGACGCGTCCTGAAAAGGACGTTCAATGCCACTGTGTATTGCTCTTTTAGAGGAATAAACTCTTTTACAGAGAAAATAGCTCTTTATAGAAAACTCTTTTAAATGCTCTGCGCTGTCAAAGCGCCCAGGGGCAAACTGCACGCTGTGCAGAGAAGGAGAAAGCCACTGAAGTGCGTCATAGATCCAACAGCAGAACAGAGCGTCAGAGGATAGAAGCAGGAAAACTGGTGTGTCACTCGCAGCTGGCTGCATACACGACCATCGGCTCCGAAGACAATTTCTGAATGAACGTGTGTATTTCCCTCGCCTTTATACCCGTATGTTCGGAGGCGGGGTATGCAAATACTGTTCGCCAACTCTCATTGGCCTTTTTTCATAGATCAGAGGCATATTCGGCGCTCAAGAGAGACCCCTAGTGTCACTTCTTCGACACAATGTCGAAGTGATTGACAGATGGGGAATGACCGATTTAAGCACTCAAATAAATATTTCACATAATTTGGTAATTTCATTTCTACATCTGCCACTATCAGTCTTGGGATTTTCTTAGTCAGTGGATGAATATGTAGATCAGCTAATTAATCACTCGTTAAGTCAAATCGATCATGCATCGTGCAAAATAGTTGCCCCCCCAATTGTAAAGACTATAATAATCAGCAAACTACTTGGACAACTGCAGCATGAATATAATAAATAAAGATTTGTGTATTTAATAGTTATTTGCAGTTTAATGTTGACTGACCTTATATGCCTATTCTTTTGATTGGAAGATGACATTCAGTGTACACAATGTCCTACTGGCCAGTGGTCCAATCTACGAAGCACAAGCTGCGTCTATCCCGTCTATATTTTCTTGGACTGGACCAATAATGAGTCAATAGCACTCATTCTGGGAGGAATTTTGTTGCTTGCATCACATGCATGGGTAGGGTTTTATTTCTTTAGGCACAGAGGAACTCCATTGGTGAAAATGGCAGGTGGATCGCTGAGTGGCCTGGCCCTGTTGTGCCTAGTGGGACAATGTATAAGCCTGCTGCTGTTCCTAGGTCAGCCGAGTGACATTGTGTGCCGTCTGCAGCAGCCATTAAATACTTTCTTTCCCACCGTGACCCTCTCAGTCATTCTGACCATTTCCGTTCAGGTAATCTTAAAGAAAAAGACACAGAAATGCATATTAAAAGAAATAATTTTCATGCCTGTCATGTTAATAATTTTAATTTTGGATTTTAAACACATTTCAATATTTGGCACCTTGTTGGGGTCATCACTTCATGTCCAATGCACAATCTGGGTCCTGAAACAAAACCAGTTGTGAAGTTAAAACACACTTACAAGAGTTGTTCACGTCAAAAATTGTATGTTTTCTTTTACCTGACAGATTGTCTGTGTCACAGAGTTCCCAGAAAAATCTTCAGAACACCTGGAGAACCTGCGAGGACGAGTGAGCTGGTTTGTGGTTCTGGGTTGTTGTGGGGCCCAAGCAGGACTGTGCGGCTGGTATATCCAAGAAGGTCCCTCCCTAACCCAATATGTCTCCAAACTGGAGGTGACCTATGTGAGAAGTTTTCTACGCTGCCCGGTGGAGCCTGTGTTGAACTTTGGCTTGATGCTTGGTTTCAATGTACTTCTGTCACTTATATCATTCATGTCTACCTTCATGGCTCTAAAGCCAGTCGGACAGTACAACCTGGCCAGGGATATAACCATCTCCACCTTGACTTACTGTGTAATGTGGGTGATGTTCATCCCCATCTACACAAGTCTGGATGATAAATTTAAATCTATTGCTCAAGTTGCAGTCAGTATAGCTAGTAATATGGTGCTGGTAGCTAATTATTTTCTCCCTAAATGCCTTCTATTAGTCAAACGCCCAGAGCTCAACACAGATGATCACTTTCGTATATTTTTAGAGGGAGTCCCACCTACGCCACCTGAATAAAGCCAGGAACAACTGCTACATTTATTTTTATTAAATATTTATTATTATTATTATTATTACACAGCTCTCTGAAATGTTCATGATTGGTCAATTGTGGCATTCTGTGGTCAAATATTTTGTATAATTACAACTAAACCATGCAATTCTGTCTTTCTTGTCACATAATACAAACATTTTTACTCATGTTATTTATTCAGAATGTAGCCCTGCAATAAGTGGAATAATGACTTCCTGACTGTACTTTATAGCTTACTTATTATTAATAGTAACAATAATACATGTATAGACCTTATTCACAGTAGCGCAATATTTAATTTTTGATATGAAGGAAAACAAACTTTTAGACTTACAGTCTCTTCATTGACATGCACTGTGTAAAGTAGAGGTCGACCGATAGTGGATTTTTCCAATAGCAATAACTAAGGTGGTGGAAAAGGCTGATAACCTATTAATTGGTTGATAGTTTTTAAAAATCAATATATAGAATGATCAAAATTTTGTAGACTTTCCTTTCTATGATAGGCACATACATTAGCTGCTTTCGGGCCAGTGCGAGCCAGGGCTATCAACAGGCCAGCTGGGCCCAATAGCTTCAGACCTCGAGCCAAAAGACCAAAATCGATATGTCTTCCTACCGTTGGGCCAATAGCCCTGCAGCGTTGCATGAAAACCTGCCCTTAACATGCCGCCCTGGTGCCAACGTCACACACCCCGCCCATTTCACAAGCAATAGGGAAGCTCAATCTTAGGTAACATGTTATCTAGTTATCTACCTAGAATATTGAGTTTATATTTGTTTGTAAACATTAGCTTGCTAGCAAGATAAGTTAGCGCTGACAACTCACCATTGACTGTAACTGCCATGGTGTCCTGAGTGGTCTCTCAGGGCACCATGGCAACAGCAGGATGATGTCCAAGCACACAGTCCATGATCTCAAACTATGGAATGTTATTTATTTGGGCACTGCTTTGTCCATTGTGCATTTTAAAGGATTTGTACTGTATCCACAATATTAAAATTTTTCCAGAATCTATACCAGCTGGATACACAACCTGGCAAGTTTGGCGGAACTCCACCTTTGACATTGACCCCCACCTCTATCCCCATTTGGCCTTTTTTGGCCCATGGGTAATCAGCGAGAAAGCCCCAAGGAGGCACGATGAAGCCCCAAAAGTGACAGTGGGAATGCAATAGACTCTGGCATGCACTAGAATGCTGGCATTTGGCCTGATAATGGAAACGCGGCTACTGAGGACACGAGTCTAAAATGAACAAAATACCAAAAGCAGTTTATTGTGCAACCAAAATTCTAAAAGTTTTTTGTCTACTCAAATTCATGGAAGGATATATTTTACATTTTTCATCAGCGAAGCAATCCAAAAACAACTTAAACAACTGTAAAAAAAAAAAAAGAGAAAAAAAATCAGTTGAAGAGACTGTAAATATATTCTTCGCAGCGCTGAGGCATTTGCAAAGATGGCACTGCTGTGAATAAGGTCTATGGGGTCAATGATGGATTAGGATTTTTCAAGGGCTATTCTAAAAGTATAAAAAATATTTTATATTTCTTTGCAAAGTTCAATTATTTGAACTCTTTTGTACTCAACAATTTTAATTTTAATTAGTTTAATGTGCTTTTACCAAGTCAATCTGTTCTTGTCCCTAAAAAAAAGTAATTTGATCCGATAGTAATATTTATAATAATATTATTAATGTTAAGGTTACATGTTAAGTAATTAGTAGTGCAGTGAACTGCTTTGAAAACAAGTTGGCACTATGTTTTATTTTTAATTTGCAAGTAACATTTTCATATTTATATTTTAAGAGCAGTCTCTCAGGTGTTTGTGAAATTTACAGTTCTATTTTTTTCTTTAAAACGCATCAAATCTATAGAAAAAGTATACAAAATTATCCACATTAGCATATTTTATCAGTGATTATCATTTCAGAAACAGCAATTAAATATCACATTTTTTTGTTTAATCTTTTTACTGCCGTAATTGGTTACACCACATGATGTATGTTTGCACTGAATTATGATAAGACTGCATGAGGTTAAATAAGAGCACAATCAATTCCATGAAACAAACAAAATAAAACACTTGTTGAAATTCTCATAAACAGAAAAAAATTCAGAAACAATTTTTTTTTACTTTATTAGGACCACAGTGTTCCTAATAAAGTGCTCAGTGAGTGTATGAGTGGTCTGAGGAGGGATAAACCACAACCTGGCGACAGGGTTTTGGGCGTCTAAGGCCATCTATGTGTGCGGGCAACGAAGGCTAACTGTCTGGTCCGAACTGACAGAAGGTCTACTGTGGCAAAAGTCTCAGAAAATTGTAATGATGTTTACAGGAGGAATGTGTCACAACACACAGTGCATCACACCCAGCTGTGTATGGGGCTGCCCACCGTCGAAAGCCCCTACAATGGGCACGAGAGCATCAGAACTGGACCTTGGAGCAGTGGAAGAAGGTCATCTGTTTCTTGGCAGGTCCCATTTTCTTTTACATCACGTGGACCGCCGTGTATGTGTGTGCTGTTTGTCTGGGTAAGTGATGGCACAGTGATGCACTGTGGGAAGACAACAAGCCGGTGGAATATTTGTGATGCTTTGGGCAATATTCTGCTTGGAAAACCTGAGTCCGGCCATTCATGTGGACGTCAGTTTGACATGTGCCAACTACCTAAACATCATTGCAGTCCAGGTACACCCTTTCATGGCAATGGTATCCCCTGATGGCAGTGGCCTCTTTCAGCAGGATAATGTGCACTGTCGCACTGCACACATGGTTTGAGGAGCATGATGAAGAGTTCAAGGCGTTGCCCTAAGCTCATCATGTGTGTGTGTGTGTGTGTGTATGTATGTACAGTACTGTGCAAAAGTCTTAGGTACATTAGATTCTTCACAAAAACAATTGTCTTAAGGTGGTTGTTTACATTTTCAGTTTTAGTGTGTCAATAGGAAATATACATTTTTATACTCCCAAACATTTTAAAAGGGCCTTCAGTGTGATTCATGCCATTTAGAAAACACAGTTTAACAATGAATAAGACACCATATGCTTTTTGGCATCATATATTATATCGCAGCTAACTAATAATACCAATTGACATTTTAAAACACATCCACGCATGAAAGCCAGAACTTGAGATTACACTTAATGCTCAAGCAAGCCAAATGTTAACTGCAGCATGACTGTTTGTGAAATAAACATCTCTCGAACTGATATTCAAAAATCATAATTTTTCATATGAATCTACCAAGGAGGTCAATAATACCTGGAAAAATATATATAATAATATTTGCGATTTAAATGTTGCTTGCAATTCATTTTGTTTCGTCAGGGTACACGGTTGTGCTACATTCCATTCAAGCTGGCAGTGGGATATTCCTACTTGATATCTCCGTCATTTAAGGAAACAAAACTGCAAACGCTTCCATTAGCTTAGCGGGGGGAGATGTCTCCTAGCAACCCAACTGATAAACAATGCTGCAGCGCTAGCATTTGTGCTTCAGGTGTACGATTATCAAAAGAGATTATAATGTTTTATACACCCGTTTCTGCAGGTGTTTGTTAAACAAGCTTTAATATCATGTAATGTGGAAACATATAAATATCATTTATCGATATTACTCAATAAAGTGAATGTTTATCACTTTGTACATCTCTCTGAGTGTCGACATGTTTGTGTGACATAATGCCCCTGAATCTCGGTGAAATCAGAGTTGACAATTTCTGCACGAGCCTACAAGTTGTAATTCTGACCTCAAGATGCATTTCATTACACTTCCCCTAGTACAGGAAGTTATCAAATCTGACTTTCCGAGTTGAATTGAACGCAGCACTACTTTTCAAAACTTGATCTGAAACTTGATCTGACACTGAATCCACAAGCAGCCTAATATACACTTAGAAAACTCCTGATGTTCTATAACAATGCAAAAACACTTACAAATTCACTTGCAGTGAAAATCAGTCCTCTTTTCCTGTTTAATAAATTAAGCAATCACACGGTCATGCAGAACATCTCGTGGTTTTAAATCCATAAGGATCTCTTTCTTAACAGCCGACTCGTCCTCTTCTCTCTCGAATTACATACATCACTTAAAGCGTGATTTTGTCACTCAACGCTAGAAGGCCTCAACCGGGACATATCCTAAAGATCACACCCATCAAGAACAAATAAATCAATCTGATTGGCTGATGAATCTGACAATCTGACTTCAGTTGCTCATTCATTTGTACTGTTGAGGGATTCTGAAGAAATTCTGAAGGCCTGATGGGGAGAAGCTCAAACTCACATGCTACTTCGACTTCGGGGATGTGGTTTGTGAAACAATTGTCACACTTTGCTTGTAAGCATCAAGGAAAAAATTCTGACTGAATCAGGCCCGGCTCCACGGGGGGGCCAGGGTGCGCCTGGCCCACCCAATCAGAAGCTTGGCCCACCCTGGCCCCACACCACATAACAGCCAATCACAAAATTGGTGCGATATTCAATTCAGCTCGAGATACGTTATTTTCTATTTTCTACCCAACCCCCTCCTTTTTTCCCTCCGAGACAGACTTAGCTCATTCACTTTGCAACCTTTGAGGTAAACGGACATGCTGAATTATGAAGCAATATAACGACAGTAACAGCCAATGAACTTTATTAAAAGAACTATTAACATTAGTGAACTTGATTACCACACTCTAGTAGCCTAATAAAACACAACATGCACAGATTTCTTGTTCCGAAAGGACAAAAGAAAACCACTTTAGGTCTCCAGGACACAGCTACCACCTCATCCATTTGCGGCAATGAGGTCGAAGAAATGGAGTCGAGTTCATCAGCAGCTTCTGTTGGTGTCAAAAGCACAAATACATCCACTCAAAGATTCAGCAATTCTGTCCCAAATGATTTAAACAGAGCAAATCCTTACCAGCCGGTTCTGAAATCGTACCCCCGAACTCTTTTTGGAGGGAGAGAGAGATGCTTTTCGGCCGCTTGGTATCAGTCACGGCCGTGGCTTGAATATTCTGTAGATCGCGATGCATGCTTTTGTTTTCCGTGTCGAGTGTTCGGTGTTGCTTTCTCTGAAAATGACACGTTCGTTTCGACAGGTTTTCGAAACTGGAAAGCAGCATTAGAACGTAACCGCGGTCTTCAAAAACATGCGTGCAGTCAAACTCATTTACAAGCCTCGAGCTCATGGACAGAGTTTTGCCGCCGACAGGTGTCGGGGGAGACCGTAGCATGTTTGCTCGGCCCCCAACAGATAGAAAAGAATCGCTATTACATAAAAAGCATGGCAGGTGTTGTGAAGTTTTTAGCAGTCAATGAGCTTCCACTACGCGGGGATTGTGAAACATGTGACAGTGAAGAAGATTGCATAGCTGCGGGGCTTTTTGCCAAGTTGTTTAAATACACGTTGGAAAAAGATAAATACCTCGCTGACATTACATCAGGTATCCCACAAAATGCAAAGTACACTTCCAAAACCATCCAGAATGAAGTGATTGAAATTTTGGCATCCATAGTTCTGAAAAAAATAAAACAGAAATATGACACTGCTGATTTAGCTGCATTCTGTTTAAAAAGTGATGGCACAAGGGATCGGTGCAGCACGGAAAATTTGTCCGTTATAATTCGTTTTGTGTGCAATGGTGTGCCAGAGGAACATCTCATTGGCTTGTTAGAACTCCAGCAGCTTGATGCAGATTACATCACTACTGAAATATTACAACACTTGTCTGAAACAGGATACAGTGCTGATAATATAATAAGCCAGTGTTATGATGGAGCATCAGTGATGAGCGGGGTGCGAGGTGGTGTTCAGGCTTTATTACAACAAAGGTTGGGCAGGCATATCCCCTACATCCACTGCTATAATCACCAGCTTCACCTCACTGTCATACATGCGATTCAAAGTGAACCTTGTGCCAAAAGATTCTTTGACTTGTCAGGCTCCCTGCACTCTTTTTTCAGGCATCATTTTGTCTCTCAGAGATACAGTTGCCCGTATCTCAAGAGACTGTTGGAAATCCGCTGGACAAGTCATTATGAAGTCACAAAATGTGTTGTGGATAATGAGGAAGTAATTCTTAACATTCTTTTTAAGGTTTCCAATGATGACAATGCATCAGTTGACCTTGCAAAAGAAGCCTCTGGGCTTCTCTCTCAGCTGAAGCGACGCCATTTTTTTAAAATTGGCAAATTTCTGATACATCTTCTCGCCATTTTAAAACCAGCAAATAGCATCCTACAGTCTCACCATGTTGATTTGTGCAGTGCAGCTGAAGTTGTGCAGGGATGTCTTGGTGCACTGAAAAATCTCAGAGAAAATGACAATGAATTTCAGCAGTACTGCGCTGACATGTCTACTGTTGAGCCCTCACCAAAACGTCTAAGGACTGTGAATCCCTCCTATGGTGACTCTGTCATTTTTTCACCTTTAGGGCAAGAAGGGTCAGGTTCTGAATGTGCCACTGCAGCTCTAAGACGACAGATGTTGAACATACTAGATACAGCTGTATCAGAGATAGAAAACAGGTTTTCCACGAAGAATTTGCAGCTGATGCAAGCCCTCTCAGGTTTAATGCCAAAATCTAACAAATTTCTTGACATCCAGTTGCTTGAGCCTCTCTGTAGTCTTGCAGGGGTTGCAAAAAATGAACTCCAGAATGAAATTATTGTTGCCAGACCAATGCTGTCCAAAAAACTTCCATCTGATGCTGAATGTTCTACTGTTTGCAAACTCTTGCAGGAATACAAAGATGCATTTGCAGGTCTTCATAAATTGTATGTATCTGCTATGGTCTTGGGTGTCTCTACTGCTTCATGTGAGAGCTCATTCTCTACTCTGGCAAGAATTTTGACACCATTCCGCCGAACAATGCTTCATGAGAGGAAAAAAAACTTGTGCTTTTAGCTCATGAAAAAGCAATAACACATGAGCTGGACATGGATGAGTTTGTAACAGAATTCTCTAAAATGAGTAGAAAGCTAATGCTGTAAATATTATAGTTATATGAGTAGATCTTTTTCAAGACCTGCCCTGTTTTCCTCAAATCTAAAGTTACTAAACTGATACAAGATCTGTTGTGTGGTTAAAAAAAAAAAAAAAAAAAATCTAAAAAAAAATATTCTAAATATAGGCCTACATAAGATTGTAAAAATAAAAATGTAAATAATAACAATGGTCAAAAATCTGTAATGTTATACTATATTAACAGACGTGAGGATAATTCTTAAGAAAAACTGAATTTCAGATAAAATTAACATTTTTAGTTTGTCACAAGTTTGTTTTAGTTGATGTAAATAGTTATTTTAAAATACCTGCCCTTTTTGATCAAATCTAGTTATTTAATTGATACAAGATCTATTAAGGGGTCAAAACAATATTACAAATGCAAAAAGAGAGAATGTAAAAATAAACATGTTAAACATGTTTATATAAAGTTACTAAATAGTTAAAAATAAAAATGAAGAACATGTTAACATTTCTAGTTAGTAACAAGTTTGTTTTAGTTGATGTAAATAGTTATTTTAAAATACCTGCCCTTTTTTATCAAATATATAGTTACTTAATTGATACAAGATCTATTAAGGGGTCAAAAAAATATTACAAATGCAAAAAGAGAGACTGTAAAAATAAACATGTTAAACATGTTTATCTATATATATAAAGTTACTAAATAGTTCCAAAATATATACAAAAAATATTTAAAATGAAGAACATGTTAACATTTTTAGTTAATAACAAGTTTGTTTTAGTTGATGTAAATAGTTATTTTAAAAGATCTGCTCCTTTTTATCAAATCTATAGTTACTTAATTGATACAAATGGTAAATGGACTGCATTTATATAGCGCTTTCACAGACCCAATGGCCACCAAAGCGCTTTACATTGCCTCACATTCACCCATTCATACACCGACGGCGGTGTCAGCCATGCAAGGCGCCATCCAGCTCGTCGGGAGCAGCTGGGGTTAGGTGTCTCACACACACGGCTGGGGTTAGGTGTCTCACACACACGGCTGGGGTTAGGTGTCTTGCTCAAGGACACCTCGACACTTGGTCAGGTGGAACCGGGGATTGAACCACCAACCTTCCGATTTGCAGACAACCTTCATGAACCACTGAACCACTGCCGCCCACGACGGGGACAATAGACAAGATCTGTTAAGAGGTCAAAACAATATTACAAATGCAAAAAGAGAGAATGTAAAAATAAACATGTTAAACATGTTTATCTATATATAGGCCTATATATAAAGTTACTAAATAGTTCCAAAATATGTACAAAAAAATATTAAAAATGAAGAAAACACAAACACAACAATAACAAACAAACAACCCTAACTATTGCCTTAAATGCATGATATTAAAATTATATGAACAGACATGTGAGACTAAAGTATTATCCCCCACCCCCCCCCCACCCACCCTCTGACCGGCCCACCTGGAATATCACTTGGCCCACCTTTCATCTCATATCTGGAGCCGGGCCTGGACTGAATAAACCTTTAGTTTTTTTCTATTTGTTTGTTTGAGTGGAAAGCGATTAAAAATACATTGGCAAAAAGGTGATTGAGAATGAAAGGATGAAAAATACGTATTTATTTGGCATGCTAGACCAGCAGAGAAGGCTTTGCTGGACCTGAAAATTCGCCATCCATCCATCCATATATATATATATAATTGGCCTGAACTAATTAATGAATTAACTAAATTTAATATATATGACTTCTGAGGTAGAAGTTGTAGTATATAAAGTTGAAAACCAGGATATATTTCCATCAAACACAATGTTCAGCTATAGTCGCACCATATGATATTTTTCTAATTCAGTCAAATTTACAGGCTAAAGAATTGGCAACAACACAACAGCAGTTCAAAAGGTCATTATTTTCCAAAAATTAAAGAGTGGTAATAACTTTCAACCACTGATATGCACAGGCACTGAGCACTTTATTAGGAACACCTCTACATCTACATATTCATGCGATTATCTAATCAGCCAATCATGTGGCAGCAGTGCAATGCAAAAAATCATGCAGCTATGGGTCAGGAGCTTCAATGAATGGTCACATCAACCATCAGAATGGGGAAAAATATGTGATCTCAGTGATTTTGACCATGGCATAATTGTTGGTGCCAGATGGGCTGGTTTGAGTATTTCTGGGATTTTCACACACAACAGTCTCTAGAATTTACTCAGAATGGTGCCAAAAGCAAAAAATATCCAGTGAGTGGATGAAAATGTCTTGTTGATGAGAGAGGTCAACAGAGAATGGCCAGAATGTTTTGAGCTGACAGAAAGGCTATGATAACTCAGATAACCGCTCTGTACAATTGTAGTGAGCAGAATAGCATCTCAGAATGCACAACATGTCGAACCTTGAGGCGGAAGGATTACAAAAGAAGAAGACCACGTCGGGTTCCACTTTTGTCAGGTAAGAACAGAAAGCTGAGGCTGCAGTGGCCACAGGCTAACCAAAACTGGACAGTTGAAGACTGGAAAAACATAGCCTGGTCTGATGAATCTCGATTTCTCCTGAGGCACACTATGGTAGGGGCAGAATTTGGCAGCAACAGCATGAATCCCAACCTGCCATGTGTTAACAGTTCAAGCTAGTGGTGTAATGGTTTGGGAAATGCTTTCTTGGTACACTTTGGGCTCATTAATACCAATCAGTTACTACTTGCATGCCACAGCTGACCATGTGCATCCCTTCATGGCCATAATATGCCCATCTTCTAATGGCTACTTCCAGTAAAGTCACAGGATCTGAACCCAATAGAACACCTTTGGGATGTGGTAAAATGGAGATTCGCAGCATGAATGAGGCTGTTTTGAGAGCAAAGTGAGGTCCTACCCAGTATTAGTAGACTGTTCCTCATTGAGTGTATCATAGAACAGTACCCAGGGGTCCTTTGCATGATGCTGTATTATGTCACTTCTGGTCCTGAAACCATTTTCAAAAATAAAGTCTCAAATTGACCTTTTTTGTGCCGGTCACATCACATGATATTTTATAAAACCATCATCCTGAGACAACATTTATTTATGAATTATGATGGAAATAATAATGAAAATGCATCAGGGTTTGCTCAACAATACAGAACAGTTATGGAATTGTGACAAATATGAAAACATTAAAGTTCAAAACTTTCTGAGTGCTTTTGAATGTGGTCACACCACAAGACGTTTAAACAGTTTACTTATGTAGACATGGGAAAGATACGAGTGGTTTAATATATTTTAGAGGTCCTACATACACATCCAACTTTTAAAAACATTTAAATATTTGTTTTAACGTGAAAAAAATACAGAAAGACAAAATAACAAGGTGTTATTGACCCAGATAACATTTCAAACAAGATTGTAAATCAGAGGGTAATTTTTTAATAAATGGGAAAATATTACAATTATCACAAAGAATTACAAATAATTCTGACGGTTAATTCAGAATATTTGTACGTTCTTGTTTGACTACAAATACTTTGAATTGTAATATTACTTTTTTAATTAATTATTTATTTTAATTTAAAAACAACAATAAAGCCTCAAAGTCACACTGGTCTGTCTTTTGTGAGATATTGCGCCCCCTATAGATCCTCTGCGTCATCTACAGTCCGTGCAGCGAGTTTTATTTCCTTAGAGACGGTTGCTAACAACTCTATCCAAATGAAAGCGGGGGAGGACATACTAATACAGCCATCAGAAAACTGATAAGAGGTGTTTAAGGTAAGATAACTTTTATGGTTATTATTTCCCCGACCACATTGCACAGATTTTTATGTGTATATGCTTGACAAGTGTCCTATCCATCTTGATTATTTTATCAAATTAGCGTAGTTTAAATATAATATAAAAGCCCAGGGGGAAATATCACATAAAGAAGTATGTGTTGTATAATATAGGTTATATATCAGTAGGTTTATAATGGTACTGAATGAATACCACATTTATATATCATGGAATTTACACAGTAAGATGGTACATGCCCAAAAACAAGGTATTAATATTGTACTTGTATTATATTGTATTAGTAGACACAACAGAATAAACAGAAATTAAATAATATTGTCTCTCACAACCAGTGTTGTGTGCAATGCATTACTAAGTAATTAATTACTGTAAATTACTTTTTCATTGAAAAAGGTAAGGGATTACTCTTAATTTTTCAGTAATTTAATTACAATTACTTCTGATGTAATTTTGTTAAATACTTTATACACAACAGAACAATTCTATATAAAACAATAGTGAATTTAAAATTGAAATTTATCATCTAATTTTAAAACGTATGTTTTCTAATTTATCGCTGCCCCTTTAAATTCTTTGGCAAGTTCATGAATAATCTATTTAATTTTATATGATTTATTTGAAAGAATTAACAGAACAGTTTCATGTCTATCCTTGTATTTTCATCTGGTCGAGGTTGACAAGGGTTTTAGAAAGAAATAATAACTAAGTAATGCAATTACTTAACAAAGTAATTAGTACAGTAATCTAATTACACTGTAGATGTAATTAGTAATTTCTTTTTAGAGTAATTTATCCAATACTCCTCACAACAGATGAGCTCTATGCAAATGCAAATTAGCCACTTTCGTTGTCCTTCACTTGAATTTTAACTTAATTGTTTTAATTTTTATTTATTTATAGACCTCAGGATTTTTGTTTTCAACATAATTTTTTGACGAATGAATCGCTACTCAAACCGTGTATCAATTGTTCATTTCATATTTAATTAGGAATTAAAAATCGGGGAAACAAAAAAAACGACTTGTTATTTCATTATTCGTTTACTAAACCAATATTAAAAAACAAATAAGGACTTGTTTTTTCATCATTTCGATTTAATGCTCAAGTAAAAAATAGGACGTTGTAAAAAATAGCCAAGGGACACTGTGCGTTTTGATTATTTGATTTAATTAATATATGATTTCTATATTTGATTCACACTTATGGGTGTGGTCTGAAACGCCCGTTTCTTCTGATTGGTCAACCTGCACCATGGTGTCCGTCAATGCTGCGAGACAGAATAAAAGTTCTCTGCTGTTTAATTGTTCGGATGAATTTAATTATTTACCATTTATTCTCCAAAACTCCAAAACTTATTGCAGCTGAGCTATCTCTCTCATCAGACTTATCAGACAGCCCTTCACATAAACCTGCTTTCATTGCTCCGGTTTGAAAAGGCATGAGTTTAAATGAGATGATGAAAATAACAATAGCCTACATTCATAAGACTATTGAAGTATATGCCTATGTTGTAAAGACATAAGGTCACGTTTAACCGCGGGGTAAAGTTAGTTCTAGGTTCGATATTACGACCTATGGTGCGTAAGGGACCGTCTGAAAACTCCACCCACAATTAATACGTCACTGCCATCAAAGCAGTCATTTATCTGACTATTGACTTGCATGTTTTATCCAAAAAAAAAAAAAAAAAAATGGTTATTTAAAAAATAAAACAAACAAACCAAAAAGTTAAACATAGGTTTTAGTAGATCGACAGATTGATTCACTTATATTATGAGAAGGGAAAAAA